>JAECWX010000190.1:0-83343 GCA_018151165.1 Drosophila arawakana
AGTGGGGCAGCGGGCCGAAAAATTTTGCAAAAATCATATCTTTTGAACCAGGGAAGGTATTTGAACAAATTAAAAAGCATTTAATAGATAACTTATTAAGCTTTAGAAGGAATGTCTAAACAGGGTGATCCGTCAACAGGGTGCTTCAAAATGAATCAAAATGAAAATTAAAAATACTTTTTTTTATCACAAAGTAATATTTTTAGTATTGTTTTACCATAAACATAACATATCAATATGTTTTAATTCGTTTTCTTTACTAATTTACTTAATTTTGTTACTAACATTTTTGGTTGAATTATTTTGAGGTTATATTTCAAATTTTTTTTAGTGGCCAATTTTCATTAAAATGAGTTCAAACATTTGTTGTAACATATAATAAACTTAGTATTTTGGAACTGTAACTATTATCTTTAATTTTTTTGGAAATACGTGCATTTGAAGATGCTGCTTAAATGCTAAAGAAGTATACATTTTTCTAAAACTAATCTCATTAAATTAAGTCAAAATTAATCGAATAAGCTCGCTTCAACAAAAACACTCAGTGTACTTATATTTACAATGCAGTTAAGAAATCTTATTGCAATGTTTCTCCGGCATGGAATCAGCCAAACTCGAAAATCTATTTTTGTACCTTAAAAGAACAATTTATTTAGTTACCTGTAGCCAAAATGTCTCAAGACTGGTAAAACGCATAAAAAATAATTTTTGTTAAATTTAACTAACTCAGGTATTATTTACAAAATGATTTTACACAATTTTTTTATTAAATTCCAACTCAGGAAATACCCATATTTGCATGGGCTCTTCTTCTTCCCAACCAAAAACGCGCAATTTTTAACGCGAGAGTGCGCTCTTTTTTTTTTTTTTTATTCTAAACGGGCAAACTAGGGCAAAGGAAATTACATAAGCATATTAGAAGAAAGTTCATTCTATCATATGTATATAGTCTCCTTTTTTGAATCATGATAATAGTTAGAACAAGGAGAAAAAATGAATTGTTAGGATAAGCTTTAATTACTGAGATTATTGAATTGTCTAGTAATATACGCATAAAAACTCTTATACTTAAGCTAGCATGTAAGTTTGATTTGTATTCGGCAATGCAGCTGTCGCGAGCGGCAGTTCAGTTCGTCTTTTCGTCTCGCAATAGCCACACACACGCTGCCAAGCCTTTCCGCGGTTGCTAAGTTTAACAATAAATTGTAACGTTTAAGAACTTGCAGTTTGTTCTTTTGTAAAGTAGTTTTCGATTTTTCATTGGCGCCCGAGCAGGGACTTTCAATCGCGTTCGTTGGTCTTTAAGACATTTCAAGGCTTTGGTTTGCTGTGTGTGTCGGTTTGATTGTTGCTGTTGGATTTCCCCTGGAGCTGTTGACCGTACTGGAATTCTGGATTTGAACAGCCAGGAGTTGAAGGCACCCATCTTGGAGATAATACCCAGAATTGAGCCCAAGAGCGACTCTTCTGTTGATCAGGTGACAGTGCCCAAACGAGTCAGTGCAGGAGAATATAGAAAGTGCAAGCATAGAAGCGGCACAATACACATTTGAAAGTACATAGAAAAGTACTGCTCCATTTATTGCACATTAGAGACATTGCGTTTCGGCACTGATATATACTTGTGATTTATTGGAAAGCAATTTGAAGCAAAACACACAAATCGAATTAAATAAATATACCTAAATAAAACAGAACACTTAACTGGCGCAAATATATTTGTTACATTAATTTCGCATATCAACGTTAGCCGTTCCTCTTTAATTTCGCTATTCGCCAATATCTACATATTTCGGTGGTGGGTTTTTTGACCTTTGTTCTTTGCACATAAGTAAAGCGCAGTTCGCGTTTACATACATACATACAGCTTTTGGATTTGGCTTGCGGTACTTAGCTTGTACTTTGTTAGTGTTTTACTTCGATTCTGCTTCGCTTTGATTTCGTTTTACTTGTTTGTGTCAACGCTGCTTACATACAAACGTACAAGCTAGCAAACATACAAACGTACGCTGATAAACGGCAAGCTTTTAGTTGTTGTTGGTAGATCGCATCATTGCCTACGCATGCGCTGTTGTTGTTGGTAGATCGCATCGTTTGTCTACCTGCGCATGCGCTGTTGTTGTTTTTTTTAATTGTGCAGTCGAATAAGTCGAATATCAGTAATCAGCTGATTTTTGTTGTGCTGGTGCGTTTGCGTAGACTGGTATTTTGTTGTTGTTGACAACTGTCGGCGCTTATCTACATACGCTTGCGTTTTGTTAATTGCTGTTTTTTCTTTTACAAGCGAGAATTTCAGTTAGCCAGCTGATTATCTTGATCTTCTGATTTTCTTAAATCATATTGATCGACAACTGTTGTTAATCAACAAATCTCTTTAATCATTTGATTATCTTCGTCAGTCAAGTTGGTTGATCAGCTGATTATTGTCGGATATAGTACACTTACGTGCATTCGAATAGAGTCAAAATTTAATTAGTCAGTATGGCACACAAAACAGACCCTAATGACACCGTTCTGGTTGACGCGGAAACTTGCCTTAGTGCTCGTTTAAGTCAATTGTTTGTTAAATTGGAAAAAGTAGAGAGCGACATAGAGCGTCAAAGGAGTTCACTCATTAATAAAATGGTGACTCCAAGCAAATTTGAGATTCAGTGCCGGCTAGACATACTAAATTCATACATTTCCAAAGCTATGGATCTGCAGTCAGAGATCGATGCAATAGATCCTGACAATACCAGTCGTGCAATGCTTGAGGAAACATGTATTTTGGCACGGTCTTCATACATGTCAGCCCTAAGTGTGCATCAGGCAGCAGAAGTCGTCCCTCAGCCTTCTCACCATTCTCACTTGCCCAAACTAAAGTTGCCCAAATTTAGTGGTAAACACTCGGAATACAGACAATTTATCGGTCTGTTTAATAGCTTGGTAGACTCTGATCGCTCGCTGTCAAATATTGAGAAATTCAACCATTTGATATCGTGCTTATCAGATGAGGCGTTAGGCACCATCAGAGCTTTCCAAGTATCTGATGCGAACTACCCGAAGGCATTAGAAAGTCTAAGTCGAGTATATGATAACAAGTGTCTTATCTTTTTTGACACTCTTGCCCAGTTGTTTGACATTGAGCCGATGTCCAAGCCATCGGCAGTTGGAATTCGAACAATAGTTGACTCGGTATCGGCAATTTTTGGTTCGCTAATGTCCGTTGGAGATGAGCAAGATTTCGCAAATGCAATCTTGATTCATATAGTTATGTCGAAGGTAGATCCTCATACGAAGTCGAAGTATGAGGAACAGCTGGATTACAACACATTGCCGAAATGGGCCGACTGTGCTGCAGCTTTGAACAGGCGATATCAGCATTTGTCTGCTGAAGAAAGTTCAAAGTCTAGGATGAAGCAAACATTTGAAATGAAACACGCTAAAAAATCGTCGTTTGCGTGTACAAATGTTGAAAAGGAAGTGGAACCCACATGCCAGTTTTGCAGTGCAAACCATATGATTGAAAATTGTCAAGGGTTTGCAGCACTGCCGGTTGACGATAGATTTAATTTCGTAAAATCTAGTCAACTCTGCATAAACTGCTTGCATTCAGAGCACAGAGTGTCCAACTGCACTGCGTCGAAGTGTAGAGTTTGTTCTCGTCCTCACAACACTCTCCTTCACAAATTCACACCGGTAGAAACATCACAGGCTTCTGCTCATCCTGCCCATGTTGATCAAAGTGCTAGCGAAACCGATCAGGTAATCCTGGCAACGGCTGTTGTTAAAGTTCAAGACAGTTTCGGTAAGAGTCGAAACGCTAGAGTCTTGTTGGATTCAGGGTCACAGGTGAACTTCATGACGGAAGACCTCGCTGAAGCCTTACGCCTTCAACGCAAAAACAAATGTTTAACCGTCAAGTCGGTTGGACAGTCGAGATTGACTGCAAAAGGCAAAGTCTCGACAATAGTTTCGTCTCGTGTATCGAGACATCAGTTCAGCGCCGAATTTTGGGTGCTGAAATCGATTTGTAGCAGGCAGCCAGATTGTGATCTTCCCATCAATAGGTGGAAGATCCCAGCAAATGTCGAACTGGCTGACCCTGAGTTCCACAAACCCCAGAAAATAGATATACTTCTGGGAGCCGACTCCTTTTTTTGAAATGCTTCGTAACGGACAAATTCGATTGGCGAAGGGTGGTCCGTTACTACAAAGGACGTTGTTTGGTTGGGTGGCATCAGGGCGGTGCAAGAAAATGCTTACCAAAAGCCCAATATGTTGCTCAGTGATGCAACATAGAAAAGATGTTCGTTTTGAAGACAGTGTAGATCGACACTGTGAGGTCGAAGCTGTCCCGGAGAAAAGTGTTTCGGCAAATTATTCTGCGGAGCACATCGTTTGCAAACAAAGCTCTCGGGACAGCGCTCAAAAATTGACGACTGGACACTTTGGTGTCAATTTGTCAGTCACGACTGATCCCAAAGTGCTGGGTTCGTTACAAATTGTCAAAAGACAAGTTGTTCCCATGATCTGGGAACTCGAGGATGTACGTATGAACGTAAATCTTGACCTTGGTCGCATGTTGATAGATACAGAAGTTCCACCAGGACCACGTAACACTTTTTCACACCAGTGCGTCCTGAGACCTGAAAGCAATTCCACCAAACTTCGAGTAGTAGTTGACGTGTCGTGTAAGAAAACGTCGTCATACTCTCTCAAGGAATTACTGGTGGGACCTGCGATTCAGAGGGATCAAATTGGTTCAATTTGTAGGTTCCGTCTGAACCGAACTGCCCTCACGGCAGATATCAAAACGGGCAATTTTCCATTGGCAAAATGGTTTTTAAACCATTATAACGTATTAGAAGAAGGCGGAAATGAGAAACTTTGGATTTCCAATGATGCCGATTCGACAAAAACGCTTGGCTTAAGGTGGACACCAAGTTTGGATACTTTTCGGGATCAATTGGTTGATAGCTTCGCCAAACTAAGTCCCACCAAGCGAAAAACATTGCTAGAATCTTTCGCGTATATTTTAGCCCAAATATTCGCGTTGGACCGATGTCGAATCGAGAGTGCGAGTTTCTCGAATGATTCAGAAACCGCACTACATTGTACATATACTTCCCCTTCATTACTTGCAACATTTGTAGCCAATAGAGTTGCAGGCCTCCAAGAGATGGCCAATAATGTATCTTTGAGGCATGGACTGACATCATCAAATCCATTCGATTTGTCGTCAAGAGGGTGTGGCGTTCAGAAACTCGATCAGTTCATTCGGCTTCGGTGCATGGTAAAAAGACATTGGCCTCAAGGTTTTAAAGAATACTCAGCACTCGTTTGCCTATCTAGATTAGTAAGATTGCAATCGCTGACTATATACAGTCAAAAGTCGGACGATTTTGAAAGACGAATCTCTATGATGCATCTAGGTATAGAATTGTGCGGTGCCACAGATGTGCTGGTAAAGATAAGAGGACGAGCCCCGCAAAAAGTGTATACAGCGGTGTTCGTGTGTTTTGCATCAAATGCGGTTCATATTGAGTTTACAGCAAGATCCACTAAACCTCTCATTTTAACAGCGTACATCTTATTCGCTCGACGTGGCACGCCAGTCCGGCGATACTTGGAGAAGGAGCCACATTTTCGTGAGGAACCTGGTGAAGGAGTTCCAGGACTCATTTCGAAGGAAGCAAAGCAGCCTGCAGTTCTCCGCGGAAGGAAGATGGAGTGGAGACTTATCTCAAAGCGGCCCTCTCGTCGGTGGACTGGACATGCGGCAGATCAGCCGGCGGCCGGCGCTAATGCTGCCAGGGCTACCAAGGGATTGAAGGCGATCCCTTCAAGGTGGCCGGAATGTTGAATCATGATAATAGTTAGAACAAGGAGAAAAAATGAATTGTTAGGATAAGCTTTAATTACTGAGATTATTGAATTGTCCAGTAATATACGCATAAAAACTCTTATACTTAAGCTAGCATGTAAGTTTGATTTGTATTCGGCAATGCAGCTGTCGCGAGCGGCAGTTCAGTTCGTCTTTTCGTCTCGCAATAGCCACACACACGCTGCCAAGCCTTTCCGCGGTTGCTAAGTTTAACAATAAATTGTAACGTTTAAGAACTTGCAGTTTGTTCTTTTGTAAAGTAGTTTTCGATTTTTCACTCCTCGTGAACATCGGTGAACATTAGAAGTTATGTCCATGTTAGATTAAAAAAACTGCCCAAAAATAGTATATTTTTTAAACTTTTTTGGAATATTCAGTTATAAAACGAAAATTAAATTTTTTACTGAATTTAATAATGAATTAATTATATTTGAATAAAAAAATAACAACTTTAAGATTGATCGATTATTTCGCCCAAAATTCAATTTCAAAGTTTATACTTTGCGCAGAAAATTTATGCATTTTGGGACATTTCACGAAATAGGTCAACTTTGAGGGGCTCTAGCAACCACAATTTTCAACCGATTTGAAAAAATTTCGGATTTATCACCCGTGATCATTTTTTAACCAAACGCAATTTTTCTTTTTGTCGTACGCTACCATCACAAAAATGATTTTTGGCACGTTTTTCGGCCGGCTGCCCCATTGTGCGGCGTCGATAAATGACGCAACTCTTACATCCTTGCACGTGATGGATGGCGTCGTGGGCGTCTTCCATGGTGTGAGCACCGGCGAGGACATCATCTACATACATATAGTGACGGAGGATTTTACTTGCCCTCGGGTACACGTGTTGCACGTCTTGCGCCGGCTGCAAAAGGACTCGGATGGCTAAGAAGGGTTTTGTCTCTTCTCGATTTGTGGAAAAATAAAAACGTAAAACAAAATTATAGTCTTAGATTTGTTAATTAAGAACGAAAATTAAAAAACATTAAAAATTATTTATTATATTTATTTCGAATGTGTGCTCCCTGTTATTCCTTGGACAAAAATAAATTTATTATTATAAATTAAATTATTATTCGATCAGGATAACCGAATATCGTGCGGTAATAATAAACAAAAAAACGATCACGAAATTGATCGAGGAACTTACCCGTGACTCAGTCACGAGTAGTGTCTCTGTAGCGACAACACTGAAGGCGACTCAGCTGTTCTGCCGGTGGTTGATTTTGCAAGTGCAATTTAGGGAAGTGGGAAATTTTGTTTTGAACTACGCGAGTGCTAGTGCGAGTTATAAGAATTATAATAATATAAATAAAAATAATTATTTAATTGCGGAACTCCACAGCCGCAGTCCAATTTAATGAGCGGGAAAAAGCGATCGCTTGCACAAGTGTATTTACATACATGTAAGTCTACTTACATAGATGTAGATGTGCTTAAATACATATGCGGTTGTATGTGAGCTAAATATTATTATTTCTTATTCTTATCACTTGGAACTGCCACTCTTAACACACGTTCGCGGTTTAACGACACTTTCAGTTTTTTTTAGATCACGTAATTTAAATTAAATTTTAATTTCAATTCAAATTGAATACAAATGTGCATTACTATGAGAGTACGGGGTCTTTTATAGTCGGCTCGGTCGACTGTAGCCTTTCTTACTTGTTTTATATGTCTCTATACGAATGTTGAATTACAACACTCTACTATATGAATAAATGCCTTAAAAACGGCATTAAAGCGTAAAAGTTTTTTAGCTGATGTGGGGAAAAGGGGCGTGGCAGCTCAAAATTTTTAATGGCATTGCATTAAGGCTGTCTCTAGCAACCTCCTTACCAGAAATTGTGTTCCTAAGTGTCATAGTTACTGAGTTATTGGCCTAAAAGTAAATTTTTTTCGAGGTGTGTCTGGTTTTTTGCTCATTGCGGGGGCGGTAAGGGGCGTGGCAACAATTTGAAATAAACTTGATCTGCTCGCGAAGATAACGGACTCTCATTCCAAATTTGGTGTCTCTAGCTTTTGTAGTTTAAAAGATCCAGGTGTTCATACGGACGGACGGACGGACAGACAGACGGACAGACGGACATTGCTATATCGACTCGGCTGTTGATGCTGATCTAGAATATATATACTTTATGGGGTCTGCCACGCCTCCTTCTGCCTGTTACATACATTCCAACGATTACAATATACCCTTTTACTCTACGAGTAACGGGTATAAAAACGGAACACTTGCTCCCACATTAGCAGCTGCAGCTCTGGACAGCAACGTGGGACAACTCAGCAACTTAATTGGCGCCCAACTTTTAAGAACCCAACACCCAGGGTAGAAGATAAGAAATAAATTCAGAAAACATGTAAGTGGAATGTTTGATCAGTACAGATTTAAAAATTGAATTAAATTAATTGAATGAAATATAATATTCGTTTTCTATAATTTAAATATATTAAATTTTTGTTCAAGTAATGACATTGCCGAATATACTTATTCGGCCGTGATTTAATGTGAAGTGTCCCTAAAGAGATCGGTTACGAAAAAGATAATGACTAGTTTTGGCCCGTATAGGGAAGTAAAGAGAGAAATAATAAGTGATAGTGAAGGTGAAAACGAGTGGGCATACAATCAGGTAGGCTTTCAACCGACAGTTAACATGCACATGAATCAAGTGCAAGCGTTAGTAGCGAATGCTGTCAGTCAGGCATTAGCGGCGCAAGAAATCAGATTTAATGAGCATTTTAATTTACTAAAACAAGATATTCAAAGACTAAACATAGAAGCACCTCAGGTCGAAGCATATCAGAGGATTAGCGTAAATCCAGACATCCAGTGCGACATAAAATTAGACATGGCAGGGTAATTCCAGCCTCATGGAATACTACGATGAGGTTGAACGCAGATTGACATTGGTTGCGAATAAGATACAGCCAGACTCCTCAACGAAGAAGTCAGAGCTGATGCTTTGCATGCCTTTGTGTCAGGCCTTAAGAAATCACTGAAAGCAGTGGTATTCCCGGCCCAGCTCAGAGATTTGCCATCTGCATTAGCTTTCGTCAGAGAGGCAGAAGCGAGTATAGAGCGTAGCTTTTTTCAGCCACGTATGCAAAAGCTATGGAGGACAGAGCTCATTCAGGTGAAAATAGCAAACACCAGGCGCGCTCATACGATAAACAGGGGAAAACAATGGAGCCGAATATGGCCAAGATAGGAACCCACATTTTTTTAAAAAACCAAATAGGCAACAGCAAAGCAACAGTAATCAGAATCCTAAAGAGGATAAAAGGTCAGCACCAGAACCAATGGATACGGGATCCGGCATGACTAAGTTTAGACAACCTACATCATTTGGACAGAATCAAGGGTCTAACACCCAGATTGAAAACTCGCAGGCTCAAAAGAGGCAGGGTTCTGAACGGATGACGGGCCAGAGACGTCAGCGTGTGCAGAACACCATTCAGCAAGCGAACAATGACCAAGACCAGGATTATTATAGGGCGGCCGAGGCCGCGGTCGCAGAAGCCCATGATGAGGCTGAAGCAGCAAGTGACAATGACTTAGTGAATTTTTTAGTGAGCGCTCCCGGTTGCCGTTCGTCGAACGACAGCTGGCTGGGGGAAAACTAAAAAATATTGATTGACACAGGAGCGGCCAAAAACTGCATCAAGCCCGCAAAGGAGCTAAAAATGTAGTCCCGGTCAACTCCCCTTTCATGGTTTGTTCCATCCACGGTTTTAACAAAGTAACCCATAAGTGTTTAATGAACATTTTCGGGAAATCAGCTAATTTTTTTTTATTAGACTCCTTAACACCATTTGATGGTATTGTAGGTTTCGACATGCTAACGCAAGTAGGAGCAACCCTAGATACCGAGAATGGTACAATCAATCATGGATCTGTATCTGAAAAGCTGCAGCATCATTATTGTGACAACGTGAATTTCACCAACGTGAATGATATTGTCGTACCGGAAGTCATAAAAGCTGAATTTAGGGGTATGATTTTGAACAGATCTAGAGCATTTACGACCTCTATCGAGGCGTTGCCGTTCAATACATCCGTTGTGGCTACGATCCGTACAGAGGACGATAAGCCGGTATACTCGAAACTATATCCGCATCCCATGGGGGTCAATGACTTTGTAAAACAAGAAATTAAAGATTTGTTACAGAATGGCATCATTAGGCCTTCAAGGTCACCCTACAATAACCCAACATGGGTCGTTGACAAAAAGGGTTAGACGAAAGTGGGAGCAGGAATAAGCGACTGGTAATTGACTTTAGGAAACTAAATGAAAAGACCATCGCAGATAAGTATCCAATGCCCAACATATCCATGATATTGTCGAACTTGTGTAAAGCCAAATTCTTCACGACATTAGATCTAAAGTCCGGCTATCACCAAATTTACTTGGCAGAGCAAGATCGCGAGAAAACATCTTTCTCCGTAAACGGCGGAAAGTATGAAGTCTGCAGACTACCGTTCGGATTGAAGAATGCGGGAAGCATCTTTCAAAGAGCGATAGACGACGTGTTGCGTGAACAAAATGGAATATCTTGTTGTGTTTACGTAGACGACGTAATAATTTTTTCTGAAAATGTAAAGGATTATGTAAAGCACATAGATTTTGTTCTAAAGAGCCTATGCGATGCCAACATGAAAGTTTCAAAGATAAAAACCCATTTTTTCAAAACGAGCGTAAAATACTTAGGGTTTATCGTGACTCTGGGTGGCGCTAAAACAGACCCGGAAAAGGTGAGGGCTGTACAAGAATATCCGGAACCGAAATCCCTGTATGAGCTTAGATCATTCCTAGGATTGGCCAGCTACTAGAGATGTTTTGTTAAAGACTTTGCAGCAATTGCAAGGCCATTGACAAATTTGTTAAAAGGAGAGAATGGGTCCGTCAGTAAACACATGTAAAAGAAAACAACTATAGATTTTGGCACCTAAGAGCGAGATGCGTTCGAAAAATTAAGGATAGTTCTAGCCTCAGAGGACGTTACTCTCGGAAACCAGATAGTTTTAGAGGAATCAAGGTTTTCTCTAAAACGAAACTTCATATTCTTTGGCGAAAAAACACGCCACAAAATTCACTTTACCGATAGAAAAGAAATCCTAAAGGATGTTAACGCGGTAGTTAATCCTAGTGTGGTCAATGCTATACACTGTGATCTGCCGACGCTGGCATTCATCCAGCATGAGTTAGTGAGAACATTCCCGTCAACAACGTTTTGGTACTGTAAAAATAATGTAATCGACATAGTTGACAAAACCGAACAAAGGCACATTGTCATAGCAGAGCACAATCGGGCGCACAGAGCCGCACAGGAAAACATCAAGCAAATTTTAGAAGAGTATTACTTTCCGAAAATGGCCAGGCTGGCTAAGGAAGTTGTAGCCAACTGCAGAACTTGCACTAAGTCCAAATACGACAGGCACCCGAAAAAACAAATTCTCGGAGAAACACCAACACCATCATTTCCCGGCGAGCGGGTGCACATTGACATTTTCTCGACCGATAAGAAACAATTTCTGACATGTGTCGATAAGTTTTCTAAATTCGCAATAGTGCAACCAATAATATCACGTACCATAACAGACGTGAAATGCCCTATCATCCAAATTATGAACTTTTTTCCCAAAACAAAGATGTGTATTGTGATAATGAGGCAGCATTTAATTCCGAAACCATAACGTCACTGTTAAAGAACAACTTTGGGATCGATGTGGTAAATGCGCCACCATTACATAGTCCTTCTAATGGCAAAGTGGAACGATTCCACAGCACGTTGTCGGAAATTGCTAGATGCATTAAATTGGAAAGAAAGATCGACGATACGATCGAAGTTATCCTACTTGCAACTCTAGAGTACAACCGTTCACTGCATTCAGTGACAGGCAAGAAACCGATAGAAGTGATACATTTATCGACTGATGAATTTAGGGAAGCCATAAGGGCAAAGATTGAGAAAACTCACCAGATTCAACTGGACAGGTAGGTAGGAGAAAAAGTCTTCATCAAATCCAACAAGAGACTTGGAAACAAGCTTACCCGCTTGTGCTCAGAAGCGGTAATACAAGCAGACCTAGGAACGTCTGTACTCATTAAGGGGAGGGTGGTCCACAAGGACAACATAAAATAGGAATTAGATTGGCGATTATAAATTAGTACTAAGACTAAGAAACACAGTAGGGTTAATCCAATTTTATTTATTTGGTCGATTTTATCCCTAATAAGTAAAATAAACGCTCGGATCACCGACTATTCTCATTCAAATTACATACCCATAGTAGATGGAAATGTAATGATTTGGGAACAACATGACTATGAACGACACTCAAGTAATTTGACCGAATTTTTAAATATGATAGAAGAAACAGAAAAATTGTCCGAGTACTTTCGCAAGTCTCATATGAGAAAACTATTGGAGGTAGATGTTAACCATACTAGAAGTCTTTTGTCCGTTTTAGAGGTGCACCACCGAATTGCCAGAAGCTTGGATTTTCTTGGGACAGCACTTAAGGTAGTGGCCGGCACACCGGACGCTAAAGATTTAGAAAAGATCAGAATGACCGAAAGAAGATTAATCGAATCAAACAACAAACAGGTAGTAATAAACACAGAAACCCAGAAGCAGATAAATCAATTAACCGATACAGTAAATAAGATAATTAAAGCAAAGAAGAATGATCTAATAGACACTCCACATTTGTACGAGGCATTATTGGCCAGAAATAGAATGTTAATAAATGAAATCCAAAATTTAATGCTCACGATCACTCTTGCAAAAGCCAACATAATAAACCCAACAATCTGGAAGCACAGCACATTGTAACACGCAACCTAGTCACATGTAGCGTATTACAATGGTAGATGACGGTACTTTCCTCATCGTGTTCGAGCGCGTAGCTGTCATAAATGGAACAAAGTATGTGAACCGGCGCGAAATCATAAACAAGGCGCCGGGCATAGCAGCTTCGACGGTATTGAAGATCATTGGCCACGACCCAGTCCTGAGCATGCCTTTACTACAAAGGATGAACAACCACAACCTACATATCATCCAAGAACTTCAGGAAGATGTAACATCGGCCGGGTCGCCTAAGTCTTGGTTTGCTGCCGCAGTTGGGTTCAGCCTGAGTCTCAGCGGTTCCATTCTCCCCTACCAGAGTTTGAGAAAAAAGACGGACCTCACAGAAGATACAAGCGATCGTGGACAGCTATAAGATGAACGGGGACGGTCATACTTCTGAGGGGGTAGTACTTAACGAGTGCCCCTCGCACATTGTTGTGTAATATAAATAAATGCAAAAATGTTAGCCAGCAGTTACGCTGAAGTTGCCGTCTCAGCAAAAGTTCAGTTCAGCACCCTAGATGCGACGGTCAACCGACGGTAACCTGATATCTTGCACATGCTGCAAGATCAGCGTTATCACTTATGCCCAGTCGGCTCGCCGGCTGTAGCTTTAAGTACGTATATTTTGTATCTTTGTATTCCTTAGCAACTAAGTACTTTTGGTTTAGCTTACGCCCCAGCTTGCTGGTGGTTCCAAATTCAGTTTTGTTTTTACAACGAAAGCGAAAGCTCGTTCAATAAACTCTGCTCCGGCAACTAGCCGTAAAATAGCTTGAAATAATTATTTCTGCATTGCTGTGGCACAAGCCCATTGATACGAGAGACAAGTAATCTCTCCAACATAATCATCCTAAAAAACGGAACACTTGCTCCCACATTAGCAGCTGCAGCTCTGGACAGCAGCGTGGGACAACTCAGCAACTTAATTTATATACATGAGTGCCGAAACGCAATGTCTCTAATGTGCAAGAAATGGAGCAGTAGTTTTATATGTACGTTTATATGTATTGTTCACACCACAGGGTGAACAGGTGAAGTGTGGCGGTGGATTTCCACCTTGAGCAGCGACGGTCACACTGAAGCGAGTGACTGGTATTACTTTTCAAAATCGCCATTGGAAAATACGCGAATTCCCTCGCCACAATTTTTTAGACCCCGTACTCTAAAAAAGAGTATAGGGGTCTATTAGGTTTGTCAGAAGTGAAATGTGCGTAACAGGCAGAAGGAGGCGTGGCCGACCCCATAAAGTATATATATTCTAGATCAGCATCAACAGCCGAGCAATGTCCGTCTGTCCGTCCGTCTGTCTGTCCATCTGTCTGTCCGTCCGTCCGTCCGTATGAACACCTAGATCTTTTAAACTACAAGGGCTAGAGCCACCAAATTTGGAATGAAAGTCCGTCTATATGTCAGGCAGGTTAAGTTTATTTCAAATTGTTGCCACGCCCACTACCGCCCCCGCAAATTGTAAAAAACAGTTTTCATTGCACTACAACTTTGAAACTATGAAAGCTATCGTAACCAAATTTACACAGTAGGTGTATGGTACAACTATAACTATCCTCATTTCATGCAGATCGGACAACTATAGCTTATAGCTCCCATAGGACAAATCGGTCAAAAACGTTGTATGAAGACATGTAGTATTTGCTAAGTGATCGCAACCAAACTCACACAGAATCTGTACATAATTATTAAATGTAACTTCACCAAATATGGTCCAAATCGGACAACTACAACATGTGAAACAAATTGGTCAAAAATGTTAAAAATTGTAATTGATTTACGTGTTTGAAGAAAAGTGGTAAATCAATGTTTATCTACTTTAGCCGTCCTTTAGTGGTCCAAGTGATGTGACATGCATTAGAGAAACATGAGGTCTGCGGTTCGAACCCCAGCACAGACAGGCATTTGTTTTCTTTTTCATTTTCTATAACAAAACATTATTATATGTAAATGCAGATAATCAGCAGCACCTGCAAATTGAGGTGTGGTGCATATGGTAGAGTGGCGACATGTGAGAATCCTGTGTCTGATACCGCGGGTTCGATTGCAGCTATCGCATAAATTTTTTTTACTTTTTTAAATTTTAATTTAAACTATTATCTTTTTTTAAATTTGTATTTTAAAATATGAATCAGTCTACTGCTTCTTCTTTTAAGTTTGTAAGTATTTTTGTAAGCGCACTACAAGGAGTACGGGGTCTTATACAGTAGGCACGTCGACTGTAGCATTTCTTACTTGTTTCCTAATAATGTATCTTCAACCCGCTCACGCGTGTGCATAAATAGTCATTTACATAGTCAAATCATTAAACGCAGTACCGCGCGTTTTTATTAATCCAACGTTCCCTCAGCAACAAAAGCAGAAGATATTGGCACCCGCCATTTCAACACTTGATCACTTGATGTCCGCCCAGCTACAAACATTTGGTCTTTCGAGCCGGATCTTCTTCCGCTCCTCCAGCTAGCATCGGTGGAAAGCCTGATAAGTACTGCTTTTGTCTGTCATACATACTGCAAGGTGCACGGTCCCGCTCTCTCATAGTGACTTGTGCATTTTTCGCAGAACCTGTGTGTGTTTTCAATACCTGACCTGGCTCGCAGATTCCACAGGTATATTCCAACCTATCCTGTGTTCGTTTGCTGTAATTGTTTGTAACCAATTGTTAAATTACAATTAAATTATACATTCATATAGCCATATAAAAAAAAAAAACTGAAAGTGTCGTTAAACCGCGTGTGTTAAGAGTGGCAGTTCCAAGTGCTAAGAATAAGAAATAATAATATTTAATAATAAGGCTATTGTTTTTTCCGCTCATTTCAAGCTACCAAGCTCACATATACAACCGCATATGTATGTAAGCACATCTACATGTATGTAAGTAGACTTTCATGTATGTAAATACACTTGTGCAAGCGATCGCTTTTTCCCGCGCATTAAATTGGACTGCGGCTGTGGAGTTCCGCAATTAAAAATTTACTTTTATTTATATTATTGTAGCGAAAACTGCGTTAACTGAAGGGCAGCATTACCACGGTTAGCCGTGGTTCTTCTTCATTAGTCAGGTAGCCGGAAAGCAATCTATACGCCGGCGAATATTAGGGGGGCGCAGAGCTTGGAGACTAATTGGAAAAGAACACACGTGCAATCAGAACCTCACTTTATTCTTTTTTATCAAGCTACACTCTGAACTAGAACCATGTGTGTCAAGGTGAAAATTCTTCTTCTTCTAAAAATGCAGCTGTGGTGCATTAGGTCCGACTATCGATATGTCGATAATGATCGCTCGTGCTTCGCGATTTTTGAAGTTGTGCGGGAAATTCAAACGATCAGGCAAACTTCGTTACACTACCCCCCTCTGAAACTCGAGCCTCCTGGCCGAGAGGTATCGTTTTGTACTGGGCAAGACGGTTGACGTGGATCGTTTTGGTTGCACGCTTGCCTGGGAGTCGTACTTCGTAGACAAGATCAGAGTGACGACGGATAACGACCACGGGTCCGATTCAGTCGGATTGAACTTTGCGCATGGGGGAGTACATATAAACTTCGGCACCGGGCTCGAATTTCAGGGAGTTAGATCGTAAGTCGTACCGAGCTTTATTCGCAGAGGCAGCTGCTATGAGTGGCTGCCGGGCCTCTCGATGAACCTTCTGCAAGTTACTTTCCCTGATCCGAATGCAGGACGAAAGGTGTACCGTATCGAATACTTCCTGAACAAGTGCTCGTGAAACCGTTACTGCCGTTTGATTCGGTAGGACCACACATTCCGGCCATTTTGTAAAGTAGCACATTACTACAGCAATGTAGCGATTTCCACATGGCGTAGTGGGTAGTGGCCCCAGGATGTCAATGGCCAGCCGCTCGAAAGGTGCGCCGCAGTAGCTTGGTTTGAGGCATGCAAGCGTACGTCGTGAGGGTCCTTTCCGTGCGTTGCAAGTCTGGCATAATGCACACCAGAGAGATACTTCTGCGCTTTGTCCGACCCAGTAGTAGCGTTGCTTAAGTTTAGCTAACGTTTTCTTCACTTCCTTCTTCAATTTCTTCCCGTAGACTGTCGGGGACAACGGTTACGGGCTTATCTTCCTTATTTCTAAGCCTTAATACGCCGTTGTTCAAATTAAGACTTTCGAACATATAGGACCAATAGGACTTAGTTTCCTTGGACGGCCGCTCACCGGCTTCCAACCATTTGAAAACGGGAACGAGGGTGCGATCTTTCTTCTGCCGTTGAGTGTAATCGATGGCTTCAATCTGCATGAACATGATTTCATCGTTCTCTTCCGCCCTCTCGCAATGACGACACTCTCCGCAGGGACGCCCCGACAAAGCGTCCGCGTTGCCATGATGCTTCCTGCTCCGATGCTGAATGTCCATGTCATATTGTTGCAAGCGTTCAATGCAACGAGCAATTTGACCTTCTGGTTCCCGAAAATTGCAGAGCCATTTTAGGAATGCGTGATCGGTCAGGAGGAGGAATTGGTGGAAATGTTTGGTCGCCAACACGACCAGCAGTTCACGTCTGGTGCCGCAATAATTACGTTCAGCTCGGTAGAAGGTCTTGTTGTAATACTCCAACACTCGCTCTTGCCCGTTCTGTTCCTGACTAAGTATGGCTCCTGCTCCGTGGTTGGACGCGTCTGTGTCGAGAATGAAAGGCCCCGTTGTATCCGGGAACGTCAGGATGGGCGCTTTGGTAAGCTTGCTTTTAAGCCGGTCGAAAGCTTCTTTAGCCAAGTCCGACCACACAAATGCGCGACGAGCTTCTGTCAGTTCATGGAGTGGATGGGCGATAGCGGCGAAACCTGGGATAAACTTCCGGTAATAGGAGCATAATCCAAGAAATGAATGAATATACTTTTGGCAGTGGGGAGTTGGCCAGTCCATTACGCGACTTATCTTTTCCGGGCACGCCTTTAAACCCTGGCTGTTTACGATGTGACCCAAGAATGTGACTTCGGATCGGAGAAAATGGCATTTTCGTGGGCTAAGTTTCAATCCAGCTCGCTTCAGTCGGTTAAAGACTTGTTCCAAATGGACGAGGTGTTAATCCCAGGTTCGAGAGTGGACGATAATGTCGTCCAAGTAGACGAGTGCCGAAGAGCAGGTCATCCCAGAGAGGCTGTCCATGAGGCGCTCAAAGGTCGCAGGCGCGTTTGTGAGACCGAAGAGCATTACATTAAATTCATATAAGCCGGCGTCACAAACGAAAACGTTCTTCGACCGAGACTCGTCGTCCATTTCCACCTGCCAATAGCCACTCTGTAGATCCATTATCGAGAATCACTTCGAGGCGTGTAGTCTTTCCAAGATGTCGTCTGTCCGGGGCATCGGGTATGAGTCCTTGAGAGTAACGTCGTTCAAGCGACGGTAGTCTACGCAGAACCTTGTGGTGCCATCTTTTTTTCGGACGAGGACCAGCGGAGACGCCCACGGGCTCGCAGACTGGCGAATTACGCCATGCTTCTGCATGTCCTCTATGAGCTGTTCCACTTCTATACGACGCGCAAGCGCCTGGCGACGAGGCGGTTGCTTTATAGGGCGCGTCTGCCCTGTATCAATTGTATGGCGAGTCACCTTAGTGCGACCCGTCTCGGTACTGCTCGAAGCGAATACCGCTCGGTAGTTGGCCAGCACACACAGTAGACCAGCGCGTGCTTCGACGGGCAGATCGGTGTGGATCCAGGAATCCCAATCGATAGAAAGTTCGCTGGTGGGTGTGCTCGCTGGTTCGACGGGCAGCAGTAGTTCTACTGGCTCCAGCTGTCCAAGGATGGTGGAGGCCGTCAGCCGTCGAGTTTGCGTGCCGATATTCAGCACGTGAAGTGTGGCAGTGTTAGTAGATGTGTCTACCAAGGAACTACCCAGGATTATATCCGATGGAAGTTCAGAATAAATCCTGCTTTCCTGGACGGCCAGTGTTAGCTGATCCTGGGAGACACAGCCGACGCATATATACATGTGGCTGTGTGGTGGAATATTCGCAGACTCTGTAGCGAACAACAGGCTGGGGCAACGCGCAGTGGGTACATGTAGCGGCACCGATCCCCAGGCCAACTCTAGTCGCAGCTTCTTCAAGTCCACAATGGCTTGGTGCCGTAATAAGAAATCCATTCCCAATAAAGTTGGCACGTCGTCTTCGACGAGCAATAAGTCGTGGGAGATCGTTCGGCCCGCTACGGTCAATCGTGCTGAAGTTTTAGCTGTCGCCACGAACTGTTCTGCGGATGGGCCTTGCAGAGTTACTCGGCATGGCGCAACGTTGAGCTGGCCGGGGAGGTCTCGGTTATTTAACAACGAGACGGCCGCACCAGTATCAATGATGAATCGGATTGGACGATTCTGCAATAAAAGAAAACAATGTAGACTCCGAGTGGCTGGCGCATCAAGTATGTGCTTAGCTTTGGTGGAAGCCAAGTCCGGACCATTAATACACGCAAGCGGCTGCTCTGTTTCTTCCATTGCTTTGTTCTCGTCAAACAACTTTGTGAGAGGGCTCACACTTTCCTCGGCGGAAGCATGGAAGGAAGTCTTAGGTCCTCGTTCGAAGGAGTCTTAGGTCCATAGGATTCCATTGCATGAGTACGGGCGGCTTCGTCTTCGCTTGTAGGAGTCTTAGGTCCGTCTGCTAATGGTGTAGATCGCCTCCAATGGCTCGGAGGCGTCCTCTCCAGGCGGCGGCTTACTAGGCGTTTGAGTGAGGGTGACTACGTCTTCTGCGGAAGGAGTGTCAAGCCCGGAAACAAAGGACTTCGGCGGCGGCGGGTGTGCGGAGAGGTGCTCGGACTGGCGGCATTCTGAGTTGGCGAAAGACGTGGGGCTTCGGCCAGGGGTGTGAGTTGTCTTCAGAGTTGTTGAGTTGGTTTTTAATCGTTGCAGCTTGGGGCGATTGGTGTTCGCAACCAACCTTCGCCCCGGAAGGCTGGTCTGTTTTAGTTTTCCGCCGGTGATGGAAGGGAAGGCTGGTCGGTTCTGTCGAATCGACGTCCGTTCCTTCTCGGGGTTTGCTGAGAGTTCGTAGGAGTTGACGCCGTCATGTTGAGCACGGCACCCACTGGTCGACGGCGGCATTGGGATTCAATACGACGCGCCATGTCGAGTGCCTCCCGTAGAGTCCGTGGTTTACTGGATAAAATCAGTACTTGGTAGACTTGGACGTCTCTCGAATTCCATCTATGAAACGCTGCACAAGAATGCTATCGTAAGTGGAGATGGGTAGCTCTCCCAACACTGCGCGGCCCAGACATTGCAGGTCCATTGCGAAATCCTCTAAAGATTCTTTGGAACCCTGGACTCGGTTATGAAATTCGTGGTATCCTGCATGCGGACTTAACGTAAAGTTTTCCTTTAGGGTCGCCGTCAGTAGCGCATAGGATCGCAGAGTCGCATCCGATAGTGTAGCGTAGAACTTCTGGGCACGACCACGGAGGCTCGAATAAAGTTTGCGCAACTTAGTTCGTTCCGACCAGTGGTACTCGTCTGCCATGTCGTCAAACACGCGCTGAAATTCCTGCCATGGTCTGGTGCCGTCATAAGTCGGTGGTGGTTCAGCGTCCTGTAGCATCACAAACGGACTGTTGCAAACGCCGGTCGCAGAAGAGGACTCTGGGGGAAGCGGCTTAGCTGTTACACCCGACGGCCTAGGTTGTATCTCTGCTGTGACGTCTGTCCACTTCGTACGAGCGAACTGCTCGCTGCGAAGTTCATTGCAGTGATCTTTGCTACCACCGTTGAGCGATCCACCAACTCGAGGAGTACTGGACGCCATCTCCTGTACGTTCAGGGCCGTTCTCTCGGCTGATTCCCTTGTTGACCGCACAAGCCTCCCAGCATTGTGCGTTCGAACGACGACCATAACTGCGTAAATTTCTGCTCAAAATGTCGCTCTCGCGCTTCCAAGCGGTCATCCAAAAGTGCAACTCGTTTCTCCAGGGACTGCTCTCTAGCCGCCAAGCGGCTAGAAAGGGTTTCCGCGAGTCTCTGTTGTGCCTCCAGTATAGTCGCCGTGAGTTGCTGCTCGCGGGCTCCAGCCGCAGCAATCTCTTGACGCTGACGAATCGATTTCTTCGGCATTGTGAGTCGTGCTTTTGCAAGACACTAGTGTACCCCACACCTGACACCAATGTAGCGAAAACTGCCTTAACTGAAGGGCAGCGTCACCACGGTTAGCCGAGCGGTACTTCTTCTTTAGTCAGGTAGCCGGAAAGCAATCTATACGCCGGCGAATATTAGGGGCGCAGAGCTTGGAGCCCAATTGGAAAACAACACGTGCAATCAGAACCTCACTTTATTCTCTTATCAAGTTACTCTCTATACTAGAACAATGTATGTCAAGGTGAAAAATTCTTCTTCTTCTACAAAATGCAGCGGTGATGCATTAGTTCCGACTATCGATATGTCGATAGTGATCGCTCGTGCTTCGCGATGTTTGAAATTGGGCGGGAAATTCAAACGGTCAGGCAAACTTCGTTACAATATATACTTTATGTGGTCGGAAACGCTTCCTTCAATGCGTTACAAACTTCGTGACAAAAACAATATACCCTCTGCAAGGGTATAAAAAAGCCATAATTCCCGCTTCCCGCTGTTTTAGAAATTTTCCCGCAATTGGACTTTCAAAAAAGCCAGATTTGACGGAAAAAAAGCTGATTTGGCAAACACTGTATATATATGGAAAACATTTCTTAATAAAAACAGACCACAGACCTTTAATATACCTGTTCTCAATGATCAATCCCAGTTCTAAACTGACACTTATGAGGCTCGAATTCGAAGAATATGATTTCACAGTTGAATACTTAAAGGGAAAATACAACTATGTAGCTGATGCGTTATCAAGAATAACCATCAAAGACCTACAAAATATAACTGGCAATATAAATAAAGTCACTACAAGATATCAGAATAGACAGAAAATCCGCGCGGAAAATAAAGAACAAGAATTGCTTACGCAATCTTTAAATACAGCTTCTAAGCCCAACGTATATGAAGTCATAAACAATGACGAAGTACGTAAAGTAGTGACATTGCATGTAAAAGATACGTTATGTTTATTTAAACATGGCAGAAAAATTACTGCAAGATATGATGTTAGCGATTTATATACCAATGGAATCCTAGACTTAGGTCCATTTTTCCAAAGGCTTGAACTGCAAGCCGGTATAAATAAAGTCAGCCAACTCAAAGTGACCCCGTGGGAAAATATCTTTGAAAATACTTCAATAGATAATTTCAAATTAATGGGCAATAAAATATTAAGACATTAAGAGTAGCGCTACTCAACCCGGTGACCCTAATAGATAAACAAAAAGATAAAGAAGCTATTTTGTCCAACTTCCATGACGATCCGATACAAGGAGGTCATACTGGCATTTCAAAAACTTTAGCAAAAATCAAAAGACATTATTTTTGGAAGAATATGACTCGTGATATCACTGAGTACATACGAAAATGTCAAAAATGCCAGAAAGCTAAAATAACGCAACATAGTAAGACCCCACTAACAATAACAGACACACCCATAAGTGTTTTCGACAGAGTGATAGTGGACACTATTGGTCCACTACCAAAATCAGAAAATGGAAACGAGTATGCAGTCACTTTAATATGTGATTTAACTAAGTATTTAGTTGCCATATCTGTTCCGAATAAGAATGCTAATACTGTCGCTAAAGCAATATTTGAATCTTTTATCCTGAAGTACGGTCCAATGAAGACGTTCATTACGGACATGGGAAAAGAATACAAGAATTCAATTATAGACAATTTGTGCAAATATTTAAATATTAAAAATATTACATCTACAGCACACCACCACCAGACAGTTGGAAGGATAGAAAGAAGTCATAGAACTTTTAATGAATACATGCGATCCTACATATCGGTTGATAAAACTGATTGGGACGTTTGGCTTCAATATTTTGTCTTTTGTTTCAACACGACCCCCTCTATGGCACATACTTATTGTCCATATGAGCTAGTATTTGGTAAAACAAGTAATTACCAAAACAATTTAATAGCATAGATAGCGTAGAAGCAATATATAATATAGATGATTATGCTAAAGAAAGTAAATATAGATTAGAAGTAGCATATAAAAGAGCTAGAGTAATGCTAGAAGAGCATAAGAATAAAAATAAAGTACTATATGATAAGAAAGTAAACAATATAGATATATCAGTAGGAGATAAAGTATTGCTAAGAAATGAAACAGGTCATAAGTTAGATTATAAATATACAGGTCCGTATAAAGTAACTGAAATGAGAGATAGGGATAATGTTATAATAGTTAATGACAAAAACAAAAAACAGATAGTTCATAAAGATAGATTAAAACTTTTCATTTCAAAACAATATACATAGCTAATAACATATATATAGTGACATATGTAGATACATACGTACCTAAACCCATACACCACATACACCACATACACCACATACACAACACTTATTATTTATGTCAAAGATTTCTTTCACACCAAAGATTAATGTAAACACTCTCAGAAAATCAAATGGTGACAATAACACCACAAGAACTTAATGTAAACACTTTCGAAAAAATCAAATGGTGACAATAACAATTCTGGCTTCCCACGAATGCATTAAATATCATAAACAATTGCCAGAATCGTTATTCCCATCATTGGGGTTAAAACTGCTGACGTTAAACAAATCCTAGCCGAACACTCTCAATCTCTTCAAGATCGAGATCTTTCTCTGTTTATATAAGAGCTAAAAGCTCAAAGAGTCCAAAGTCCAATAAATGAAAGCTGCAAACCGAGGTTTGCTTAACGTCATCAGAACATAGGATAAGCAGTCTAGTTTTGTACTCCGAAGTTTCGAGTTTGTTAAATAAAGTTTATATTTTTTTTAATAAGCTAATCGTCGAAACATCTTATTGGCGCAGCCGGTAGGATATTGATAATAAATATCCTCGTAATAAAGTAATCGTCCTTTATTTTCAATCCATTGAAAAGGAATCCTTGTACGACCAAGGAATTTCTAGGATTTGAGCTCGCGAATTTTCCGCGGCAAGGAAACGGTTAAAACATTACAATTTTGGAAATACTATTATCTTAATATCCGCCAAAGAACCTAAGCGTGTGTGACTCATAACCCAATTATCAGTCGTGGCCCATATTTAAATGTGCGACCGCCACCAAAGATAATTGCTATTAAAAGAAAAACCGCGCAAAACACCAAACAGTGTTCAACCAAAAAAATAGATCCTCTGGACTATTTGAACAACTGTAATTAAAGAGCTTATATCTGGGCTTTACACATCAATTTATTGATCCCTGTAAACGTAAGTCTCTTATAATTCAACAAAACAATTCAACAAAAGTGACAATTAAAACAAAAAGTGACAGTTAAACAAAAACCTGAAGTGACAATTGCCAACAAATAAAACAAATCTACAACAACACCATGGCAACCAACACACCAATGGAACTATCAGAAATACATCTGAAACAAGCGCTTGGACAAATTCGACAAGTGCCAGTGTTCGACGGAAAAACCGTGGAACTAACTGCATTCATAAGGAGGATTGATTTCATCATGCAGTTATATCCAACACAGGATGTGAGACAACATAGTGTCCTATTCGGAGCAATCGAGATGCAGACCACCGGATCCGCACAACGAGTGTCGCAGCTGACAGCAGCCACAACCTGGGGAGAGTTGAGGAGCGCCCTCATCGACGAATTCAAAACACAGACCCCTTATGAAGAGCTTCTACGACGTCTCTATAACACCAACTTTAATAATAGTATCCGTAAGTTTGTTGAAGATCTAGAGTATAAATCCTTTGTAATATCTAATAAGTTAATGTTAGAGAATCAGGTCCAGAACACTCTATTGTACACTAATGCAATGAATAATACTATTAAAGACGTTATTACCAAAAAATTACCGGACCGAATTTTTATGACATTAGCACGATATGACATTACAACAGTCTCAAAATTAAAACAAGTAGCTCAACGCGAAGGATTGTACGAAAATGGTTATAACGAACGTAATAACCAAAGCAATGACAATTCGAAAACAAATAAAACACAAAGCACTGAAAACCGTGGAAAGGGAAGTAATCAGAATTATTACCCTACTCCAAATTATTCAAATAACGCTAATTCAAATCATAAACCAAAAGAAAATGCTGAGGCATTACATAAAGAATTCAAACAAAACCTCGATCAAGCTAGATCACAAAACCCAATGAATTACCAAAATCAGAGTCAAAGACCTCCCAATCATTCTCATAAAAGACAGAGAGAAACTAGTGGCCATTCTAAAATGGACACATCAGAAAATTTTCATCAAGAAGCCTCGGACAACGAAGAACTAATCCCTTCATCAGATTAATTATGAATGGACAAAATTTTAACTGTGTAATTGACACAGGTTCATCCATAAATCTAATTAAAGAAAACCTTTTAAAATTTCCTACAAAAACTTGTCAATTGAACGTACAAACAATAAATGGTATTGTTCAATTAAAGAATTGTGTATCTTTTGCCCCTAGTAAACTATGCCCTACCCATCAAACATTTTATTTACACAACTTTTCTGATAAATACGATATCTTATTAGGTAGAGAATATCTGGAATCTTGTGAAGCAAAAATTGATTATAAACAAAAAACAGTTATTCTAAACGATCATTTATTCTCAATGAGATATGACCGTGAGAATTCTGTCAAGGACAAGACCGCATTTCAATGCCTTGATCCGCCCCAAACAAAAGACATAGCAATAAATTATGCTATCAACAATGAATTAAATGAAACAAATCAATTTCGATTAGAACATCTAAACGATGAAGAAAAATGTAAACTAACCAAAATTCTTTTCGAGTTTAGTGACATTCAGTACAAAGAAAGTGAAAATTTGACTTTCACCAGTACAATTAAGCATGTCATCCAAACTAAACACGAAAACCCAATCCAAAAGCGTCCATACAAGTATGCGCAAACATTCGACGAAGAAGTCGAAAAACAAATCAAAGAAATGATTGAACAAGGTATAATACGTAAATCAAAATCACCTTATTGCTCACCAATTTGGATTGTGCCAAAGAAACGTGACGCATCGGGTAAAGAAAAGTTCCGTATAGTTATTGACTATCGAAACTTAAATGAAATAACAATCGATGATAAATATCCTATCCCAGTCATGGATGATATACTAGACAAACTTGGAAAATGTCAGTATTTCACTACAATTGACTTAGCGAAAGGATTTCATCAGATACAAATGGACCCACAAAGTATACCAAAAACAGCTTTTTCAACTAAAAATGGACATTACGAATACACTCGAATGCCTTTTGGATTGAAAAACGCCCCAGCAACATTTCAACGTTGCATGAACAATCTATTAGAAGATCTAATTTACAAAGATTGTTTAGTATACATGGATGATATAATAGTGTATTCCACTTCATTGGAAGAACATTTATTATCATTAAAAAGGGTATTTACAAAACTGCGTGAAGCCAATCTAAAATTACAATTAGACAAATGCGAATTCATGAAAAAAGAAACTGAATTCCTAGGTCACATAATAACAACAGAAGGAATACAACCAAACCCAACTAAAATCTCTGCCATACAACATTTCCCAATTCCAAAAACACCCAAAGAAATAAAATCGTTTTTAGGTCTTTGTGGTTATTACAGAAAATTCATTCCTAATTTTGCACACGTTGTAAAACCAATGACTTTAAAATTAAAGAAAGGTGCAACTATAAATATAAAAGAACCCAATTACATTTCTGCTTTTGAAAAATTAAAAGTACTCATAACATCCGACCCAATATTAGTTTATCCAAATTTCGAAAAACCATTTTGTCTTACAACTGATGCCAGTAACATAGCTATTGGAGCTGTTTTGTCTCAAAATCAAAAACCAATTTGTTTCGCAAGTAGAACCTTAAACGAACATGAAATTAACTATGCAGCAATTGAAAAGGAACTTTTAGCTATCGTTTGGGCAACCAAATATTTCCGATCTTATCTCTACGGTAGAAAATTCGAGATTCTCAGTGACCACAAACCACTTGTTTGGCTTAATAATATTAAAGAACCAAATATGAAATTACAACGCTGGAAAATAAAATTAAATGAATTTGATTATCACATTAAATATGTACCAGGTAAAGAAAACTATGTTGCAGATGCTTTGTCTAGAATTAAAATTGAAGAAAACCTGTTAGGAGAAACTTCCGATGTAACAGTAGCAACAATCCACAGCGCTCAAGAAGATAACCAATATTATATTTCAATCACAGAAAGACCAATCAATTATTTTAAAAGACAAATAGAATTTGTAAAAAGTAACTCAAATAACATAAACGTCATTAATTATTTTCATAAAACAAAAATCTTAATAAATTATGTCGAAATGACACACAACCATGCAAAAGAATTAATTAAAGAATACTTATGTTCAAAAAATAGTGTTATATACTTCAGCAACGAAGCCGACTTTCTTACATTCCAGAATGCTTTCGTTGAAATAATTAGTCCCAATAACATTACAAAAGTAATGAGATCAACCAAAAAACTAATAGACCTTCAGACATATGCCGAATTCAAAGAATTTATTATTAACACACACGAAAAGTTATTACATCCAGGAATAGAGAAAATGACATTATTATTTAAAGAAAAATATTATTATCCAGATTATCAAAACCTAATACAAAACATAATTAACGAATGCAAAGTTTGTAATATAGCAAAAACAGAACACAGAAACACTAAGTTAGCTTTTGAATTAACTCCAGAAATCCATAATCCAAGAGAAAAATATGTCATTGATTTTTATATGGTAGACAATAAACAATTTCTATCTTGTATAGACTTATATTCCAAATACGCAACTTTAATAGAAGTAAATGGTCGAGATTGGTTAGAAGCCAAAAGAGCTCTTTTAAAAGTATTTAATGACATGGGTAAACCAATAGAAATAAAAGCAGATAAAGACTCAGCTTTCTTGTGCTCCGCACTACAAATGTGGTGAAAGTCAGAAGACGTAAATATATCCATCACAACTAGCAAAAACGGTATATCCGACATAGAAAGATTCCATAAAACAATAAATGAAAAATTAAGAATTGTTAATTCTGACACTAACCAGGAAAATAAATTAACCAAATTTGAAGTAATACTTTACACTTATAACCATAAAACCAAACATAATTCAACTGGTAGAACACCAGCAGACATTTTCATTTACGCAGGAACACCTGAATATGATACACAGTTAAATAAGAAAAGGCAAATAGAAAGACTAAATGAAAAAAGAACCGAATTTGAAATAGATACTAGATATAGGGAATCACCTTTAGTAAAATCTAAATCCACAAACCCATTTAAACAAACAGGAAACATAACACAAATAGATGAAAAACATTATGAAGAAGTAAACAGAGGTAGAAAAATAACACACTATAAATCAAAATATAAAAGAAAGAAAGTAACTAATGAAAGTAAATATGATAATTCCAGATCAACTAATAACCCGAATCAAGATGATAACCCATCATAATTTAACAGCTATAATTATAACACTCATGCTACTCCACTTTGTATGCCCAATAAAAGGTCAAAATTTGGAAATCAACCCAATTAACTCCAAAAACGGATATCTTATATTTCAAACAGGAACAATCAATTTACCTATAAAATACGAATACCACTATTTAACTATTAATATAACAAAAACTGAAGAAACTTATAATAATTTAATGAAACAAACAAAAGAATTTGAACCGTTAGTAAAAATACAGTACTTAACAGAAAAACTGGACAGAGAAATGAACGGCTTAAGACTAGTAAAACGAAATAAAAGAGGACTTGTAAATTTCATGGGCACATTTTATAAATACCTTTTCGGAACCTTAGATCAAGAAGACAAAGAAGAATTACAATCAAAAATAGATAACCTTTCAGAAAATAGTGTTCAAGTCAATGAACTAAATGAAGTAATAAAAGCTGTTAACAAAGGAATAGAAGTAATGAACAAACTAAGTATGACACGTGAGGCAGAGCAACGACTCGAATTACTAATTTTTAACTTACAAGAATTCACAGAATATGTCGAAGACATTGAGTTATTTATGCAATTAACCAGGCTTGGTATATTCAACCCTAAATTACTAAAATATGAATCACTAAAACATTTAAACGTTGAAAAAATAATAAATATTAAAACATCAACTTGGCTAAAAACAACTACTAACGAAATTTTAATTATTTCCCATATTCCACGCGAAATTATAAATACTGCACTATACGACATTATTCCATACCCTGACGAAAACAAAGACATTTTGACCGAAACTATACATGACACTTACTACTTACAAAACAACAAAGCATTCACAGCAACCAATAAAAATATACTTATGAACAAATGTATTACTGGAATATTAAAGCAAGATAAAACAGAATGTAGATATTCAAAATCCCATAAAAATTATGAAATCAAGTATGTAGAACCAAACATTATGTTAACATGGAACTTACCAAAAATTGTATTAAACCAAAATTGTATCAACCGAGAAATTATTATTGAAGGAAACAATATGATAAAAGCTATAAACTGTTCAATCCAATTAGATGAAATTCAAATAACTAATACTATGTTAGATTACACACAAACAGTCTACATAAATAATAATATAACCAAACTAGAACCATTGTCATATGTCCAAACCAAAGAAATTATCCAACAACAAACAAAATTGTACAACACGTTCCAAATTATAACTATAACAACTTTAACAATTATTTTAATCATACTTATATTATACATTATCTTTAAATATAAAAATATCCCAAGAAAAATTATTGTTAATTATAAGAATAAAAAAGAATTAACCCCAAACATACAATCAAATATTCAAAATGATACAGAAATATATCCAAATGTAATTGAAAACAATATCGAAGAAATTGTAATAGATCCAACACTATATCCAAAATTAACCGCCTGAGGACAGGCTCATTTCTTAAGGATGGGGAAGTGACATATGTAGATACATACGTACCTAAACCCATACACCACATACACCACATACACCACATACACAACACTTATTATTTATGTCAAAGATTTCTTTCACACCAAAGATTAATGTAAACACTCTCAGAAAATCAAATGGTGACAATAACACCACAAGAACTTAATGTAAACACTTTCGAAAAAATCAAATGGTGACAATAACAATTCTGGCTTCCCACGAATGCATTAAATATCATAAACAATTGCCAGAATCGTTATTCCCATCATTGGGGTTAAAACTGCTGACGTTAAACAAATCCTAGCCGAACACTCTCAATCTCTTCAAGATCGAGATCTTTCTCTGTTTATATAAGAGCTAAAAGCTCAAAGAGTCCAAAGTCCAATAAATGAAAGCTGCAAACCGAGGTTTGCTTAACGTCATCAGAACATAGGATAAGCAGTCTAGTTTTGTACTCCGAAGTTTCGAGTTTGTTAAATAAAGTTTATATTTTTTTTAATAAGCTAATCGTCGAAACATCTTATTATATAAATATTTTCGATATATGAATATTTTTATCATATCATTTTCTTTATCGTTATTAAGTACATCATATATATATAATAAGATGTTTCGACACTTAGCTTATTAAAAAACAAGTAAGAAAGGCTACAGTCGACCGAGCCGACTATAAAAGACCCCGTACTCTCATAGTAGTTTGTATTCAATTTCAATTGAAATTAAAAAAAATAATTTAACAATTCGCATTGCCAGCATTCGAACCTACAACCTCAGACAAACTCTATCAGTTGCACCACGCGCCACTTTCAAGAATTCTCCGAATATCAGCATTTACATATTATTCATACAAACACACATTCGTTTGAAATTATATGTATGCATGTATGTATGTATGTGTGTATTCGGCGCGGCCAGCGTCTGCCGGCAGCGCTGTCGCCACAGCGTCTGCCGGCAGCGCTGTCGCCACACAAGCATCGAAAACGTTCGAACATGTGTTTGTATGTTTCTGTCTCGCTCTCGCGCGTAAGTGATATTGCAGTTAAATAACAAACTTTGTAACGCAGTAGCTCTTTTGTTAAAAGTAGTATGATGATGCCCCTTTCAGAATAGTTTGATTTTATATGTCTCTATACTTATGTTGAATTACAACACCCTACTATATGAATAAATGCCTTAAACATGGCATTAAAGTGAAAACGTTTGGTTAACCCTCAGGAGAAAAGGGGGCGTGGCAGCTCAAAATTTTTAATGGCATTGCATTAAGGGTGTCATTAGCAACCTGTTTACCAGAAATGGTGTTCCTAAGTGCCATAGTTACTGAGTTATTGGCCTAAAACTAAATTTTTTTCGAGGTGTGTCTGGTTTTTTGCTCATTGCGGGGGCGGTAAGGGGCGTGGCAAAAATTTGAAATAAACTTAACCTGCCTGGGTTAATAACGGACTTTCATTATAAATTTGGTGGCTCTAGCTTTTGTAGTTTAAAAGATCCAGGTGTTCATACGGACGGACAGACAGACGGACAGACGGACAGACGGACATTGCTATATCGACTCGGCTGTTGATGCTGATCAAGAATATATATACTTTATGGGGTCGGCCACGCCTCCTTCTGCCTGTTACGCACATTTCGCTTCTGACAAACCTAATAGACCCCTCTACTCTTTTTTAGAGTACGGGGTCTAAATATAAACTTTATTTAACAAACTCGAAACTACTGAGTACAAAACTAGACTGCATATCCTATGTTCTGATGACGTTAAGCAAACCTCGGTTTGGAGCTTTCATTTATTGGACTTTGGACTCTTTGAGCTTTTAGCTCTTATGTAAATAGAGAAAGATCTCGATCTTGAAGAGATTGAGAGTGTTCGGCTAGGATTTGTTTAACGTCAGCAGTTTTAACCCCAATGATGGGAATAACGATTCTGGCGAATTGTTTATGATATTTAATGCATTCGTGGGAAGCCAGAATTGTTATTGTCACCATTTGATTTTTTCGAAAGTGTTTACATTAGGTTCTTGTGGTATTGTCACCATTTGATTTTCTAAAAGTGTTTACATTAGTCTTTGGTGCGAAAGAAATCTTTGACATAAATAATAAGTGTTGTGTATGTGGTGTATGGGTTTAGGTACGTATGTATCTACATATGTCACTTCCCCATCCTTAAGAAATGAGCCTGTCCTCAGGCGGTTAATTTTGGATATAGTGTTGGATCTATTACAATTTCTTCGGTATCGTTTTCAATTACATTTGGATATATTTCTGTATCATTTTGAATATTTGATTGTATCTTTGGGGTTAATTCTTTTTTGTTCTTATAATTAACAATAATTTTTCGTGGAATTTTTTTATATTTAAAGATAATGTATAATATAAGTATAATTAAAATAATTGTTAAAGTTGTTATAGTTATAATTTGGAATGTGTTGTACAATTTTGTTTGTTGTTGGATAATTTCTTTGGTTTGGACATATGACAATGGTTCTAGTTTGGTTATATTATTATTTATGTAGACTGTTTGTGTGTAATCTAGCATAGTATTAGTTATTTGAATTTCATCTAATTGGATTGAACAGTTTATAGCTTTTATCATATTGTTTCCTTCGATAATAATTTCTCGGTTGATACAATTTTGGTTTAGTACAATTTTTGGTAAGTTCCATGTTAACATAATGTTTGGTTCTACATACTTGATTTCATGGGATTTTGAATATCTACATTCTGTTTTATCTTGCTTTAATATTCCAGTAATACATTTGTTCATAACTATATTTTTATTGGTTGCTGTGAATGCTTTGTTGTTCTGTAAGTAGTAAGTGTCATGTATAGTTTCGGTCAAAATGTCTTTGTTTTCGTCAGGGTATGGAATAATGTCGTATAGTGCAGTATTTATAATTTCGCGTGGAATATGGGAAATAATTAAAATTTCGTTAGTAGTTGTTTTTAGCCAAGTTGATGTTTTAATATTTATTATTTTTTCAACGTTTAAATGTTTTAGTGATTCATATTTTAGTAATTTAGGGTTGAATATACCAAGCCTGGTTAATTGCATACCTAACTCAATGTCTTCGACATATTCTGTGAATTCTTGTAAGTTGAAAATTAGTAATTCGAGTCGTTGCTCTGCCTCATGTGTCATACTTAGTTAGCCTCATGTGTCATACTTAGTTTGTTCATTACTTCTATTCCTTTGTTAACAGCTTTTATTACTTCATTTAGTTCATTGGCTTGAACACTATTTTCTGAAAGGTTATCTATTTTTGATTGTAATTCTTCTTTGTCTTCTTGATCTAAAGTTCCGAAAAGGTATTTATAAAATGTGCCCATGAAATTTACAAGTCCTCTTTTATTTCGTTTTACTAGTCTTAAGCCGTTCATTTCTCTGTCCAGTTTTTCTGTTAAGTACTGTATTTTTACTAATGGTTCAAATTATTTTGTTTGTTTTATTAAATTATTATAAGTTTCTTCAGTTTTTGTTATATTAATAGTTAAATAGTGGTATTCGTATTTTATAGGTAAATTGATTGTTCCTGTTTGAAATATAAGATATCCGTTTTTGGAGTTAATTGGGTTGATTTCCAAATTTTGACCTTTTATTGGCCATACAAAGTTGAGTAGCATGAGTGTTATAATTATAGTTGTTAAATTATGAGGGGTTATCCTCTTGATTCGGGTTATTAGTTGATCTGGAATTATCATATTTACTTTCATTAGTTACTTTCTTTCTTTTATATTTTGATTTATAGTGTGTTATTTTTCTACCTCTGTTTACTTCTTCATAATGTTTTTCATCTATTTGTGTTATATTTCCTGTTTGTTTAAATGGGTTTGTGGATTTAGATTTTACTAAAGGTGATTCCCTATATCTAGTATCTATTTCAAATTCGGTTCTTTTTTCATTAAGTCTTTCTATTTGTCTTTTCTTATTTAGCTGTGTATCATACTCAGGTGTTCCTGCGTAAATGAAAATGTCTGCTGGTGTTCTACCAGTTGAATTATGTTTGGTTTTATGGTTATAAGTGTAAAGTATTACTTCAAATTTGGTTAATTTGTTTTCTTGGTTAGTGTCAGAATTAACAATTCTTAATTTTTCATTTACTGTTTTATGGAATCTTTCTATGTCGGATATACCGTTTTTGCTAGTTGTGATGGATATATTTACGTCTTCTGACTTTAACCACATTTGTAGTGCGGAGCACAAGAAAGCTGAGTCTTTGTCTGCTTTTATTTCTATTGGTTTACCCATGTTATTAAATACTTTTAAAAGAGCTCTTTTGGCTTCTAACCAATCTCGACCATTTACTTCTATTAAAGTTGCGTATTTGGAATATAAGTCTATACAAGATAGAAATTGTTTATTGTCTACCATATAAAAATCAATGACGTATTTTTCTCTTGGATTATGGATTTCTGGAGTTAATTCAAAAGCTAACTTAGTGTTTCTGTGTTCTGTTTTTGCTATATTACAAACTTTGCATTCGTTAATTATGTTTTGTATTAAGTTTTGATAATCTGGGTAATAATATTTTTCTTTAAATAATAATGTCATTTTCTCTATTCCTGGATGTAATAACTTTTCGTGTGTATTAATAATAAATTCTTTGAATTCGGCATATGTCTGGAGGTCTAATAGTTTGTTAGTTGATCTCATTACTTTTGTAATGTTATTGGGACTAATTATTTCAACGAAAGCATTCTGAAATGTAAGAAAATCGGCTTCGTTGCTGAAGTATATAACACTTTTCTTTGAACATAAGTATTCTTTAATTAATTCCTTTTGCATGGTTGTGTGTCATTTCGACATAATTTATTAAGATTTTTGTTTTATGAAAATAATTAATGACGTTTGTGTTATTTGAGTTACTTTTTACAAATTCTATTTGTCTTTTAAAATAATTGATTGGTCTTTCTGTAATTGAAATGTAATATTGGTTATCTTTTTGGGCGCTGTGAATTGTTGCTACTGTTACATCGGAAGTTTCTCCTAACAGGTTTTCTTCAATTTTAATTCTAGACAAAGCATCTGCAACATAGTTTTCTTTACCTGGTACATATTTAATGTGATAATCAAATTCATTTAATTTTATTTTCCAGCGTTGTAATTTCATATTTGGTTCTTTAATATTATTAAGCCATACAAGTGGTTTGTGGTCACTGAGAATCTCGAATTTTCTACCGAAGAGATAAATCGGAAATATTTGGTTGCCCAAACGATGGCTAAAAGTTCCTTTTCAATTGCTGCATAGTTAATTTCATGTTCGTTTAGGGTTCTACTTGCGAAACAAATTGGTTTTTGATTTTGAGACAAAACAGCTCCAATAGCTATGTTACTGGCATCAGTTGTAAGACAAAATGGTTTTTCGAAATTTGGATAAACTAATATTGGATCGGATGTTATAAGTACTCTTAATTTTTCAAAAGCAGAAATGTAATTGGGTTCCTTTATATTTATAGTTGCATCTTTCTTTAATTTTAAAGTCATTGGCTTTACAACGTGTGCAAAATTAGGAATGAATTTTCTGTAATAACCACAAAGACCTAAAAACGATTTTATTTCTTTGGGTGTTTTTGGTATTGGAAAATGTTGTATGGCAGAGATTTTATTTGGGTTTGGTTGTATTCCTTCTGTTGTTATTATGTGACCTAGGAATTCAGTTTCCTTTTTCATGAATTCGCATTTATCTAATTGCAATTTTAGATTGGCTTCGCGCAGTTTTGTAAATACCCTTTTTAATGATAATAAATGTTCTTCCAATGAAGTGGAATACACTATTATATCATCCATGTATACTAAACAATCTTTGTAAATTAGATATTCTAATAGATTGTTCATGCAACGTTGAAATGTTGCTGGGGCGTTTTTCAATCCAAAAGGCATTCGAGTGTATTCGTAATGTCCATTTTTAGTTGAAAAAGCAGTTTTTGGTATACTTTGTGGGTCCATTTGTATTTGATGAAATCCTTTCGCTAAGTCAATTGTAGTGAAATACTGACATTTTCCAAGTTTGTCTAGTAAATCATCCATGACTGGGATAGGATATTTATCATCGATTGTTATTTCATTTAAGTTTCGATAGTCAATAACTATACGGAACTTTTCTTTACCCGATGCGTCACGTTTCTTTGGCACAATCCAAATTGGTGAGCAATAAGGTGATTTTGATTTACGTATTATACCTTGTTCAATCATTTCTTTGATTTGTTTTTCGACTTCTTCGTCGAATGTTTGCGCATACTTGTATGGACGCTTTTGGATTGGGTTTTCGTGTTTAGTTTGGATGACATGCTTAATTGTACTGGTGAAAGTCAAATTTTCACTTTCTTTGTACTGAATGTCACTAAACTCGAAAAGAATTTTAGTTAGTTTGCATTTTTCTTCATCGTTTAGATGTTCTAATCGAAATTGATTTGTTTCATTTAATTCATTGTTGATAGTGTAATTTACTGCTATGTCTTTTGTTTGGGGCGGATCAAGGCATTGAAATGCGGTCTTGTCCTTGACAGAATTCTCACGGTCATATCTCATTGAGAATAGATGATCGTTTAGAATAACTGTTTAGACCCCGTACTCTAAAAAAGAGTAGAGGGGTCTATTAGGTTTGTCAGAAGCGAAATGTGCGTAACAGGCAGAAGGAGGCGTGGCCGACCCCATAAAGTATATATATTCTTGATCAGCATCAACAGCCGAGTCGATATAGCAATGTCCGTCTGTCCGTCTGTCCGTCTGTCCGTCTGTCCGTCTGTCTGTCCGTCCGTATGAACACCTGGATCTTTTAAACTACAAAAGCTAGAGCCACCAAATTTATAATGAAAGTCCGTTATTAACCCAGGCAGGTTAAGTTTATTTCAAATTTTTGCCACGCCCCTTACCGCCCCCGCAATGAGCAAAAAACCAGACACACCTCGAAAAAAATTTAGTTTTAGGCCAATAACTCAGTAACTATGGCACTTAGGAACACCATTTCTGGTAAACAGGTTGCTAATGACACCCTTAATGCAATGCCATTAAAAATTTTGAGCTGCCACGCCCCCTTTTCTCCTGAGGGTTAACCAAACGTTTTCACTTTAATGCCATGTTTAAGGCATTTATTCATATAGTAGGGTGTTGTAATTCAACATAAGTATAGAGACATATAAAATCAAACTATTCTGAAAGGGGCATCATCATACTACTTTTAACAAAAGAGCTACTGCGTTACAAAGTTTGTTATTTAACTGCAATATCACTTACGCGCGAGAGCGAGACAGAAACATACAAACACATGTTCGAACGTTTTCGATGCTTGTGTGGCGACAGCGCTGCCGGCAGACGCTGTGGCGACAGCGCTGCCGGCAGACGCTGGCCGCGCCGAATACACACATACATACATACATGCATACATATAATTTCAAACGAATGTGTGTTTGTATGAATAATATGTAAATGCTGATATTCGGAGAATTCTTGAAAGTGGCGCGTGGTGCAACTGATAGAGTTTGTCTGAGGTTGTAGGTTCGAATGCTGGCAATGCGAATTGTTAAATTATTTTTTTAATTTCAATTGAAATTGAATACAAACTACTATGAGAGTACGGGGTCTTTTATAGTCGGCTCGGTCGACTGTAGCCTTTCTTACTTGTTTTTGTTTATAGTCAATTTTTGCTTCACAAGATTCCAGATATTCTCTACCTAATAAGATATCGTATTTATCAGAAAAGTTGTGTAAGTAAATGGTTTGATGGGTAGGGCATAGTTTACTAGGGGCAAAAGATACACAATTCTTTAATTGAACAATACCATTTATTGTTTGTACGTTCAATTGACAAGTTTTTGTAGGGAATTTTAAAAAGTTTTCTTTAATTAGATTTATGGATGAACCTGTGTCAATTACACAGTTAAAATTTTGTCCATTCATAACTAATCTGATGAAGGGATTGGTTCTTCGTTGTCCGAGGCTTCTTGATGAAAATTTTCTGATGTGTCCATCTTAGAGTGGCCACTAGTTTCTCTCTGTCTTTTATGAGAATGATTGGGAGGTCTTTGACTCTGAGTTTGGTAATTCATTGGGTTTTGTGATCTAGCTTGATCGAGGTTTTGTTTGAATTCTTTATGTAATGCCTCAGCATTTTCTTTTGGTTTATGATTTGGGTTAGCGTTATTTGAATAATTTGGAGTAGGGTAATAATTCTGGTTACTTCCCTTTCCACGGTTTTCAGTGCTTTGTGTTTTATTTGTCTTGGAATTGTCATTGTTTTGGTTATTACGTTCGTTATAACCATTTTCGTACAATCCTTCGCGTTGAGCTACTTGTTTTAATTTTGAAACTGTTGTAATGTCATATCGTGCTAATGTCATAAAAATTCTGTCCGGTAATTTTTTTGTAATAACGTCTTTAATAGTATTATTCATTGCATTAGTGTACAATAGAGTGTTCTGGACCTGATTTTCTAACATTAACTTATTAGATATTACAAAGGATTTATACTCTAGATCTTCAACAAACTTACGGATACTATTATTAAAGTTGTTGTTATAGAGACGTCGTAGAAGCTCTTCATACGGAGTCTGTGTTTTGAATTCGTCGATGAGGCCGCTCCTCAACTCTCCCCAGGTTATGGCTGCTGTCAGCTGCGACACTCGTTGTGCGGATCCGGTGGTCTGCATCTCGATTGCTCCGAATAAGACACTATGTTGTCTCACATCCTGTGTTGGATATAACTGCATAATAAAATCAATCCTCCTTATGAATGCAGTTAGTTCCACGGTTTTTCCGTCGAATACTGGCACTTGTCGAATTTGTCCAAGCGCTTGTTTTAGATGTATTTCCGATAGTTCCATTGGTGGGTTGGTTGCCATGGTGTTGTTGTAGATTTTATTTATTTTGTTGGCAATTGTCACTTTTTGGTTTAATTGTCACTTTTGTTGAATTATAAGAGACTTACGTTTACAGGGATCAATAAATTGATTTGTAAAGCCCAGATATAAGCTCTTTAATTACAGTTGTTCAAATAGTCCAGAGGATCTATTTTTTGGTTGAACACTGTTTGGTGTTTTGCGCGGTTTTTCTTTGTAATAACAATTATCTTTGGTGGCGGTCGCACATTTAAATATGGGCCACGACTGATAATTGGGTTATGAGTCACACACGCTTAGGTTCTTTGGCGGATATTAAGATAATATTTTTTCCAAAATTGTAATGTCTTAACCGTTTCCTTGCCACGGAAAATTCGCGTGCTCGAATCCTAGAAATTCCTTGGTCGTACAAGGATTTCTTTTCAATGGATTGAAAATAAAGGACGATTACTTATTACGAGGATATTTATTATCAATATCCTACCAGCTGCGCCAATAAGATGTTTCGACACTTAGCTTATTAAAAAAATATAAACTTTATTTAACAAACTCGAAACTACTGAGTACAAAACTAGACTGCATATCCTATGTTCTGATGACGTTAAGCAAACCTCGGTTTGGAGCTTTCATTTATTGGACTTTGGACTCTTTGGGCTTTTAGCTCTTATGTAAATAGAGAAAGATCTCGATCTTGAAGAGATTGAGAGTGTTCGGCAAGGATTTGTTTAACGTCAGCAGTTTTAACCCCAATGATGGGAATAACGATTCTGGCGAATTGTTTATGATATTTAATGCATTCGTGGGAAGCCAGAATTGTTATTGTCACCATTTGATTTTTTCGAAAGTGTTTACATTAGGTTCTTGTGGTGTTATTGTCACCATTTGATTTTCTGATAGTGTTTACATTAGTGTTTGGTGCGAAAGAAATCTTTGACATAAATAATAAGTGTTGTGTATGTGGTGAATGTGGTGAATGTGGTGTATGCGTTTAGGTACGTATGTATCTACATATGTCACTATATATATATATATATATAAAAAAAAAAAAAAACACAAAAAAAAAATAAATAAATAAATAAAATTTCTTAAATTTATAGATAATAAGAATTAAAATAACTTCATAAAATTACGTTATTTTTCAAAAGGAGGGAGATGTAGTGTATGCACATATGAGTTCTTATTACTCAACATAAATATTGACCGGTAACACTTTGTTAGCCGAATATGCATAGGGCATTGACTTTGTCACTCAGCGACAGCGTGCCAAGTGCCCGCACACAGTTCAAGTCCAAACGTAATATGATATGCACTCATTGCATTCATCGCTTACAGCCGAGTCAGCATGTTTCCCATACTGACCGCTAATATACATATATGCATGCATAACTCATACTCTCTGATCGTCTTACATTAATTACTTTACTTATGTATAATGTTTATATAAAACGGCTGCTCTGCCGCTGCGCCGACAGCTAGCAAGCCTTTAGTCTAAGAGAACCAAATTCATTCGATTCATTCAATAAACGAGATTGGAACTTAATACAAGCCTTCATTATGGTTGCCATAATATGTAGTATCTTGCGATGTGTTGTTCTGCTCATTTGAACTCTGATGTCGAATGGATGATGTTTAGTCTTATTGGTAATTGTTTATGTTATTATTATTTATATGCCTTTTTTGTAATTTAATTTATCTTTATTTGCTTTAATGTGATGCCTTTGCTGGAGGATTTACTGCTGCTCATCGATTAGCTGCTCATGATTATTTTAAGTATCATTCGTTGTATATATATTTGGCGTTGGATTCGGAGTCAATTGACAAATCGTTCGGATTAGTCTTTGTTACCAGGACATTTGCTATTATGTGTGGCATTTGCTGGTCATGTTGCTGTTGTTGTTGATGAATGTTGGTTTCATTAGCAAGGCTAAGTCTTGCCAATAAAGCTTGTAGACCATCCATAAGTGTTTCAATTTTTTTTGACATAGTATTGGTGTATGTAATACTTTGTTGCAGCGTGTCTGCCAGTCCACCATCTACAGGTTGTTGTTGTTGCTCAGCTCTTAGTTTATCTTGGTACCTAGACAAGTGTCGACTTGCTGGTCCAGATGCAGTATGAGATGGCTTCTTGTTAGTTTTGTCGGATTTGACGATTTGGCTGTGTGTTAGACTCTTAGCAGGCTTGTTGCTAACATTTTTTATGGTTTTTGGCGCATTTTTATTTAGTGTAGCAGGCGTTTAATGCTTTCGTTGGTTTTGTTGCTGCTGCTGCTGGTTTGTCTTTTTGCTGATATTGGTTTGTTTATGTGGCTTATTTTTATGTGGCGCCAGGCTTTGTATCAGCTGGAGTATTGATGACTCTGCGTTGTTTTGTTTGATCTTAGCGTATTCGGAGCGAGCTCTGGTGGTGGCCAGTTTGGATTGCACATCCTTGAATACTGGGCATCCTTTGTAGCTGGCAATGTGCTGTCCAAGACAGTTTACACACTTAGGCGGTGTGTCTCTTGCCTTGGTGCACATAGTGGTTGCATGCATTCCGGCACATTTGAGGCAAACGAATTGGCGTCGACAGTAATTTTTAGAATGCCCAAAAGCCTGACTTCTATGGCATTAGACAGGGTCTATTCTGGGTCTCTGTCTCTCAATTGAGACGCATTGGCTGCCGAGTTTTTTAAGCGACAGAATTGCTGAGCTGTCTCTGTCTTGGGTGTGCCAGCCGAGCAACTATTTGATGTTGCAGTCGTAGACCGTGCCATAATATCCACATCCGAGTCATGGATATAATTAATTATAGCTGCACTTTTGTTATTGTCGGCATTGATTTTTTCTGCCGTAGAGGCCCAGCTGGATAAATTAGACACGAGTATATTAAAGTATTCATCCAGCTTTGAGTTGTTGGACGACGTCAGCGATGGCGCCGAACTCGCTTTACTCGGTGCCCGTTGTGTATTTGCTGCTATTGCTGTTGTTGTTGCTGTAGTTGCTTCTGCTCTTGCTGCTGTTTTTGTTGTTGTTGTTGTTGCTCCCAAGGAGCGACGCTCTCTTGGCGCCAAATTTGTCATTTTTGGCGGCACATTTGTCATTTTTGGCGACACTTTTGTCATTTTTGGCGGGATTTTTGGCGGGATTTTTAGCGTGTTTTTTGGAGAGATTATGGGAGTCTCAAATTGTTGTTGGTGCTCCCATAATCTTTGTTCACTAAGTCCGCTTTCCATATATTGCACATTTAGTTTTTGCTTCCGGCCCATTGTTACAGTTTTGCAGTCACTGGTTACAATAAATTGTCCTGGGTCAAGAATTTTTACTTTTTTTATTTTAATTTTTTTTTTTTTTTTTTTTTTTTTTTTTTTTTTGCTTGTTCACAGTTTGAGAGTCATTGGACCGATTTTTAACTTAAATGTTGGCACTCTTATACGCATATATGTATGCATATGTGTACGTCGTCAAAACTTTATTAATTTTGCATTTTTAGTTAATTTATTTGCGTCAAATTGTTTAATACAACGTTTGACATTAACTGGAGTTTTTTTTAAAAAATTAAAAAATTTAAAAAAATTTAAAGGGGGGAAAAAATTTAAAAAAAAAAAAAAAAAAAAAAAAAAAAAAAAAAAAAAAAAAAAAAAATTATTTTTATTTTTTTATAAAAAAAAAAAAAAAAAAAAATAAAAAAAATTTTTTTTTTTTTTTTTTTTTTTTTTTTTTTTTTTTTTTTTTTTTTTTTTTTTTTGCTGGAGGAGTGGTATGGTCAAAATGCGCAGGAGGCGCCATTTTGGCCATATGATGCATAAACGAGCATCCTGGAGGATGCCCGGTGTTGGTCAGGTGAGTCATGTTGACAGTGTTGCCACCCGCCGTCAGCAGAATCCGCCTGAATATGGGCACTTTGTGTTAATTTGTCCGTATTTGTTGCAGATGCTCGTCTGCTGGATGCTGCCACGCCCCTCAGGTAGGACCAAAGTGGGCGGAAGATGACCAGGATGGCAACAGCTGATTGGCATAGTGCCCGTTTGTGGTCCAATGCCACTGGCTGGATCAGACGAGGATCCGTTGAGCTCCCACGCCGCTGTCACTGTTGCTTGCCTGGTCAATGTGGTTGAGTATGGCCAAGATCCAGTGGAAGGAGGATCTTGGCCATTTTGTGGTTGGATACACATCTTAAAGCATGCATCTACTTGGCGATGCCACTCCCATCATCAGAACTGCCACCACTTGGAAATGGCAGCCGCCTGACAGTAGAGTCCCACGCCGCAGTCGTTGTTGTTTTGGCTGTTTGGCCAATCAGTTTTGGTATGGCCAGATTCAACAGGATGCGGAAATCTGGTCATCCAATGATTGGTGTAGCATCAGGAGGGATACTACTTATTGGCTGCACTATATTCACCGCCAGAGTTGCCACCATATGGAAATGGCAGCCATCTGTCAGTGGAGTGCTGTCCCACGCGGCCGTCATATATTTGGACCCAGAGAAAGGGTATGGCCAGAATCCACAGGATGCGGATATCTGGACATTGCATGTGTGGACACCTTCTCCAAAGATGCCCCTAAGTGACCAAAGCAATCCGCTAGCCAGGGTTGCCACCATGAGTATTTGGCAGCTCCCTGTCAATGGAGTTTCCTCCCACGCCGCAGTCGCTATGATAGCCAAAAGTTTTTGTATTTCCAGATTGACGAGGAGTCCATGTTCTGGTCATTTATTGGATGCGGTCTCTCCTTCAGAGTTGCCACCGCTTGTCTGGCCGAGATTAGTGGCCATAGTACCGCCATTTGTTGCTTTTTGTGTACACATCAATATGTCAATTATATGACATATAATATAATATATATAATTGACATATTGATGTGTGACATGTATGAGATGTGATGCCCAAGTGGGCGCTGCCACGCCCACTGACCACCCTTGAGGGTGTGGAGAAGGGGGCGCGAGGCGCCGCCAGGGCTTTCGCCATGTTGCATTTTGTTCTCTCAGGCCTTTTGCGTGCCTGTGAACGTACAAAATATTATTCGCAGAATAAAATAATAATTTTCTTTTCTTATTTTTCAGGTCCCGCCACGCCTCCCCTGTGCCATGAGAATAGCATTTTAAGGATTCAGAAGAGATGTCAGGACATTGAGGAGTGGACGAATGCTGTAATGGAGATTCATAACGCCATTGAGCCAGCCACACATGGTTGTGTGGCGGCTCCATGGCCATAGTCTGGATTCGCTGCTGGATTTGCTGCTACTGGTGTCGCTGTTATTTAACGCCGTTGGACGCTTCTGTTGTCGTCTAGCCCAGATGGGGCCGTCGTCGTCTTAGTCTGCTGTGTACATGTGTGTTGTGTGTGTAACACAAATGCAATGGATACACTGTAATTCTTTTTTGTGAGTTAATTGTTTTTATATTATTTATATGCCTTTTTGTAAATTAATTTATTTTTCTTTTCTTTCATGTTATGCCTTGCTGGAGGATTAATTGCTGCACATAGCTGTTAATATAGCTGTTATTGCTGCTGCTTTTAGGGCAGCGTGTTCATGGAGTATGCCCTTATTTATTGCTGGCTCTGCTGGTGCAGCTTTTGTTGTTGCTGTTGATGGTGCTGTTGAAGCTGTGTTGCTGCTCCTGGAGCTGTATATTTTTTTTTTTTGCTGTAGCTGCTGCTGCCGTTGCTGGAGATGCAGCTGAGGTATGTGCGAAAGCGATCCACATCAATGTGGATCTAGCGCAGTCTGTGGTGCAGCTCGTACGTGAGCGATGACCATATTAATGTAATCAACATTATTACAACGTGTATTGTAACACATAATGAATATGTTTAATTAAACTTTGATAATTAGACAAACGGATTTGTAGTCTTTATTACATTTAATGATTGTTATTTTTCGTTCGGCGTCACATCTCATTTCTGCTTTTGTCGTCATTTTTCTTCCTTGGAGAAACTCACATGACTGTCTTCGAACGTGGTTTTGGCAGTTTTATATTAACGCTCTATGGTTGTCAGTAGCTCTGCTTTTATTAGTGGAATTATGATATCCTTGTACTGTTTGTAACTCTTAAATTCACTCGGTATGGGCAACGAAACATGCGATTTCGCAACGTCATTAGCGATAACCATTGATTTCCCCAATATAGAATGTTATCAGTATTTGCTGCTGCTGCTATTGTTGAGTGTTTGTCAAGGGCATAAGGGTAAGTATTGGCATAAGTTTTTTATTATTTATTTTTATTGTGTTGTCAATAATCACAGTTTATCCATTACAGATGTCATTGGTGTTTTGGGGAATTACAGCTTTATTTGCAGGGCCAGAACATGCAATTAAAGCTTGTATGACGCTGAGGAGAGTGTCCATTTTGTTGGCCATGTTTGTAATGCTGGCAGCACTCTGTTGCAGCATGTTGGCCATTACTGTTTTCGTCGATGTTGCTGTTGTTGGTTACGATGCTCCCCCTCACGAAGCCGTCTCTGGAACTTTGATAGGTGTAAGCTAGCTGGTCCAGAGGTAGCCTCAGTAGGAGCACTACTGGCGTTGGCTTTTTTAGCATCTTGGTTTGTTCTTGGTTTATTTGCAGACTTATTGTTTTTGTTGTTGAAGCTGCTGCTGTTTTGTATTTTTGTTGTTGTTATTACTTTGTACGAATGGCGTGTTCTTAGTCATTTTTTTATGGTAAGTATTATTGGCTTTATTCTTGTGTGGCTTCAGATTGTTCTTGATCTTGTTCTTTATTAGCAGATCCTTGAACGCCTGGCATCCTTTATAGCTGGATATATGTTGTCCAAGGCAATTGGCACACTTTGCTGGTGTGTTCCTTGCCTTGGTGCACTCTGTGGTTGGATGAGCACCTGCGCATTTCATGCAGACAAACTGGCGTCTGCAGTAATTCTTAGTATGTCCAAATGCCTGGCACCTGTGGCATTGGACAGGGTCTAAGCTGCGACGTAGCCTCTCAATAGAGACACATTGGCTACCAAGTTTGTCTAGTTGCAGCAGGATTTCATAGTTTTCTTCTTCATTGGGCTGTAGTTCGACCTCAAAAAGATTCATTGGAGTGCCGGTGTAGCGGTGGTTCATTACTCTTATGAATCTAGTATTGAACGCGAATTTTTTGAGCTGTATGCGGATCCATTCGCATGGCGTTGTGTAATGCAATTGCCGAATTACTATGCGGAAGCCTCTATTCTTACGGTTCTGGTATGTGTGCAGCTCCGTGTTCCTATTATTTAATTCGGCATTAATGACGTCATATATAGCCATATCTATGCATTGCAGTCGGACAATGCCGTTCGGCATGCATTTTGTTGTAAAGCCATCTTGACAGATTTTGTTTAATTGTTCAAGTAGCGGCTGAATCTCCTCCACTCTTTTAATGAATATCATTGGAACATTTATATTCTGTATATTCTTGCTGTCATTGTTGTTGTTGTTGTTGTTGTTGTTGCTGGTATGTTTAGGGCTGGGATTGGGAGCGTCAATATTTGAGCTTAAATTAATATTATTATTATTTGCAGCCTGCGTTCTGTTGTAGTCTGAGATGTTAGAGACTGTGGAGTTAACTTCTTCAATCAACATGCTCTCCCAGGATTCAGCGTACCTAGGAGAGCAGCCATCGTTGTCAATAGGGTCGTTGTCAGGTATTGAGATGACATCCATATCATGGACAGCAGGGGAAGGCAAGTTGTTTTCTATTTTATCCATTAATTTAATTAGCAAGGAGTCAGTAGACTCATTTTCGAAAGTGGATTGCTTTCGTTTCGGCTTGCTGTAGTTTTTAGTATTTATTTTTCTTTTATTGTTGGCATTAATGGTAAGAGAGTTTGTAGATTGAGTGAAAAATTGCTCACCCGCATCGATTTTACTTGCTGTAGTTGTTGTTGCGGCTGCTGTTTGCGCCTCAGTATTGGCTGCTGCTGTTGTTGTTGTTGTTGTTGGAGCAGCGGTAATAGATTCACCAATATCGTCTTGAGACGGCGTCGGTAATGGCGTCGATCTCGTTTTTCGTATTGGTCTCTTTGTATTAGATGTTGTTGTTGCTGTAGTTGCTGCTGCTCTTGCTGCTGTTGTTGTTGTTGTTGCTCCCAATGAGCGACGCTCTCTTGGCGCCAAATTTGTAGAATTTTTAGCGGGTTTTCTGGAGAGATTATGGGAGTCTCAAATTGTTGTTGATGTTCCCATAATCTTTGTTCACTTAGACCGCTATCCATATATTGCACATTTTGTTTTTGCTTCCTGCCCATTGTTACAGTTTTGCAGTCACTGGTAACAATTTATTGTCCTGGGTCAAGAATTTTCACTTTTTTGAGTTCTGCTTTGCTTAGTTAGTAGTTATTTCGCTTTTTGCTTGTTCACAGTTTGAGAGTCATTGGACCGATTTTTAACTTAAATGTTGGCACTCGTATACGCATATATGTATGTATATGTGTGCGTCGTCAAAAGTTTATTAATTTTGCATTTTTCGTTAGTTTTATTTACGTCAAATTGTTCAGCACAAAGTTTGACATTCACTGGAGTCTATTTGCAATTGTTCATACATTTATACACACTTATGAGGGGGGGACATGCATTTACACAGATACACTTAACACTTAACAATTAAGTGGGGCAATGCTGTATAATTAATTTAATTTAATATAATTAAATTAATGTGTGTGAATTTGTTTAAATTGTCACTAAATTGTTCATTTCTATTTGCACCCGTTTTTATTTCTTTTTGGTTTTAATGTTCTTACTTATTGGTTGAGCGTTCAGATTACATGGAGTTTGTGTGTGCGTTTGTTTCACTTGTGAGTGACTTTGCGTTTATGCTTTTGGCTTTTGCTTTTGGTTAGCGGGATCACAGTTTTAAAATCCATTTTTCACAAATTGGACTTTGCACTTACTAACAATTATTTAAGTTTTATTTAAATAATTTGTTAATTAATGGCATTAATAAATAAGTTTATTAATTTATTAATTTATTTAATTTTTTGGCTGCGTCGTCACTGTTTAAAAATCCAATTTTCACTCATTGGATTTTGTCAATTTGTTGCCAACTGTTTTTTTTGGAATTAAATTATTTTTCTTTTTGTAAAATAATAACTCCGTTTTTAATTGTTTAATTGTTCACTCGTTTTTTTATTTGCATATGTGTGTTTCTCGTTGTGTGTTCTGGATCGTCCGCCACAGGGGCGCACTCTCGCTCTCTACGTTTATAATATATATGTTGGGGTCGGCCGGCCTACACAATTTCATTTGGCCCGGCTCGACTTTGTTCGCTCACACGCACACTCACTCGACTCTCGACTTTAGAATTTCAATTCGGATTCCCAGTCCGACGAGCGGCCACACAACACGTCCGCTCGCCTCGACAGTCGCTGAACGCTCTTGCAGGATTACAATGTGAGTCGTTCGTATTCGTGTTTTTACAATAATTTTGACTTTACATTTAAATTATTCTCTGCCCGCAAAACCGCCGCCAACTTTTAAATAAAAAGCAATTTAAAGGGGAAAAAGGTTTAAAATTTTTAAGTTAACAGAGTGTTAACTATCGATTTTTTGAGGGGGGGGGTTTTTTTTTTTTTTTCTATGTACATTGTAGAGTTGTACATCGTAGTTCAATTGAAGGAAGTAGTTCAGTAGTTCAATTTCCACGAAACGAACTATATCGGTCATTTAGTTCGTTCGTTCGTTCGTTGGTTTAGGTCTTGGGCCCCTTCTAGTTCCTTCCTTCCTTGGGGTTATTGACTTGGTCTTGGTCCCATTCTGGTTCGTTCGTTCGTTCGATGGTCTAGGTCTTGGTCTCATTCTAGTTCGATTTGGTCGCATTCTATTTGCATTTTTTTAAATGTAACGTTCGCATACTTTGAATAACACAACTGAATGATACAAAAAACTAAAAGATTTTTGGAAAAATCATTTTAATCTATTTTTTTAACGCTTAATATTTTAAAGTAAGCGAAATGTTGTGCTTTGGCGTTCTATTGACACAGTCGGGTGCTTTGCCTTTATATGTCTCATTAAGTTTCCTTGCGATCCACCTGAAATGCTTATCGAGGATTTGCAATAAATGCATTTGCCATGTTTTCTGTCTTCGTTAATCGAACGAGCTAAACGAACGAACTAGAATGGGACCAAGAACTTAACCAACGAACGAACGAACTAGAATGGGACCAAGACCAAGAAAAACGAACTGAACTACTGAACTACAATCTCGGATATAGTTCGTTCGTTCACTTAAGTGAATAGTTCAATCGAACTTATTCTGAACGATACGATACAACCACTAACCATACAACACATCAGTGTTGCCAACTTGTCCTTTTTCCGGACAGATCTGTCCTTTTTATACTCTCTGCAAGAGTATATTGGGTTTGTGCAAAGTATGTAACAGGCAGAAGGAGGCGTGGCAGACCCCATAAAGTATATATATTCTTGATCAGCATCACAAGCCGAGTCGATATAGCCATGTCCGTCTGTCCGTCTGTCTGTCCGTCTGTCTTTCCGTATGAACAAACAGATTTCAGAGATGGTAAGAGCTACAAGTTCGGGCTTGGTGTCAAACGATCAGATATTTAGTCAGTCAATACAAGAATCTTTTTTTTTTTCGATGCCACCCCCCATTCGCCCACAAAAAGCAAAAAACTGGACACACCTCGGTAAAAATTGGTGTTTTCGGCAAATATCTCAGTAACTATGGCACCTAGGATCACCAATTCTGGAACGGGTTCCTAGCGACGTCATAGTTGCATTGCCATTTAAAATTTTGGACTGCCACGCCCACTTTTCCCACATTTGATAAAAAAGTGTGGCACCTTCAATGCCGGTTATGGCGAACTAGTTCACATCGTACAGTATTGTAATTATATAATTCGTGTGGAGAATAACTATATTAAACTATACTGAAAGACGCATTAAAATCGGACTATAAACAAGAAAACTGGAAGCGTTACAATATTGATAATTGAACGCAATATCAACCGATAGGTGCAAGCGAGATAGAAACACACAAGCACATGTTCGAACGTTTTCGCTGCCTGTGTGTCGGCAGCGCTGCCCGCGGTCGCTGGCTGCGCCGAATACACACATACATACATATTTGCATCATATACATATTGCCAAACGTATGTGTATTCGAATACAAACAAACAGATGTGTGTTTGATTATGCTTAGATTGTTTTTGTTTCAACGTGTTTTAATATAAGCAATTCACATAGTAATATGTGGATACCAATTTTAATAATTTAATCGGGACAAATGCAGAGAGTATTCTACGGTCGGGCGCGCTCGACTGTACTTTTCTTTCTTGTTTAAATTGTAATTGCCGGAAAAATTTTGAAACGTCCCCTGTCCGGAAAAATTGCCTTTTATATTGTATTTTATCCTTTTTTTGTCCTTTTTTGATTATTTTAAATTGCTTACACAATTTGTTAATTAAAAATAGGTTTCATCGCATTTATATTGATTGCCGAACAATTTTGAAATTTAAAAAAAAATTGATTCAATTTTAGTGGAAAATATTTTGCGGGCTAACAAAGACCCAATTGATAAAATAGCCGAGTTGTTTTCATATAACAACTCTGAAATTGAAAAGATTATAGCTCAATATAACAGAATTCATCTTGTCCAGAGGAACAACAAAGAAAACGTGGTTTCTTTCTGGACTGAAGTGGACAGTTATACGGACCCTGCAGGCAAACAACAGTTTTCAAATTTGGCTTCATTTGCATTTAATTTATTATCGTTGCCATGGTCAAATGCAGAAGTTGAAAGAGTCTTCAGCCAAGTTAATTTAGTTAAAACAAGTAAGAAAGGCTACAGTCGATCGAGCCGACTGTAAAAGACCCCGTACTCCCATAGAAGTGCGCAATTGTATTCAATTTAAATTTAAATTTTTGAATGAAATTTACAAATTTTAATTTTATATGTACATTTTGAATTGAAATTAAAAAAAATTAAATTAACAATTCGCATTGCCGCAACTCTATCAGTTGCACCACGCGCCACTTTCAAGAATTCTCCGATAGCATTTACATATTATTCATACAAACACACATTCGTTTGAAATTATATGTATGCATGTATGTATGTATGTGTGTATTCGGCGCGGCCAGCGTCTGCCGGCAGCGCTGTCGCCACAGCGTCTGCCGGCAGCGCTGTCGCCACACAAGCATCGAAAACGTTCGAACATGTGTTTGTATGTTTCTGTCTCGCTCTCGCGCGTAAGTGATATTGCAGTTAAATAACAAACTTTGTAACGCAGTAGCTCTTTTGTTAAAGGTAGTATGTTGATGCCCCTTTCAGAATAGTTTGATTTTATATGTCTCTATACGAATGTTGAATTACAACACTCTACTATATGAATAAATGCCTTAAACATGGCATTAAAGTGAAAACGTTTGGTTAACTCTCAGGAGAAAAGGGGGCGTGGCAGCTCAAAATTTTTAATGGCATTGCATTAAGGGTGTCACTAGCAACCTGTTTACCAGAAATGGTGTTCCTAAGTGCCATAGTTACTGAGTTATTGGCCTAAAAGTAAATTTTTTCGAGGTGTGTCTGGTTTTTTGCTCATTGCGGGGGCGGTAAGGGGCGTGGCAACAATTTGAAATAAACTTGATCTGCTCGCGAAGATAACGGACTTTCATTCCAAATTTGGTGTCTCTAGCTTTTGTAGTTTAAAAGATCCAGGTGTTCATACGGACGGACAGACAGACAGACAGACAGACAGACAGACGGACAGACGGACAGACGGACAGACGGACATTGCTATATCGACTCGGCTGTTGATGCTGATCTAGAATATATATACTTTATGGGGTCGGCCACGCCTCCTTCTGCCTGTTACGCACATTTCGCTTCTGACAAACCTAATAGACCCCTATACTCTTTTTTAGAGTACGGGGTCTAACTAAATTAAGAAATAGGCTGCATATTGGAACGGACTACGTTGACGACGTATTATACGCATTGAATGACAATAAAGATTGAAAAAACTAAATTAAAAAAAAAAAAAAAAATTTTATCTGTTTTTTTGTCCGTTTTTTTTAATATTTATCCTTTTTAGACCCCGTACTCTAAAAAAGAGTAGAGGGGTCTATTAGGTTTGTCAGAAGCGAAATGTGCGTAACAGGCAGAAGGAGGCGTGGCCGACCCCATAAAGTATATATATTCTTGATCAGCATCAACAGCCGAGTCGATATAGCAATGTCCGTCTGTCTGTCTGTCCGTCTGTCCGTCCGTCCGTATGAACACCTGGATCTTTTAAATTACAAAAGCTAGAGACACCAAATTTGGAATGAAAGTCCGTTATCTTCGCGAGCAGATCAAGTTTATTTCAAATTTTTGCCACGCCCCTTACCGCCCCCGCAATGAGCAAAAAACCAGACACACCTCGAAATAAATTTACTTTTAGGCCAATAACTCAGTAACTATGGCACTTAGGAACACCATTTCTGGTAAACAGGTTGCTAGAGACAGCCTTAATGCAATGCCATTAAAAATTTTGAGCTGCCACGTCCCCTTTTCTCATGAGAGTTAACCAAACGTTTTCACTTTAATGCCATGTTTAAGGCATTTATCATATAGTAGGGTGTTGTTATTCAACATAAGTATAGACACATATAAAATCAAACAATTCTGAAAATGGCATCAAAATACTACCTTTAACAAAAGAGCTACTGCGTTAGAAAGTTTGTTATTTAACTGCAATATCACTTACGCGCGAGAGCGAGACAGAAACATACAAACACATGTTCGAACGTTTTCGATGCTTGTGTGGCGACAGCGCTGCCGGCAGACGCTGTGGCGACAGCGCTGAATACACACATACATACATACATGCATACATATAATTTCAAACGAATGTGTATTTGTATGAATAATATGTAAATGCTGATATTCGGAGAATTCTTGATAGTGGCGCGTGGTGCAACTGATAGAGTTTGTCTGAGGTTGTAGGTTCGAATGCTGGCAATGCGAATTGTTAAATTATTTTTATACTCTCTGCAAGAGTATATTGGGTTTGTGCAAAAGTATGTAACAGGCAGAAGGAGGCGTGGCAGACCCCATAAAGTATATATATTCTTGATCAGCATCACAAGCCGAGTCGATATAGCCATGTCCGTCCGTATGAACAAACAGATTTCAGAGATGGTAAGAGCTACAAGTTCGAGCTTGGTGTCAAACGATCACATATTTAGTCAGTCAATACAAGAATCTTTTTTTTTTCGATGCCACGCCCTATTCGCCCACAATGAGCAAAAAACTAGACACACCTCGGGAAAAATCGATGTTTTCCGCAAATATCTCAGTAACTATGGCACCTAGGATCACCAATTTAGGTACGGAGGTTCTTAGCGACAGCGTAGTTGCATTGCCATTTAAAATTTTGGACTGCCACGCCTACTTTTCCCACACTTGAAAAAACTTCAAATGCCGTTTTTTGCGAACTTGTTCGTATCATACAGTATTGTTGTTTATAATTCATGTGGAGATTAACTATATTAAACGATCCTGAAAGGCGCATTCAAATCGGACTATAAACAAGAAAACTAGAAGCGTTACAATATTGATATATGTATGAACGCAATATCAACCCATTGGTGCCAGCGAGATAGAAACACACAAGCACATGTTCGAACGTTTTCGCTGCCTGTGTGCCGGCAGCGCTGCCCGCGGTCGCTGGCTGCGCCAAATACACACATACATACATACATATTTGCATAATATACATATTGTCAAACAAACAGATGTATGTTTGATTATGCTTAGATTGTTTTTGTTTCAACGTGTTTTAATGCAAGTAATTCACATTGTAATATCTCGATACCGATTTTAATAATTTAATCGGGAAAAGTGCAGAGAGTATTATATAGTCGGGCGTGCTCGACTGTACTTTTCTTTCTTGTTTTTTTTTTTAAATTTCAATTCAAATTGAATACAAATGTGCACTACTATGAGAGTACGGGGTCTTTTATAGTCGGCTCAGTCGAGTTTAGCCTTTATTACTTGTTTGTCCTTTTTTTTGGTTCAGCTAGCCTTTTTTTAAGTGAAAGTGTTGGCAACACTGCAACACATAGATGCGTCAAACGCAAGATTTTTTGAAAGCAAACGCTAGCTTGCTAACGGACCCCCACAGAACTTCGGCAAAAAGCCGAACGTCATAGCGCCCCAGAGAGCCGATCGCCTCTCAGCAAATTCAACGCAGAGGAAAATAAATTTAGTCTGTATCAGTCAGCGAAACGATGAGCACGGATGTGTCGTTCGTGCTCTCGTTTCGTATTTATATGTGTGTCTCTTTCTGGCATGCCAGGTACACACATTTTGCAACAGCTCTTTTCAGTAACTGGCTCGCTGCAAAAATCTGTGTTTTCAACAAAATAGCGATCGAGTATGAAAGAGATCGCTCTTTTGTATTGTTTTCGGCGACAGCTGCCTGAGAGAGGCTGTGGCTGTGCTGATAGAGCGAAGATCAAGTGCGCAGCATAGCGCAGGTATGCATTTATCCAGTGCACCGGTGTGCAAATGGATTTGCCACTGCCTCCCTCGCTGCTGTCACCATCGCCGCCGCCACTGCTGCTGCTCGCCGCTGGAGAAGCGGTGCTTCTTCTTCTTGTCCTTGCTGTGGAGTCGCTGCTGCCAGATGTCGTGTCCGTGACGCCATGTCTCTGGTAGCTTTTGCTCTGCAGCAAGTGCCGTAGTTGCTGCTGCTGCTGGATAACGCCGCTTTACGCCTCTGGAGAGGCGCTGGTGAGGATGCCACGCAAATGGCAGTAGCAATTTGTCCAGAGCACCGGTGTGCAATGGATTTGCCACTGCCTCCCTCGCTGCTGTCGCCATTGCCGCCGCTGTTGCTGTACGCCGCTGGAGAATTGGTATAGTCAAAATGCGCCATTTGGCCATGTGATGGATAAACGAGCATCCTGGAGGATGCCCGGTGTTGGTCAGGTGAGTCATGTTGGCAGTGTTGCCACACGCTACCAACAGAAGCCGCCTGAATATGGGAATTATGTGTTAATTTGTCCGTATTTGTTGCAGATGCTCGTCTGCTGGATGCTGCCACGCCCCTAAGGTAGGACCAAAGTGGGCGGAAGATGACCAGGATGGCAACAGCTGATTGGCGCAATGCTCGTTTGTGGTCAGGATCCGTTGAGCTCCCACGCCGCTGTCACTGTTGCTTGCCTGGTCAATGTGATTGAGTATGGCCAAGATCCAGTGGAAGGAGGATCTTGGCCATTTTATGGTTGGATACACATCCTAAGGCATGCATCTACTTGGCGATGCCACTCCCATCATCAGAGCTGACACCGCTTGGAAATGGCAGCCACCCGACAGTGGAGTCCCACGCCGCAGTCGTTGTTGTTTGGCTGTTTTGGACAATCAGTTTTGGTATGCCCAGATTCCACAGGATGCGGAAATCTGGACATCTAATGATTGGTGCAGCATCTATAGGGATACTGCTTATTGACTGCACTACTTTCACCGCCAGAGTTGCCACCATATGGAGATGGCAGCCATCTGTCAGTGGAGTGCTGTCCCACGCTGCTGTCATGTATTTGGACCCAGAGAAAGGGTATGGCCAGATTCCACAGGATGCGGATAGCTGGACATTACTTGTATGGGACACCTTCTCCAGGGATGCCCCTATGTGGCCAAGGCAGTCCACCCGCCAGAGTTGCCACCATGAGTATTTGGCAGCTCCCTGTCGATGGAGTTTGCTCCCACGCCGCAGTCGCTATGATGCCCAAAGTTTTGGTATGGCCAGATTGACAGGGAGTCTGTGATCTGGCCATTTATTGGATGCGGATGCTCCCTCAGAGTTGCCACAGCTAGTCTGGCCGAGATTCGTTGCCGTAGTTGCCGCCATTTTCTGCTTTTTGTGAACACATCAATATGTCAATTATTTGGCATATTGATGTGTGACATGTGCGAGGTGTGATGCCCGTGGAGGCGCTGTATTTTGTTGTATTTTGTTCTCTCCCGCAAGGAGCCAGATGAGTTGCTCATTGCAACACTGATGCCAAATGGATGATTTTTAGTCGTATTGGTAAGTTTATTGTTTATATATTTTTATTATTTATATGCCGTTTTGACTTATTTTATTTGTATTTGCTTTTTGTTACATGCCCTTGCTGGAGTAATTGCTGTCACTCGTCAGTTTGCTGCTTGTTAAAGCGTAGTTGCTGCGTGTTGTTTGGGCAGCAGTTGTGGATTTATTCCACGTATCTACTGTTGCCGTTGCGAGAGACGACGTTAGCTGCCATTGTAGCTGTTATTGCTGGTGTTTTGGATGATGTTGCTGTATTAATCGCTGCTGTGGATGATGCTCCGACCATGCTGATGTGGTGATGCCGATGTGATGTCTGCTACCTTCGATACTGATATTGCTGCGATAGCAGGCCAGTTCTGTTCGGGTCAATTTGTTGCAGTTGCATGTCTGCATCATACATAGTGGCTGGTATATTTATTTTTCGAATTTCATTGTAATGTTAAAATGACCATTAAGATTTATAAATATAGTGTTTAAATTTGAGTTGCCGAATTTTTTTATCATAAATGTTTAAATGGATAATGTGCTGTATAAGAACGTCACTAGTGCCGAAAGTGCTGCTAGTGCCGTTCTTTTTAGTAGCACTTTCATAATTTCATTTTAGTTCCTTGTATTTGCGTAAGTATTATGATTGTCATTTGTCTTATTTGCTGCTGCTGCTGAAACTGAGAGCATGTCAGGGGCATGTGGGTCAAAATTGGCATAATTTGTATTATTTATATTTATTTTAGATTATTTAATAATTGTATCATTCGTTATAGATGCATTTGCAATTGGATGCTGACTCAAAAGAGACGTCGTTGGGATGAGGATTAGATATCAGGACATTGGCTATAATATGTGGTCGCTCTTTTTGTATTGGCTGCTGTGGTGGCTGCTGTGGAGGCAGCTGTGTTGGCTGCTGTTGTTGAGCGTTGACCACATTTGTCTGATTGAGATCTCCAACTAGTGCCAATACGGCTTTCATCAGGGTGTCCATTTTGTTCATCATATTCGTCATGCTCTCTGTGCTTTTTTTGAGCATGCTGGCCATTTCAGTGTGCTGTTGTTGTTGCTGTTCTTTGAACGTTTCGCATGACTGTCGTTTGGCATCTTAACAGTCTTGTTGTGGTTTTTGTTGCTGACTTTCTTTGTCATTATTGGCGTCTGTATGTTGTTGTTTACAGGCGTTTTTGGCTTTTTTTTTTGTCGTATTTGCTGCTGTTTTGGCTTTTTATTGTCATTTTTCTTTTGTTTTGATGGCGTTCTATTTGTCAATTGTTTTTTGCTTTTTATATTTCTGTTGCCGGTCATTTTAGTCTGTATTTCTTTAAATGCCGGGTAACCTTTGTAGATTGCGATGTGCTGGCCAGAGCAATTGGCACACTTTGCAGGTGTGTCTCTTGCCTTGGGGCACTCCGTAGTTGGATGCGTTTCAGCACATTTCAGACATAGTTTTTGGAGTGTCCGAATGCCTGGCATCTATGGCATTGGACAGGGTCCAGTCTACGTTTCAGTTTCTCAATAGAGACCCTTTGGTTGCCAAGTTTGTCGAACTGGAGAATTACGTCATATATGCTGTTGTGTGATGCAAATGGAGTATCACAATGCGGAAGCCACGATCTTTACGCATTTGATGCGTATGCAGTTCCGTATTGTTTTTCGTCAGTTCGTCAGAGATAATATTATAGGTTGCCATGTCATTGCATTGTAATCGAACAGTTCCATTCGACATGCATTTAATGGAGAAGCCATTTTCTTTGATTTTGTTTAAATAGTCTAGCAGCGGCTGAATTTCTTTAACTTTATTTATTTTATTTATTATTTATTTGTTGTTGTTATTGTCAGCAGTTGAGGTCGCATTAATTATGTTTTGTATTTTATTATTTTATGCAGCCTTTTTCTCTACGTAATTGGAGAAGTCAGCAATAGCGTCATCCCCCTCATCCATAGAAATGCTCTCCCAGGAGTCAGCTTTCCATACGGAGTCATCATCATGGTCAGAGATTTCCAAATCTGGCATAATGTTATCATATGGGTCTCGGGTGTTGTCATGATGCAAAAAGGGGGGCTGATTATTCTCAATTTTATTAATTAATTCTAATAATTTGGCGTCAGAGAGTAGATTGTCAAGGCCAGATGGTTTGCGTTTTGGCTTGCTATTGATTTTTGCATTTAATTTTCTTTTATTGTTAGCATTATTGGCATTGGTGTTAATAGTTGGGGTGCATGATCGCTTACCCGCATCCATTTTAATTGCTGTTGTTGTTGTTGCGGCTGCTGCTTGCGGCTGAGTATTGGCTGCTGCTGCTGTTGTTGTAGTTGTTGTTGTTGGAGCAGCGGTAATAAATTCCCCAATATCGTCTTGAGACGGCGTCGGTAATGGCGTCGATCTCGTTTTTCGTATTGGTCTCTTTGTATTGGCTGTTTTTAGACCCCGTACTCTAAAAAAGAGTAGAGGGGTCTATTAGGTTTGTCAGAAGCGAAATGTGCGTAACAGGCAGAAGGAGGCGTGGCCGACCCCATAAAGTATATATATTCTTGATCAGCATCAACAGCCGAGTCGATATAGCAATGTCCGTCTGTCTGTCTGTCCGTCTGTCCGTCCGTCCGTATGAACACCTGGATCTTTTAAATTACAAAAGCTAGAGACACCAAATTTGGAATGAAAGTCCGTTATCTTCGCGAGCAGATCAAGTTTATTTCAAATTTTTGCCACGCCCCTTACCGCCCCCGCAATGAGCAAAAAACCAGACACACCTCGAAATAAATTTACTTTTAGGCCAATAACTCAGTAACTATGGCACTTAGGAACACCATTTCTGGTAAACAGGTTGCTAGAGACAGCCTTAATGCAATGCCATTAAAAATTTTGAGCTGCCACGTCCCCTTTTCTCATGAGAGTTAACCAAACGTTTTCACTTTAATGCCATGTTTAAGGCATTTATCATATAGTAGGGTGTTGTTATTCAACATAAGTATAGACACATATAAAATCAAACAATTCTGAAAATGGCATCAAAATACTACCTTTAACAAAAGAGCTACTGCGTTAGAAAGTTTGTTATTTAACTGCAATATCACTTACGCGCGAGAGCGAGACAGAAACATACAAACACATGTTCGAACGTTTTCGATGCTTGTGTGGCGACAGCGCTGCCGGCAGACGCTGTGGCGACAGCGCTGAATACACACATACATACATACATGCATACATATAATTTCAAACGAATGTGTATTTGTATGAATAATATGTAAATGCTGATATTCGGAGAATTCTTGATAGTGGCGCGTGGTGCAACTGATAGAGTTTGTCTGAGGTTGTAGGTTCGAATGCTGGCAATGCGAATTGTTAAATTATTTTTATACTCTCTGCAAGAGTATATTGGGTTTGTGCAAAAGTATGTAACAGGCAGAAGGAGGCGTGGCAGACCCCATAAAGTATATATATTCTTGATCAGCATCACAAGCCGAGTCGATATAGCCATGTCCGTCCGTATGAACAAACAGATTTCAGAGATGGTAAGAGCTACAAGTTCGAGCTTGGTGTCAAACGATCACATATTTAGTCAGTCAATACAAGAATCTTTTTTTTTTCGATGCCACGCCCTATTCGCCCACAATGAGCAAAAAACTAGACACACCTCGGGAAAAATCGATGTTTTCCGCAAATATCTCAGTAACTATGGCACCTAGGATCACCAATTTAGGTACGGAGGTTCTTAGCGACAGCGTAGTTGCATTGCCATTTAAAATTTTGGACTGCCACGCCTACTTTTCCCACACTTGAAAAAACTTCAAATGCCGTTTTTTGCGAACTTGTTCGTATCATACAGTATTGTTGTTTATAATTCATGTGGAGATTAACTATATTAAACGATCCTGAAAGGCGCATTCAAATCGGACTATAAACAAGAAAACTAGAAGCGTTACAATATTGATATATGTATGAACGCAATATCAACCCATTGGTGCCAGCGAGATAGAAACACACAAGCACATGTTCGAACGTTTTCGCTGCCTGTGTGCCGGCCGCGCCCCCCGCCGTCCCTTGGCTGCGCCAAATACACACATACATACATACATATTTGCATAATATACATATTGTCAAACAAACAGATATATGTTTTTTTATTTTTTTATTTTTTTTTTTTTAAAATTTTTTTTAAAAAATTTTATAAATTTTTATTTTTAAAAAAAATTTTTTTAATTTTTAAAAAAAAAAAAAAAAAAAAATATTATAATGGGGGGGGTCCTACTGTACTTTTCTTTCTTGTTTTTTTTTTTTTAAATTTCAATTCAAATTGAATACAAATGTGCACTACTATGAGAGTACGGGGTCTTTTTTAGTCGGCTCAGTCGAGTTTAACCCTTTTTTTTTTTTTTTGTTGTTATTTTTCTTTGCTCTTGCTGCTGTTGTTGTTGTTGTTGCTCCCAATGAGCGACTTTGCTCTCTTGGCGCCAAATTTGTCTTTTATTGGGGATTTTTAGCGGGTTTTCTGGAGAGATTATGGGAGTCTCAAATTGTTGTTGATGTTCCCATAATCTTTGTTCACTTAGACCGCTATCCATATATTGCACATTTTGTTTTTGCTTCCTGCCCATTGTTACAGTTTTGCAGTCACTGGTAACAATTTATTGTCCTGGGTCAAGAATTTTCACTTTTTTGAGTTCTGCTTTGCTTAGTTAGTAGTTATTTCGCTTTTTGCTTGTTCACAGTTTGAGAGTCATTGGACCGATTTTTAACTTAAATGTTGGCACTCGTATACGCATATATGTATGTATATGTGTGCGTCGTCAAAAGTTTATTAATTTTGCATTTTTCGTTAGTTTTATTTACGTCAAATTGTTCAGCACAAAGTTTGACATTCACTGGAGTCTATTTGCAATTGTTCATACATTTATACACACTTATGAGGGGGGGACATGCATTTACACAGATACACTTAACACTTAACAATTAAGTGGGGCAATGCTGTATAATTAATTTAATTTAATATAATTAAATTAATGTGTGTGAATTTGTTTAAATTGTCACTAAATTGTTCATTTCTATTTGCACCCGTTTTTATTTCTTTTTGGTTTTAATGTTCTTACTTATTGGTTGAGCGTTCAGATTACATGGAGTTTGTGTGTGCGTTTGTTTCACTTGTGAGTGACTTTGCGTTTATGCTTTTGGCTTTTGCTTTTGGTTAGCGGGATCACAGTTTTAAAATCCATTTTTCACAAATTGGACTTTGCACTTACTAACAATTATTTAAGTTTTATTTAAATAATTTGTTAATTAATGGCATTAATAAATTTAATTTATTAATTTATTGGCTGCGTCGTCACTGTTTAAAAATCCAATTTTCACTCATTGGATTTTGTCAATTTGTTGCCAACTGTTTTCTTGGAATTAAATTATTTTTCTTTTTGTAAAATAATAACTCCGTTTTTAATTGTTTAATTGTTCACTCGTTTTTTTATTTGCATATGTGTGTTTCTCGTTGTGTGTTCTGGATCGTCCGCCACAGGGGCGCACTCTCGCTCTCTACGTTTATAATATATATGTTGGGAGTCGGCCGGCCTACACAATTTATTTGGCCCGGCTCGACTTTGCTCGCTCGCACGCACACTCACTCGACTCTCGACTTTAGAAGTTAAATTCGGATTCCCAGTCCGACGCGCGGCCACACAACACGTCCGCTCGCCTCGACAGTCGCTGAAAGCTCTTGCAGGATTACATTGAGTCGTTCGTATTCGTGTTTTTACAATAATTTTGACTTTACATTTAAATTATTCTCTGCCCGTTAACTAACTAACTAACTGTTAAGTTAACAGCGATCTGTACGGGCAGAGTGTTGTACAATTTCGATAGTTAACATATGGTCAACTATCGATTTTTTGAGAGTGTGCGTGCTTTCTTAAATATCTATGTATAATTTGTCCATGTTTACTTATCAGGCTAAAATTTTTTGCCGTACCTTCAACACGGCAACAACTACACGTAAACAATACTGGCTGGAATTTTATAGGTGAAAAACAGGGAAATATAACGACAGGTAAGTATTACATATAAAAGACACAAAAAATTCAACAATTATATAATAACATATATAAAAGGCTAATTGAGTCCTATGTAAATACTATTCTTCTACTTTCGTTTCATTCTTTTTATGTAATTGCAAGTAGAGTCAAGTGAGAAAAAATGGTCCAATTTATCTACTTAATCTATTAATGTGGTCGTCAAGAAAAAACTGTGTGTGTCATTTCGTCCCTAATAAGAGCTAAACTGACTTAATTACATAATTATTATAGCGAATAATAACTAACTTTGTATTTTTCTTTCTAGGTATGCGACGCTCTACGAGGATCTACATACGGATTGGCAGGTAAGTATTATGCAATATAAACATACTTTTTCATTGAAACAAGGTAATGTATTTCTTCTTCTTGGCCTTGCTGTGGAGTCGCTGCTGCTAGATGTCGTGTCTGGGACGCCATGTCTCTGGTAGCTCCTGCTCTGCCAGTAAGTGCTCTGATGAGGATGCCGCGCAGGTGGCTCCCTCGCTGCTGTCACCGTTGCCGCCGCTGTTGCTGCACGCCGCTGGAGAACTAGTGTGGCTATTGCTCTGCCGCAAATGCCGAAGTTGTTGCTGCTGCTGCTGCTGGATAGCGCCGCTAGCGCCTCTGGAGAGGCGCCAATGGCAGTAGCATTTATCCAGTGCACCGGTGTGCAAATGGATTTGCCACTGCCTCCCTCGCTGCTGTCACCATCGCCGCCGCCGCTGCTGCATTACGCCGCTGGAGAAATGGTATGGCCAAAACGCGCAGGAGGCGGCATTCTGGCCATGTGATGCATAAACGAGCATCCTGGAGGATGCCCGGTGTTGGCCAGGTGAGTCATACTGGCAGTGTTGCCACACGCTGCCAATAGGAGCCGCCTGAATGTGGGCATTTATTTAAATCTGCCCGTGTTTTGTTGCAGTTGATAGCTTTGTATGTTTTTTATTTTTCAGGTATGCGATGCTCAACGAGGATCTACATACGGATTGGCAGGTAAGTAATATGTAATATATACATACTCTTTCAGTGAAACAATCTAATGTGCTTCTTCTTCCTGGCCTTGTTGTGGGGTCGCTGCTGCCAGTTGCCATGTCTGGGACGCCATGTCGCTGGCAGCTGTTGCTCTGTCAACAAGTGCCGTAGTTGCTGCTTGTTGCTGGATATCACCGCTTTACGCCTCTAGTGAGGCGCTGGTGAGGATGCCACGCAAATGGCAGTAGCAGTTTGTCCAGAGCACCGGAGTGCAATGGATTTGCCACTGCCTCCCTCGCTGCTGTCGCCATTGCCGCCGCTGTTGCTGTACGCTGCTGGAGGAGTGGTATGGTCAAAATACGCAGGAGGCGCCATTTTGGCCAAATGATGCATAAACGAGCATCCTGGAGGATGCAAGGTGTTGGTCAGGTGAGTCATGTTGACAGTGTTGCCACCCGCCGTCAGCAGAATCCGCCTGAATATGGGCACTTTGTGTTAATTTGTCCGTATTTGTTGCAGATGCTCGTCTGCTGGATGCTGCCACGCCCCTCAGGTAGGACCAAAGTGGGCGGAAGATGACCAGGATGGCAACAGCTGATTGGCATAGTGCCCGTTTGTGGTCCAATGCCACTGGCTGGATCAGACGAGGATCCGTTGAGCTCCCACGCCGCTGTCACTGTTGCTTGCCTGGTCAATGTGGTTGAGTATGGCCAAGATCCAGTGGAAGGAGGATCTTGGCCATTTTGTGGTTGGATACACATCTTAAAGCATGCATCTACTTGGCGATGCCACTCCCATCATCAGAACTGCCACCACTTGGAAATGGCAGCCGCCTGACAGTAGAGTCCCACGCCGCAGTCGTTGTTGTTTTGGCTGTTTGGCCAATCAGTTTTGGTATGGCCAGATTCAACAGGATGCGGAAATCTGGTCATCCAATGATTGGTGTAGCATCAGGAGGGATACTACTTATTGGCTGCACTATATTCACCGCCAGAGTTGCCACCATATGGAAATGGCAGCCATCTGTCAGTGGAGTGCTGTCCCACGCGGCCGTCATATATTTGGACCCAGAGAAAGGGTATGGCCAGAATCCACAGGATGCGGATATCTGGACATTGCATGTGTGGACACCTTCTCCAAAGATGCCCCTAAGTGACCAAAGCAATCCGCTAGCCAGGGTTGCCACCATGAGTATTTGGCAGCTCCCTGTCAATGGAGTTTCCTCCCACGCCGCAGTCGCTATGATAGCCAAAAGTTTTTGTATTTCCAGATTGACGAGGAGTCCATGTTCTGGTCATTTATTGGATGCGGTCTCTAATTCAGAGTTGCCACCGCTTGTCTGGCCGAGATTAGTGGCCATAGTACCGCCATTTGTTGCTTTTTGTGTACATATATTATATTATATGTCATATAATTGACATATTGATGTGTGACATGTATGAGGCGCCGCCAGGGCTGTCGCCATGTTGCATTTTGTTCTCTCAGGCCTTTTGCGTGCCTGTGAACGTACAAAATATTATTCGCAGAATAAAATAATAATTTTCTTTTCTTATTTTTCAGGTCCCGCCACGCCTCCCCTGTGCCATGAGAATAGCATTTTGAGGATTCAGAAGAGATGTCAGGACATTGAGGAGTGGACGAATGCTGTAATGGAGATTCATAACGCCATTGAGCCAGCCACACATGGTTGTGTGGCGGCTCCATGGCCATAGTCTGGATTCGCTGCTGGATTTGCTGCTACTGGTGTCGCTGTTATTTAACGCCGTTGGACGCTTCTGTTGTCGTCTAGCCCAGATGGGGCCGTCGTCGTCTTAGTCTGCTGTGTACATGTGTGTTGTGTGTGTAACACAAATGCAATGGATACACTGTAATTCTTTTTTGTGAGTTAATTTTTTTTATATTATTTATATGCCTTTTTGTAAATTAATTTATTTTTCTTTTCTTTCATGTTATGCCTTGCTGGAGGATTAATTGCTGCACACCTGTTAATATAGCTGTTATTGCTGCTGCTTTTAGGGCAGCGTGTTCATGGAGTATGCCCTTATTTATTGCTGGCGCTGCTGGTGCAGCTTTTGTTGTTGCTGTTGATGGTGCTGTTGAAGCTGTGTTGCTGCTCCTGGAGCTGTATATTTTTTTTTTTTTGCTGTTGCTGCTGCTGCCGTTGCTGGAGATGCAGCTGAGGTATGTGCGAAAGCGATCCACATCAATGTGGATCTAGCGCAGTCTGTGGTGCAGCTCGTACGTGAGCGATGACCATATTAATGTAATCAACATTATTACAACGTGTATTGTAACACATAATGAATATGTTTAATTAAACTTTGATAATTAGACAAACGGATTTGTAGTCTTTATTACATTTAATGATTGTTATTTTTCGTTCGGCGTCACATCTCATTTCTGCTTTTGTCGTCATTTTTCTTCCTTGGAGAAACTCACATGACTGTCTTCGAACGTGGTTTTGGCAGTTTTATATTGACGCTCTATGGTTGTCAGTAGCTCTGCTTTTATTAGTGGAATTATGATATCCTTGTACTGTTTGTAACTCTTAAATTCACTCGGTATGGGCAACGAAACATGCGATTTCGCAACGTCATTAGCGATAACCATTGATTTCCCCAATATAGAATGTTATCAGTATTTGCTGCTGCTGCTATTGTTGAGTGTTTGTCAAGGGCATAAGGGTAAGTATTGGCATAAGTTTTTTATTATTTATTTTTATTGTGTTGTCAATAATCACAGTTTATCCATTACAGATGTCATTGGTGTTTTGGGGAATTACAGCTTTATTTGCAGGGCCAGGACATGCAATTAAAGCTTGTATGACGCTGAGGAGAGTGTCCATTTTGTTGGCCATGTTTGTAATGCTGGCAGCACTCTGTTGTAGCATGTTGGCCATTACTGTTTTCGTCGATGTTGCTGTTGTTGGTTACGATGCTCCTCCTCACGAAGCCGTCTCTGGAACTTTGATAGGTGTAAGCTAGCTGATCCAGAGGTAGCCTCAGTAGGAGCACTACTGGCGTTGGCTTTTTTAGCAAATATGGTTTGTTCTTGGTTTATTTGCAGACTTATTGTTTTTGTTGTTGAAGCTGCTGCTGTTTTGTATTTTTGTTGTTATTACTTTGTACGAATGGCGTGTTCTTAGTCATTTTTTTATGGTAAGTATTATTGGCTTTATTCTTGTGTGGCTTCAGATTGTTCTTGATCTTGTTCTTTATTAGCAGATCCTTGAACGCCTGGCATCCTTTATAGCTGGATATATGTTGTCCAAGGCAATTGGCACACTTTGCTGGTGTGTTCCTTGCCTTGGTGCACTCTGTGGTTGGATGAGCACCTGCGCATTTCATACAGACAAACTGGCGTCTGCTGTTGTTGTTGTTGTTGCTCCCAATGAGCGACGCTCTCTTGGTGCCAAATTTGTAGAATTTGGCACTTTTGGCGGGATTTTTAGCGGGTTTTCTGGAGAGATTATGGGAGTCTCAAATTGTTGTTGGTGCTCCCATAATCTTTGTTCACTAAGTCCGCTATCCATATATTGCACATTTAGTTTTTGCTTCCTGCCCATTGTTACAGTTTTGCAGTCACTGGTAACAATAAATTGTCCTGGGTAAAGAATTTTCACTTTTATGAGTTCAGCTCTGCTTGCTTAGTCGTTATTTCGCTTTTTTGCTTGTTCACAGTTTGAGAGTCATTGGACCGATTTCTAACTTAAATGTTGGCACTCGTATACGCATATATGTATGTATATGTGTGCGTCGTCAAAAGTTTATTAATTTTGCATTTTTAGTTAATTTTATTTGCGTCAAATTGTTTAATACAAAGTTTGACATTCACTGGAGTCTATTTGCAATTGTTCATACATTTATACACACTTATAGGGGGGGACATGCATTTACACAGATACACTTAACACAAAACAATTAAGTGGGGCAATGCTGTATAATTTAATTAATTTAATATAATTAAATTAAATGTGTGTGAATTTGTTTAGATTGTCACTAATTTGTTCATATTTATTTGCACCCGTTTTTTAAATTTCTTTTTGGTTTTAATGTTCTTACTTATTGGTTGAGCGTTCAGTTTACATGGAGTTTGTGTGTGCGTTTGTTTCACTTGTGAGTGACTTTGCTTTTGGCTTTTGCTTTTGGTTAGCGGGATCACAGTTTTAAAATCCAATTTTCACAAATTGGACTTTGCACTTGTTAACAAAATTATTTCAATTTTATTTAAACAATTTGTTAATTAATGGCATTAATAAATTTGGTTTGTTAGTTTATTAATTTATTTAATTTATTTGCTGCGTCGTCACGATTTAAAAATCCAATTTTCACTCATTGGATTTTGTCAATTTGTTGCAAACTGTTTTTTTGGAATTTAATTATTTTTCTTTTTGTAAAATAATAACTCCGTTTTTAATTGTTTAATTGTTCACTCGTTTTTTTATTTGCATATGTGTGTTTCTCGTTGTGTGTGTGGGATCGTCCGCCACAGGGCGCTCTCGCTCTCTACGTTTATAATATATGTTGGGAGTCGGCCGGCCTACACAATTTCATTTGGCCCGGCTCGACTTTGATCGCTCGCACGCACACTCACTCGACTCTCGACTTTCAAAAATTTCAATTCGGATTTCCCAGTCCGACGCGCGGCCACACAACACGTCCGCTCGCCTCGACAGTCGCTGAACGCTCTTACAGGATTACATTGGTTGTGAGTCGTTCGTATTCGTGTTTTACATTAATTTTGACATTACATTTAAATTATTCTCTGCCGACTGTTAAGTTTACAGCGATCTGTTCGGGCAGAGTGTTGTAAAATTTCGATAGTTAACATATGGTCAACTATCGATTTTTTGAGAGTGTGCGTGCTTTCTTACATTTTCTATGTATAAATTTGTCCATGTTTACTTATCAGGCTAATTTTTGCCGTACCTTCAATTTGAAGAGGCAGTGCTTGACTATATGTAAACAATAATGGCTGGAATTTTACAGGTAAAAAACAGGGAAATATAAGGACAGGTAAGTATTACATATAAAAGACACAAAAAATTCAACAATTATACATAACATATATAAAAGGCTAATTGAGTCCTATGTAAGTACTATTATCTGCTTCTTCTACTTTCGTTTCATTCTTTTTAGGTAATTGCAAATAGAGTCAAGTGAGAAAAATGGTCCAATTTATCTACTTAATCTATTTTTATGGTCGTCAAGAAAAAACTGTGTGTGTCATTTCGTCCCTAATAAGAGCTAAACTGACTTAATTACATAATTATTATAGCGAATAATAACTAACTTTGTATTTTTCTTTCTAGGTATGCGACGCTCTACGAGGATCTACATACGGATTGGCAGGTAAGTATTGTGTAATATAAACATACTCTTTGTGTGAAACAACTAATGTATTTCTTCTTCTTGGCCTTGCTGTGGAGTCGCTGCTGCCAGATGCCGTGTCTGGGACGCCATGTCTCTGGTAGCTGCTGCTCTGCCAGCAAGTGCCGTAGTTGCTGCTGCTGCTGGATGACGCCGCATTACGCCTCTGGAGAGGCGCTGATGAGGATGCCACGCAGATGGCAGTAGCACATTAACCAGTGCACCGGTGTGCAAATGGTTTTGCCACTACCTCCCTCGCTGCTGTCACCGTTGCCGCCGCTGTTGCTGCACGCCGCTGGAGAAATTGTGTGGCTATTGCTTTGCCAGCAAATGCCGTAGTTGCTGCTGCTGCTGATGGATAGCGCCGCTAACGCCTCTGGAGAGGCGCCAATGGCAGTAGCATTTATCCAGTGCACCGGTGTGCAACTGGATTTGCCATCCTCCCTCCTGCTTACCATCGCCGCCGGGAAATTTATGGTATTTCTAAAATTTTTTATGGAAACAATTGGAGAGGAAAAAAAATAATTAAAACACCGTTGAAAAATTTTCGCTGCTGTCACCATCGCCGCCGCCGCTGCTGCAATACGCCGCTGAAGAATTGGTATGGTCAAAATGCGCAGGAGGCGGCAATTTTGGCCATGTGATGCATAAACGAGCATCCTGGAGGATGCCCGGTGTTGGCCAGGTGAGTCATACTGGCAGTGTTGCCACACGCTGCCAATAGGAGCCGCCTGAATGTGGGCATTTATTTAAATCTGCCCGTGGTTTGTTGCAGTTGATAGCTTTGTATGTTTTTTCTTTTCAGGTATGCGATGCTCAACGAGGATCTACATACGGATTGGCAGGTAAGTAATATGTAATATATACATACTCTTTCAGTGAAACAATCTAATGTGCTTCTTCTTCCTGGCCATGCCAGTTGCCATGTCTGGGACGCCATGTCGCTGGCAGCTGTTGCTCTGTCAACAAGTGCCGTAGTTGCTGCTTGTTGCTGGATATCACCGCTTTACGCCTCTAGTGAGGCGCTGGTGAGGATGCCACGCAAATGGCAGTAGCAGTTTGTCCAGAGCACCGGAGTGCAATGGATTTGCCACTGCCTCCCTCGCTGCTGTCGCCATTGCCGCCGCTGTTGCTGTACGCCGCTGGAGGAGTGGTATGGTCAAAATGCGCAGGAGGCGCCATTTTGGCCATATGATGCATAAACGAGCATCCTGGAGGATGCCCGGTGTTGGTCAGGTGAGTCATGTTGACAGTGTTGCCACACGCTGCCAATAGAAGCCGCCTGAATTTGGGCATTTGTATTTATCTGCCCGTATTTGTTGCAGATGCTCGTCTGCTGGATGCTGCCACGCCCCTCAGGTACGACCAAAGTGGGCGGAGGATGACCAGGAAGGCGACAGCTGATTGGCGTAGTGCTCGTTTGTGGTCCGATGCCACTGGCTGGATCAGACGAGGATCCGTTGAGCTCCCACGCCGCTGTCACTGTCGCTTGCCTGGTCAATGTGATCAATGTGATTGAGTATGGCCAAGATCCAGTGGAAGGAGGATCTTGGCCATTTTATGGTTGGATACACATCTTAAAGCATGCATCTACTTGGCGATGCCATCATCAGGACTGCCACCACATGGAAATGGCAGCCACCCGACAGTAGAGTCCCACGCCGCAGTCATTGTTGTTTGGCTGTTTGGCCAATCAGTTTTGGTATGGCCAGATTCCACAGGATGCGGATATCTGGTTATCCAATGATTGGTGTAGCATCTGGAGGGATACTACTTATTGTCTGCACTACTTTTACCGCCAGAGTTGCCACCACGTGGAGATGGCAGCCATCTGTCAGTGGAGTGCTGTCCCACGCAGCTGTCATGTAATTGGACCCAGAGAACGGTATGGCCAGATTGACGAGGAGATTGGTCATTTATTGGATGCGGATGCTCCATCAGAGTTGCCACCGCTTGTCTGGCCGAGATTCGTTGCCATAGTTGCCGCCATTTGCTGTTGTTTGTGTACACATCATTATGTTAATGTATATTGGCTGTCGCCAGGTTGCATTTTGTTCTCTCAGGCCTTTTGCGTGCCTGTGAACGTACAAAATATTATTCGCAGAATAAAATAATAATTTTCTTTTCTTATTTTCAGGTCCCGCCACGCCTCCCCTGTGCCGTGAGAATAGCATTTTGAGGATTCAGAAGAGATGTCAGGACATTGAGGAGTGGACGAATGCTGTAATGGAGATTCATAACGCCATTGAGCCAGCCACACATGGTTGTGTGGCGGCTCCATGGCCATAGTCTGGATTCGCTGCTGGATTTGCTGCTACTGGTGTCGCTGTTATTTAACGCCGTTGGACGCTTCTGTTGTCGTCTAGCCCAGATGGGGCCGTCGTCGTCTTAGTCTGCTGTGTACATGTGTGTTGTGTGTGTAACACAAATGCAATGGATACACTGTAATTATTTTTTGTGAGTTAATTGTTTTTATATTATTTATATGCCTTTTTGTAAATTAATTTGTTTTTCTTTTCTTTCATGTTATGCCTTGCTGGAGGATTAATTGCTGCACGTAGCTGTTTGTGTAGCTGTTATTGCTGCTGCTTTTAGGACAGCGTGTTCATGTTCCGGACTGGCTTCGGCCAGTACTCGTCTGCAATGTTGTCAAACACGCGCTGAAATTCCTGCCATGGTCTGGTGCCGTCATAAGTCGGTGGTGGTTCAGCATCCTGCAGCATCACAAACGGACTGTTGCAAACGCCGGTCGCAGAAGAAGATTCTGGGGGAAGCGGCTTAGCTGTTACACCCGACGGCCTAGGTTGTATCTCTGCTGTGACTTCTGTCCACTTCGTATGGGCGAACTGCGAAGTTCATTGCAGTGTTCGGCTGATTCCCCCGTAGCAGAGTCTCTAGCTTTACCTTGTTGACCGCACAAGCCTCCCAGCATAGTGCGTTCGTACGACGACCATAACTGCGTAAATTTCTGCTCAAAATGTCGCTCCCGCGCTTCCAGGCGGTCATCCTGCAGCTGTGGTGCATTTGGTCCGACTATCGATATGTCGATAGTGATCGCTCGTGCTTCGCGATGTTTGAAGTTGTGCAAACGATCAGGCAAACTTCGTTACCTTATTATAATTCTTATCACTCGCACTCGCACTCGCGTAGTTCAAAACAAAATTTCCCACTTTCCTAAATTGCACTTGCAAAATCAACCACCGGCAGAACAGCTGAGTCGCCGTCAGTGTTGTCGCTACAGTGACACTACTCATGACTGAGTCACGGGTAAGTTCCTCGATCAATTCCGTGATCATTTTTTTTTTTATTCATTATTTCCGCACGATATTCGATTATCCTGACCGATAACCATAGATAACTCGATACATAACCATTACATCGATAATCAATTATTTTTTATCCAAGGAATAACAGGGAGCACACATTCAAAATAAATATAATAAATAATTTTTAATGTTTTTTCATTTTCGTTCTTAATTAACAAAACTCAGACTATACTTTTGTTTTACGTTTTTATTTTTCCACAAATCGAGAAAAAAAAAAAAAAAAAAATTACCATCAAAACAAAGAAAAAGAAAATAAAACACTAATTACGACAAAACAATTAAATATTTTAAAATTTGGTCGTGTTTTACTTATAATTGTATTTTTTTAATATTTACTTAGACGAAATATTTATTAAGTATTATTTATAAGACAAAAGGTTTTTTTTTCTTTTATTTATTTATACCCGAAAACTTATTCTCACTCAACCAAAATACAGTCCACTTCCTGTCGTTTCGTGTATCCTTGTTTGAACCGGGAATATTCTTTCTCCTAGGTTTCGGTAGATAATGTCCACCGATCCCGTGAAGGCTGCTCCTAAGGCCGCAGGCCTTACAGTCCCTGGTCGCACCGACCCTCCGCCTCGTACTCCCGAAAAATCCTAGTCCAGTGACGACCAAACGCACTCACATACGTAGTTCTTCCACTGCGTCGCGTAGTCACAGCGGCTCTCCGATTGCACGATCTTCTACGTCCTCTCTTTCGAATCCTCGCAAGAGCGTTTCTCCAGCTCTCCTGAGTATCCCATACTCACGCGATCCGCCTCTCAACAACTCACAGAAAAATCCAACATGTCGCTTTCTGATTTCATTTCCACCTGCGACGCCTTGACACTATTCGAGGCTCGTGAGACAGAGGCTCTTAGTGCAGATGTTTCACTGTTCTCCATTAAGATGCACTTAAAGCAGCTCAAGTCACTCTGGTCAAATGTGGAAGCGGAATACACCCGCTGCCACAGGGCCCTATCGGCCCAAAATATAGAGGAGTTCCATATGACTCTGAGCACCATTAAGGCAAAGCACAAATCTTCTACTACATGGTATGTGCGATGCGGAACGCTGTTTGGAGAACGTATAGAGCAACTGCGATAGCCTCAGCTTGACAGCTTTTGAGCGGTCTGAATATTTTTCTCATAGCGATCTGTACTAGCAATCTGCCAAAGTCCACCATCCTGTTGTGGGAGCAATCCGACCCGAATAAGACTGCAGTGTCATCCTGGGACGATCTCAACTGTTTCCTGACTGATCGCTATCGTGTGCTTGAAGCCACGGAGCATCATAGAGCGGGGATATGGCCGTCCCCAAAAGAGTGGAAGTAATCAAGCAACAGAGTTTGTGTTTGAATTGCTTCGCTCGAGGCCATCAGGTTCGGGACTGTTCAAGTGCCCATAACTGGCAACCTGCCCACATCCAGTTCGTCCATCTCGGCAGTTCCACATTTCTTTGCATCCACTCCAGGCCAAGCCTCCTAGGTACCGCTATTGTTACCCTCAATCATCTGGGTGAGGAGTTTCATGTGCGTGCCCTGATCGATTCCGGTGCCGATTCCGACCTTCTTGTCAGAGAGGGTCTTTAATTTCATCCAGCCGCCTTTCTGTCCAATCATCGCAGCGGTTTCCGGTATGGGCCAAAGCGACGGGGGTTCCGCCGAAAAGGCATGTTTGCTAAAGCTGTCCGCCCCTTGCGACAGCAGGAGGTAAGTTAAAGCGTTAGCCTTAGTCGTTCCCAGACTGACAGGCGCGATTCCAGCGCACTCTTTCTCGGACGTGGTCCGTTACGAGTGCTAAGATCGCCCGCTGGTGGATTCCCACTACAATAAGCCTGCCCCAATTGAAATGATGATTGTGGTGGATCTCTTCCCTCATATCTTTGGGGAAAGAATCAAAAAGGATATTGGTGGTTTGCGGGTGGGTGTTATGCGGGCCTATCCTCTCCAAATTTCCGGGACCTCGCAAAGCATTCTCGGCTCAAACGGGAGTCGCGCCAGAGACAAAACTTGATGAACTTCTCATCAAGTTTTGGGAGGTGGAAGATCTTCCAGCCAAGGAGAAGGAAACAGATGTGATCTGTGAGCAGATTGTGAGCAGACCAGGCGAAGGGAAGACGGTCACTATGTAGTATCCCTACCTTTTAAGGATCCAATTGGTGTCGATTTAGGCCACTCCAGACCCATCGCGTTAGCTCAATTCCTGAGAAATGAAGTGCGACTACAGAAGAATCCTTCTCTAAAGGCCCAATATGATGAGGTGCTCCGGGACTACGTCAAATTGGACCACATGATTCGGGTAACTCCACCCTCCGACTTTACCTTCCCCATCACGCTGTCTTTAAACCCGACAGCACCACTCCAGCCTCCTCCAGCCTCCTCCAGCCTTTTTATGAGATGTATCAGTCTGAACGACGCATTGTATACCCGGCCAACTCTCCAGGCCGATCTAACGCTGCAGGTACTTAAATGGCGTTTTTTCCAATTCGTCTTTAATGCCGACATCACCCAAATGTATCGACAAATCCTAGTCGATTCTAAGAACACTCCGTTCAAGCGTATCCTTCATCGAGATAGCAGCGGGAATCTCCAGGACTATGAGCTGCAAACTGTCACTTTTGGCGTTAAGTGCGCAGCCATCCGTGTCCTTTTGCAGCTGGCGCAAGACGTGCAACACGTGTACCCCAGGGCAAGTGAAATCCTCCGTCACTATATGTATGTAGATGATGTCCTGGCCGGTGCTCACACCATGGAAGACGCCCACGCGCCATCCAGGAGCTCAACGCTGCCCTTCTTTCAGCTGGGTTCCCATTGAGAAAATGGACAGCAAACAAGAAGGAAGTGCTTCAGGCTCTTCCGAAAGAGCATTTGTTGCACGAGGATTTCCTGGAATTAGAGGACGCAAACACGGCTAAGACATTGGGCATCCACTGGCAAGCCACCAGTGATTCCTTCTTCATCTCTATTTTGGACCCTCTACTAAAGACATCCGTCTCCAAGAGGGAAGTACTATTCCACATAGCGAAGCTATTCGATCCCGATGGCTGGCTAGCGCCCTTCGTCATTAGAGCCAAGATTTTTATGCAGCAAATTTGGCTGCGAAAACTCGGATGGGATGACGCACTTACCCCGCCTCTCCTGAATCAGTGACATGATTTCCTGCAAGACTTCCCGGGTCTCAGCCGTCTACGCATCCCTAGACGCCTTGGAACTAAGTCCATAGTAGATTGGGATCTGCACGGTTTTTGCGATGCGTCGCAGAAGGCGTATGGAGCGTGCCTGTAAGTGCGTGTTCTTCATCCAGAACATCTGACATATCCACATATCCATCGCACATATCCACGCCTGTCACTCTGCACCTCACCAAGGGCGAGTTGCTAACTGCAGAACGAGTCCTCGTGCGTCGCGTTCAGCGGCAGAAGTATGCTCTGGAAATCCGAACCCTCCTCGAGAAGAAGCTCATCCCGCCTTCCAGCTCGCTGCTTAATTTAATCCATTCCTGGATAAGCACGGCGTCCTGCGTTCCTGCGGGCGACTACGAGCAGCTGAGACCCTCAGCTACGACAAGCGTCACCCAATCCTGGTCCCTTACGACGCCCATTTCGCTCGCATCCTTGCCAAGTTCGCACATCGCATTACATTGCACGGTTTCAGCCAGCTAATGGTGCGGTACTTACGTACCGTACCCGTACCGTACCCGAAAATCAAGAACTTGGTTAAGGCTCACGTGCAAGGATGTAAGACTTGCTTCATTTATCGACGCCGTCCACATAGGCAGATGATGGGGGACCTTCCGCGAGAACGCATCACATTCTCCAGGCCGTTCACGCACACAGCCATTGATTTCGCAGGCCACTTCGAGATAAAAAATTACACAGGGCGAGCCTGTCTCATCACCAAGGGCTACGTCTGTGTGTTTGTGTGCTTTAGCACTAAGGCTATCCATTTTGAGGCGACGTCTAATCTCACCACCGAGAAGTTCCTTGCCGCCTTCTCCCGATTTGTGTCCCGGAGACAGGGTCTCCAGCGCATATATTCCGACAACGGCAAAACCTTTGTGGAAGCATCCAAGGCGCTCGAAAGGGACTTCCTCGCGGCTACGAAGGAGTGCATCGTAGACACCACATATGGGTGGATTATGGGAGACGGATGTGAAGAGTTTTAAGGCCCTCTTCTACAAGACAACGGCGACCACCAAATACACCTTCGAGGAACTGTCCACACTCGGCCCATTTTCCCCATGAGCGAGGACCCGTCAGATCTCCTGGCATTGAGCGCGGGACATTTCCTAGTCGGAGGCCTCCTAGTATCCATTGCTGATTCTTGCCGACCCCATGTCCGTGATAAACAGATGGCAGCGATTGAAGGCCATTCACCATGGTCCACCATGGTCATGCCTCCCACCGAATGGCGCTTGGGACGAGTGGACCACGTCCACTCTGGCGCTGACGGTTTGGTACGGGTCGTCGACGTTCGGACTTCGCGTGGATTCATCCGACGCCCCGTAGCCAAGCTCATCCTGCTACAGGATGAGAACGAGCCCGTCGCGGTGACCCAGTAACTCCCTTCTTGTTACATGTGTGTCTACGTGTCGTCGTCAGAGTATGCTCTCCTTCATTGTCTCCGCTCCCCCTAATGGTTTCCGCTTTCTTGTTCCAGGCCTTTATATTCCATATTCAGCATGGCTCTAACGCAGTCACGGCTTGCCCGACAGGAGAGGCAGCGCATCCGAGTAGTCGACTCCTACCGGTGTCGTGTGTGCAACGGCGTGCATGCACTCCGCCAGTGCCGTCGGTTTCTCAACATGCGCGCGGAGAAGAGGCTACGGGCAGTTCTGGTCAATAAGTACTGCCCCAACTGTCTGGCCCATGAGCACTCCACGGGGGCATGTCGGAGCACAGAAGGATGCCGTCGGTGTGGGCAACCGCATCACACCTTCCTCCACATGGTGGATCAAGCCCCACGGCGCCGATCGCCAACTCGACGCAGCCACCACATCAGGAGCAGCTCGCCAAGGCGGCGATCGGTTCAGTCGTCCGATCGCTCCGGAGCCACATCAACGGTTCGTTTGCCAGGTCCCTCGGTCTAGCTATGACGAGGGTCGGACCCGACCAGGCGTGCACGGCCGTCATCGAGTCAAGGAGCGATCGCGCATTCCGGAAGACGGTGGTACTCAAGGTTGAGCACGACCTGCGAGTGCGCACACCCATCCGCGAGGTGTAGGAAGCGGTTCGCAACAAGTTTGCAAACTTGGTGCTGGCCGACAGAAGTTTTTACCGTGCCGGGTCTATATCAGTGGTGCTGGGGTATGACCTCTATCCTGAGATCATCCAACCGGGGTGTGTGCCAGGACACAACGGTATTCCTGCCGCTCAGAGCATCCTGTTTGGATGGGTGATTTCCGGCTCTTGCGGCATCTAGGCACTCCTGCTGCCGCTCCCCATCCATAGTATGCCCAGGGAGGTAATTGCAACTTGTTGCAAGCGGGGCGGCATGTTCACTCCACAGGGTGAACAGGTGAGGTGTGGCGGTGGATTTCCACCTATAGCAGCGACAGTCACACTGAAGGGAGTGACTGGCATTACATTGTAAATCGCCATTTACAAAGACGGGAATTCCCTCGCCACCGTTTTTTTCTAAGTTTTTTTGTATTCTTTCAACCCGCTCACGCGTGTGCATTTCAATAAACATTTAATACATTAAAATCAGTAAAAGCAGTACCGCGAGTTTTATTTAACCCAACGTTCCCGCAGCAACAGCAGCAGTGTCCGCCCAACTACAAACACATATATTGTTTCAATACTACCCCATCTACATGAATACTGTCCATATGAATTAGTTTACCATAGATTACCAAGACCATTCATAGAATTTAATACAACTAAATTTAATAATGTACAACTTAGTAAACTTAGTAAAATATAATATGATAAAAAGCTTAATGATTTAAAGTTAGAAATAGGAAACTTAGTACTACTTGAAAGTGAATCAGGTCATATACTAGACAACCAATATTTAGGGCCCTATAAAGTAATAAAAATAGAAGTTAGGAACAATACAGTTATAATATATAAAAAAAGAAGCCACAGAAGGTGAATAAGAATAGGCTACAGTTATTCAAAAGCTAAAATTAAAAATGTGAACAAATTTAAAAATAACTTCATATAATTACGTTATTTCTCAAAAGGAGGGACATATGGTATGCACATATATAAACATTAACACAAGACGGCAACGACACATAGTCATTGTTGCATAAATATTTCTTGTTTTCAAGTGCAGTTCAAGTACCCGAAATATGATCGGCTACGAGTGCTTTGAACTTCAAACAAGCCTTGTCAGCATAAATTCCATGCAGTGACCGCTTGCATAAGTATATATATATGTGCACAACGCACTCCGCTTCAACAGCGATGTTTTCGTTGCTTAAATATAAGTACCAAAATATATATAATATTTAGTCGTTTTATATATTACATTTAAAACGAATCTATGAACAAAAAGCAGCGCTGCCACTGAGGATCGCGCCGCTTTAGGTTAAATTATACATAGTCCTAATTTGTAAGATTCAGATTGAATAAAGTATTCAGAGCGATAACAACAGTTGCCGCGAACTGGAAAACCAAACAAATTGCATCTCACTTATTGCAGTTCACCTACTGTGTAACTTTAGTCACGATAGCTTTGATAGCTTTAAAGTTATAGTGTAATGAAAAGTCGCAAAAATTTGAAATAAACCTAACCTGCCTGACATATAGACGGACTTTCATTCTAAATTTGGTGGGTCTAGCTCTTCTGGTTTAAAAGATCCAGGTGGTCATCCCGATAGCAGACAGACAGACGGAGTTCGAGAATATGTATACTTTATGGGGTCAGCCACGCATTCTTCTGCCTGTTCCGTACATTTCGCTTCTGACAAAGTCAATAGACCCCTTCACTCTTTTTTAGAGAACGGGGTCTAAAAAGAAAGCAACAAAATAGTACAGAAAGCAGTAATGAAGAATTTTGTAGGCAAGGGGTAGACTAAGCCCACAAGGGAAACGGCGATCGAAAAGTGCGCGAGCCTGGTGCCCGCGACCACACACAGGCATTCAACGAGACGCATGCCCACACGCACAGAAGAAACAAAGCTGACAGATTCAGAATGGAATCAGGTGAGTCAACGAATCCTATGGTAGGCGTGCGCTGGGTATACTACAGGCGCAGGGATGAATTGATGGCGAGGGGGTCGCGTGCAGTATTTACGTAAAGGATTCGCCTCGTTCTTACAAGCGGGCGGCCACTCGAGGGAGGCGTGTTCTGCGTCTGGCGGAGGTAGTGACTCAATTAGCCAAGCTCCGGGAGCCGTTTCAGACGTCACGTTGCTTAGCGACAGTATCAGGTCGCAGCACCGGTCGGAGCATAACCTGCGGGATGTGTGCCTGTACGGGAGCCGACATCTTGTGGACCATCCTCAGCGAAAGTTAGTATTCTGCCGGAGATCCGGCTGTAGGGCTAGCTTTGTCAGCGCAGAGCGGGTGAAAAGGTGGAGGGTGAGGGGAGAGATTCTGAAGGAGAACGCACGGATTCGGTTGGCAGACGGGTCGGCATTAGAACTGGCTCGGGCATTAAAATTGAACGGTAGCTTCGCCGGGGAGAGCGTGGTGTTGTCCATGCGAAATTTGTTTTAAGGGGGAAGGAAGCGAAGCAGTGGGACAGGCTCGCGCCCACCATCGAGGAACGCGCACAGATAGAAGTTATGTCGCCTTCGGGGCGACGATCGACCGATCGTCTCTGACGAGGAACAGCGTCCTCCCCTGGAGTGAGGATGATCGAAATGAAGGAAGCCGAAGAAGGGTCCCCGGCTGTCAAGATGGAGTGGCCGCCGGATCTGGAAACTGGCGTTTTTTAGGGCTTGAAATGAGTCACGCAAACCGCTGACAACAGCATGCAGATGCGCGTTGACAATCCGTTAAAGTAAAGATATCAGGATAAGCTAATCCAGTAACATGGCATCGAAGAGTCGTGGAGTCCACATATATAGCCTTGGTGAAAAAGAAAACGCGGGAGTGACGCATGTGCCGTTCGTTTCAATGGCCGGTAATGCTATTCGGTATGCACTCAGCGGGCGCGACGTTACAAAGGTCATTAGATTGGTGATCGGACCGGACATTGAACCCCATGCTTTCGCCTATCTGGAACACGTTGAAAATCTCAGATATGTTTTAGGCTGATTTGAGGCTCAACAGAAAAAAGTGAAGCTTCATCAAAGAGATTGGCGTATATCGGGCATGTGGTCAGTGGCGAGGGCTTTTGCACCGATCCGGACAAGGTGAAAGCGATCAGGAGTTTATCTGCTCGTCACAATTTGAAAACAGTGCGCCAGTGTTTCTGATGGCCTTATGGTACCAGCGCTTTGTTCCTAACATTACGACGTTGATCGAGCCTTTTACATCTCTTCTGAAAAAGGGACGTAAGTGGACATGGGGCGAGGAACAAGACGAGGCTTTGAAACAGCTTAAGGAGAAGTTAACAACTGACACCGTTCTCGCATGTCCCGACTTTTCGCCGAAATTCGTACTGCAAACTGACGCAAACGACTACGGAGGAGCAGAAGAGAGTCATTGCATACGCATGTGCTTATGCCGGCTGGCTGTCGTGGGCGAACCTCCGCGCAAATGGATTGCGATTATAAGCGAGCTGATCAACGATGAGGGCGGGAGAAGTTCACCGACTATGTGGAAGGAAATGGGAGTCCTTACAGAATCCTTGGCCGAAGAATAAACGTCGAGGATTATATACCATGGAAGCTGTGTGACCCACATGAAAAAAGAGTCCATGTACTAGGAGAATGCCATGATTCTTCCAAGGCCAGCCATCCAACTAAAAAGAAGGCGGTGATAAGATTGGCGCAACGCTATTACTGGCCAGGAATGTTCAGGGACGATGCTCGATAAGTGAGCGCTGCGAGAAAAGCCAAAGATTCAAGACGGAGCACACGATGCCATTAGGGAAAATTCTGACTTCGTCGGACCCCTTCCTCGCTCGAAGCATGGAAACAATGTGCTGCTGGTCTTTCATATTGCTTTCTACATCAGGAGAGCTACGCCGGCACAACTACAAAGAGTATTTCTCGAGAGGATCCTGCACAGGTTTGAAGTGCCGAAAACGGTCGTGTGCAACAACCGGGTGATGTTCACCAGCACGACGTTTAAGGCATACATGGAATCCTTAGAAGTGACGGTGAAGTACACAGTTGGTTAACCATAAAAGCATAGTATTAGCCTAAGATATGAATGTGAATTTAATGAAGTGGCCTATATGTACGCATATAATCTGCTATAGTTAAGATAGCATGTAACGTTCTCGATACTTGTGTTGCGGCAGTGCTGACCGCACATACATACAAGTTATTTAGTTATGCAATCCAGTAGCCTTGGTGTTCCCGCGTGGCTCCTGATGGTGTGACCCAAGACCGGCAAATTTCCTTGAATATGTTGATCCGGAGTAAGTATAGTTAGGATGATTACGGTGGGAGACTAACTTCGTCCCCTTTGTTGATAACTGTCCTTGTGGTACAATAATGTAATTCATTAAATAGAGTATAACGGCAGTGTGCCGGAGTGCAATTCAAGTGACTTACATCTTCTTCATTTAAAATCGAACTTAAGCTACAGACAAAGGCAAAACATAATTCTACCCAAGAAAGCCAATGCATCGTGCCATCAAACCACAGTCGGCATGCCGACTCAGCATTCTAAGCGACGCAGCATAGCAGCATAAAGTGTCATACGATCGCTGCTGATTGTTGCTAGTGCAGAGCACAGAACGCACAATTTGGCGTGTCACCATTGTTTATGTAGTGTTACTTAGTTGCTATGGGATTTATGTGTTAACTTACATATATGCATAAATATAATTTCAAACGAATGTGCATTTGTATGAATAACATGTAAATGCTGATAATCGGAGAATTCTTGAAAGTGGTGCGTGGTGCAACTGGTATAGTTGCGGACTACTATGCGCACTACTATGGGAGTACGTGGTCTTTTACAGTCGGCTCGATTGACTGTAGCCTTTCTTACTTGTTATATCTTCATAGTGAAGATTATACCCAGATTTGAGCCCCTAAGCGACTATTCTGACGAGCAGGTAACAGTGCCCATTCGAGTCAATGCATAGAAGAATATAAAAAGTGCAAGCGTAGAAGCGGCACATAATACATGTTTGTAGCTGGGCGGACACTGATCAACTGTTGAATTGGCGGGTGCCAATATCTTCTGCTGTTGTTGCTGAGGGAACGTTTGGTTAATAAAAACGCGCGGTACTGCGTTTAATGATTTGACTATGTAAATGTTTATTTATGCACACGCGTGAGCCGGTTGAAAAAATTACAAAAGATGTTAGGAAAAAAAACAGTGGCAAGGGAATTCGCGTATTTCCCAATGGCGATTTTGAAAAGTAATGCCAGTCACTCGCTTCAGTGTGACCGTCGCTGCTCAAGGTGGAAATCCACCGCCACACCTCACCTGTTCGCCCTGTTGTGTGAACATGCACGGAAAAACTTCGGTCGGCCAGCACCAAGTTTGCAAACATGGTGCGAACCGCTTCCGACACCTCGCGGATGGGTGTGCGCACTCGCTGGTCGTCCTCAACCTTGAGTACCACCGTCTTCCGGAATGCGCGATCGCTTCTTGACTCGATGACGGCCGAGCACGCCTGGTCGGGTCCGACCCTCGTCATAGCTAGACCGAGGGACCTGGCGAACGACCCGTTGATGCGGCTCTCCGGGGCGCAGGCATCCAGCAGCACACGGGTGTCGAAGGGTTTCTCTGCTGTCGGCATCAGAGTGGTGGTCCGAGACTGCAAAAGGGACGTGAGTGTGGGAGCCTGAGTAGGGATGGAGGCAGCTGGGCGATCGGAGGACTGAACCGATCGCCGCCTTGGCGAGCTGCTCCTGATCGGCGCCGTGGGGCTTGATCCACCCTGTGGAGGAGGGTGTGAAGCCGTTGCCCACACTGACGGCATCCTTCCCCGTGGAGTGCTCATGGGCCAGACAGTTGGGGCAGTACTTATTGACCAGAACTACCCGTAGCCTCATCTACGCGCGCAGGTTGAGAAACCGCCGGCACTGGCGGAGTGCATGCACGCCGCGGCACACACGACACCGGCAGGAGTCGACTCCTCGGATGCGGTGCCTCTCCTGTCGGGCAAGCCGGGACTGCGTTGGAACCATGCTGAATGGAATATAAAGGCCTGGAACAAGAATGAGAGTAGAGAGGATACTCTGATGAGGACACGTAGACACACATGTAACAAGAAGGGAGTTACTGGGTCACCGCGACGGGCTCGTTCTCATCCTGTAGCAGGATGAGCTTGGCTACGGGGCGTCGGATGGATCTACGCGAAGTCCGAATGTCGACGACGCGGACGTGGTCCACTCGTCCCAAGCGCCATTCGGTGGGAGGCATGACCATGGTGGACCATGGTGAATGGCCTTCAATCACTGCCATCTGTTTATCACGGACATGGGCTCGGCGAGAATCAGCAATGGATACCAGGGGGTCTCCGACTATTAAATGTCCGGGGCTCAATGCCAGGAGATCTGACGGGTCCTCGCTCATGGGGGAAATGGGCCGAGAGTGGACAGTTCCTCGAAGGTGTATTTGGTGGTTGCCGTTGTCTTGTAGAAGAGGGCCTTGAAACTCTTCACATCGGCCTCCCATAATCCACCCATATGGGGTGCGCTGGGTGGAATGAAGTGCCACTCAAGGATGTGTTCGAGCGCCTTGGATGCTCCCACAAAGGTTTTGCCGTTGTCCGAATATATGCGCTGGGGACACTGTCTCCAGGACACAAATCGGGAGAAGGCGGCAAGGAACTTCTCGGTGGTGAGATCAGACGTCGCCTCGAGATGGTTAGCCTTAGTGCTAAAGCACACAAACACACAGATGTAGCCCTTGGTGAAGAGACAGGCTCGCCCTGTGTAATTTTTATCTCGAAGGGGCCTGCGAAATCAATGCCTGTGTGCGTGAACGGCCTGGAGAATGTGATGCGTTCTCGCGGAAGGTCCCCCATCATCTGCCTCTGCGGACGGCGC
>JAECWX010000191.1:0-72819 GCA_018151165.1 Drosophila arawakana
ACAATTTGCTGACAAACAATTTGTTACAAATAAATTTAAGTTGCAAACAATTTGCTGCAAACAATTTGTTGGCTAATAATTTGCTGCAAACAACTTGCTACAAACAATTTGCTATTAAACAATTTGCTACAAACAATTTGCTTCAAACAATTTGCTACTAAACACTTGTTACAACAATTTGCTGTAAACAAACTTGCTTGCAAACAATTTGCTGCAAACGGGGGCTGCAAACAACTTGCTGCAGAAACAATTTGCTACAACAATTTGCTACAAACAATTTGTTTCCAAACAATTTGTTACAAACAATTTGGAAAGCTACAAACAATTTGCGGCAAACAAACTTCAAGCTTATAAACAGTTCTGTTGCAAACAATTTGTTAAACAACTTGCTGCAAACAATTTGCTACAAACAATTTTTGCTACAAACAATTTGCTACAAACAATTTGCTGTAAACAATTTGGTACACACAATTTGCTACAAACACAACTTGCTGCAAACAATTTGTTTCAAACAATTTGCTGCAAACAATTTTTGCTGCAAACAATTTGCTACAACAATTTGCTACAAACAAACTTGGTGCATACAAACATTTTGCTGCACAACAATTTGCTGCAATCAATTTGTTGCAAACAATTTGCTGCAAACAATTGCTGCAAACAATTTGCTGCAAATAATTTGCAACAAACAATTTGCTGCAAACAATTTGCTGCAAACATTTGCTGCAAACAATTTGCTACTAACAATTTGCTGCAAACAATTTGCTGCAAACATTTTGCTGCAAACAAATTTGTTGCAAACAATTTGCTGCAAACAATTTGCTACAAACAAACTTGCTGCAAACAATTTGCTGCAAACAACTTGCTGCAAACAATTTGCTGCAAACAAATTTGCTACAAATAATTTGCTACAAACAATTTGCTACAAACAATTTGCTGCACATTTTGACAAACAATTTGCTGCAAACAATCAGCAAACAATTTGCTGCACAAACAATTTGCTGCAAACAATTTGCTACAAACAATTTGCACAATTTGCAAACAATTTGTTGCAAACAATTTGCTGCAAACAATTTGCTGCAAACAATTTGCAAACAATTTGCTACAAACAATTTGCTCAAACAATTTGCTGCAAACAAATTTGCTGCAAACAATTTGCTGCAAACAATTTGCTGCAAACAATTTGCTACAAAACAAACAATTTGTTGCAAACAATTTGCTGCAAACAATTTGCTAAACAATTCAAACAAATTTGTTGCAAACAATTTGCTACAAACATTTTTGCAAACAATTTGCTACAAACAAATTTGCTGCAAACAATTTGCTACAAACAAATTTGCTGCAAACAATTTGCTGCAAACAATTTGCGTTACAAACAATTTGCTACAAACAATTTGCTGCAAAACAATTTGCTGCAAACAATTTAGTGCAAACAATTTGCTGCAAACAATTTGCTGCAAACAAAATTTGCTGCAAACAATTTGTTGCGAACAATTTGCTGCAAGCAATTTGCTACAAACAATCAATTTGCGGCCAATAAATTTGCTGCAAACAAATTTGCTGCAAACAAATTTGCTGCAAACAATTTGCTACAAACAATTTGCTGCAAACAAATTTGCTGCAAACAATTTGCTGCAAAAATTTGGTTGCAAACAATTTGCTGCAAACAATTTGCTGCAAACAAATTTGCTGCAAACAATTTGCTGCAAACAATTTGCTACAAACAATTTGCTGCAATCAATTTGCTGCAAACAATTTGCTGCAAACAATTTGCTGCAAACAAATTTGCTGCAAACAAATTTGCTGCAAACAATTTGCTGCAAACAATTTGCTGCAACGGTGTTAACAAACAATTTGCTGCAAACAAGTTCTACAAACAATTTGCCGCAAACAATTTGCTGCAAACAATTTGCTACAAACAAATTTGCAAACAAATTTGCCGCAAACAATTTGCAACAAACAATTTGCTACAAACAATTTGCTGCAAACAATTTGCTGCAAACAACTTGCCGCAAACAATTTGGTTGCAAATAATTTTCTGCAAACAATTTGCTGCAAACAAATTTGCTACAAACAATTTGATGCCAAACAATTTGCTGCAAACAAATTTGCTGCAAACAATTTGCTGCAAACAATTTGCTGCAAACAATTTGTCTGCAAACAATTTGCTACAAACAATTTGCTGCAAACAATTTGCTACAAACAATTTGCTGCAAACAATTTGCTGCAAACAAATTTGGCTGCAAACAATTTGCTGCAAACAATTTGCTGCAAACAATTTGCTGCAAACAAATTTGCAAGCAAATAATTTGCTGCAAACAATTTGCTACAAACAAATTTGCTGCAAACAAATTTGCTACAAACAAATTTGCTACAAACAATTTGCTACAAACAAATTTGCTGCAAACAATTTGCTGCAAACAATTTGCTGCAAACAAATTTGCTATAAACAATTTGCTGCAAACAATTCTTTGCAAACAAATTTGCTGCAAACAATTTGCTACAAACAATTTTCTTCAAACAATTTGCTACAAACAATTTGCTACAAACAATTTGCTGCAAACAAATTTGCTGCAAACAATTTGCTGCAAACAATTTTCTACAAACAATTTGCTGCAAACAATTTGCTGCAAACAATTTGCTGCAAACAATTTGCTGCAAACAATTTGCTACAAAACAATTTGCTGCAAACAATTTGCTACAAACAATTTGGCTGCAAACAAATTTGCTGCAAACAAATTTGCTGCAAATTTTGCAAACAATTTGCTACAAACAATTTGCTACAAACAAATTTGCTGCAACCAATTTGCTGCAAACAATTTGCTACAAACAATTTGCTGCAAACAATTTTGCTGCAAACAATTTGCTGCAAACAATTTGCTTCAAACAATTTGCTGCAAACAATTTTGCAAACAAATTTGCTGCAAACAATTTGCTGCAAACAATTTGCTACAAACAATTTGCTGCAAACAATTTGCTGCAAACAATTTGCTGCAAACAATTTTGCTGCAAACAAATTTGCTGCAAACAATTTGCTGCAAACAATTTGTTGCAAACAAATTTGCTGCAAACAATTTGCTGCAAACAATTTATACAAACAATTTGCTGCAAACAAATTTGCTGCAAACAATTTGCTGCAAACAATTTGCTGCAAACAATTTGCTGTAAACAATTTGCTGCAAACAAATTTGCTGCAAACAATTTGCTGCAAACAATTTGCTGCAAACAAATTTTGCTGCAAACAATTTGCTACAAACAATTTGCTGCAAACAATTTGCTGCAAACAAATTTGCTGCAAACAATTTGCTACAAACAATTTGCTGCAAACAAATTTGCTGCAAACAATTTGCTGCAAACAAATTTGCTGCAAACAATGCAAATAATTTGCTGCAAACAATTTGCTGCAAACAAATTTGCTGCAAACAATTTGCTGCAAACAATTTTGCTGCAAACAAAATTTGCAAACAAATTTGCTAAACAAAATTTGCTGCAAACAATTTGCTGCAAACAAATTTGCTGCAAACAATTTGCAACAAACAATTTGCTACAAACAAATTTGCTGCAAACAATTTGCTGCAAACAAATTTGCTACAAACAATTTGCTACAAACAATTTGCTGCAAACAATTTGCTAACAAACAATTTGCTGCAAACAATTTGCTGCAAACAATTTGCTGCAAACAATTTGCTACAAACAACAAAAATTTGCTGCAAACAATTTGCTGCAAACAATTTGCTGCAAACAATTTGCTGCAAACAATTTGCTGCAAACAATTTGCTGCAAAAAATTTGCTGCAAACAATTTGCTACAAACAATTTGCTGCAAACAATTTGCTGCAAACAAATTTGCTGCAACAAACAATTTGCTGCAAACAAACAATTTGCTACAAACAAATTTGCTGCAAACAATTTGCTGCAAATAAATTTGCTGCAAACAATTTTCTGCAAACAATGTGCGAAAAAAAATTTGCTACAAAAGATTCGCTACAAACAATTTGCTACAAACAATTTGCAACAAGCAAATTTGCTGCAAACAATTTGTGCAAACAATTTGATGTAATTAATTTGCTAAAAACCATTTTGTGCAAACAATTTGCCTCAAACAAATTTGCTGCAAACCATTAGCTGAAAGCAAATTTGTTGCAAACAATTTGCTGCAAACAAATTTGCTGCAAACAAATTTGCTGCAAACAAATTTGCTGCAAACAATTTGCTACAAACAATTTGACTAAACAATTTGTTGCAAACAATTTGGTGCAAACAATTTGCTGCAAACAAATTTGCTACAAACCATTTGATGCAAACAATTTGCTAAAAACAATTTGCTGCAATTAATTTACTGCAAACTAATTTGCTGCAAAAAATTTGCTACAAACAATTTGCTGCAAACAATTTGCTGCAAACAATTTGCTGCAAACAATTTGCTGCAAACAATTTGCTGCAAACAAATTTGCTGCAAACAAATTTGCTGCAAACAATTTGCTACAAACAAATTTGCTGCAAACAAATTTGCTGCAAACAATTTGCAACAAACAATTTGCTACAAATCATTTGCTGCAAACAAATTTGCTGCAAACAAATTTGCTGCAAACAAATTTGCTGCAAACAATTTGCTGCAAACAATTTGCTGCAAACAATTTGCTACAAACAATTTGCTGCAAAAAATTTGCTGCAAACAATTTGCTACAAACAATTTGCTGCAAACAAATTTGCTGCAAACAATTTGCTGCAAACAATTTGCTGCAAACAATTTGCTACAAACAATTTGCTGCAAACAATTTGCTGCAAACAATTTTTTGCAAACAATTTGCTGCAAACAAATTTGCTGCAAACAATTTGCTGCAAACAATTTGCTACAAACAATTTGCTGCAAACAAATTTGCTGCAAACAATTTGCTGCAAACAATTTGCTGCAAACAAATTTGCTGCAAACAATTTGCTGCAAACAAATTTGCTGCAAACAAATTTGCTACAAACAATTTGCTGCAAACAATTTGCTACAAACAAATTTGCTGCAAACAATTTGCTGCAAACAAATTTGCTGCAAACAATTTGCTGCAAACAAATTTGCTGCAAACAATTTGCTGCAAAACAAATTTGCTGCAAACAATTTGCTGCAAACAATTTGCTACAAACAATTTGCTGCAAACAATTTGCTGCAAACAATTTGCTGCAAACAATTTGCTGCAAACAAATTTGCTGCAAACAATTTGCTGCAAACAATTTGCTGCAAACAATTTGCTACAAACAATTTGCTACAAACAAATTTGCTGCAAACAATTTGCTGCAAACAAATTTGCTGCAAACAATTTGCTGCAAACAATTTGCTGCAAACAAATTTGCTACAAACAATTTGCTGCAAACAATTTGCTGCAAACAATTTGCTGCAAACAATTTGCTGCAAACAAATTTGCTGCAAACAAATTTGCTGCAAACAATTTGCTGCAAACAATTTGCTGCAAACAATTTGCTACAAACAATTTGCTGCAAACAAATTTGCTGCAAACAATTTGCTGCAAACAATTTGCTGCAAACAATTTGCTAAAAACAATTTGCTGCAAACAATTTGCTGCAAACAATTTGCTGCAAACAATTTGCTGCAAACAATTTGCTGCAAACAAATTTGCTGCAAACAATTTGCTGCAAACAATTTGCTACAAACAAATTTGCTGCAAACAATTTGCTGCAAACAATTTGCTGCAAACAATTTGCTGCAAACAATTTGCTGCAAACAATTTGCTGCAAACAATTTGCTGCAAACAAATTTGCTGCAAACAATTTGCTGCAAACAATTTTGCTGCAAACAATTTGCTGCAAACAATTTGCTGCAAACAATTTGCTGCAAACAATTTGCTACAAACAAATTTGCTGCAAACAATTTGCTGCAAAACAATTTGCTGCAAACAATTTGCTGCAAAAACTGCAAAAATTTGCTGCAAACAATTTTCTGCAAACAATTTGCTGCAAACAATTTGCTGCAAACAATTTGCTGCAAACAAATTTGCTGCAAACAATTTGCTGCAAACAATTTGCTGCAAACAATTTGCTGCAAACAAACAATTTGCTACAAACAATTTGCTGCAAACAATTTGCTGCAAACAAATTTGCTGCAAACAATTTGCTGCAAACAATTTGCTGCAAACAATTTGCTACAAACAATTTGCTGCAAACAATTTGCTGCAAACAATTTGCTGCAAACAATTTGCTACAAACAATTTGCTGCAAACAATTTGCTGCAAACAATTTGCTGCAAACAATTTGCTGCAAACAAATTTGCTGCAAACAATTTGCTGCAAACAATTTGCTGCAAACAATTTGCTGCAAACAATTTGCTGCAAACAAATTTGCTGCAAACAATTTGCTGCAAACAATTTGCTGCAAACAATTTGCTGCAAACAATTTGCTGCAAACAATTTGCTGCAAACAAATTTGCTGCAAACAATTTGCTGCAAACAATTTGCTGCAAACAAATTTGCTGCAAACAATTTGCTGCAAACAAATTTGCTGCAAACAATTTGCTGCAAACAATTTGCTGCAAAAAATTTGCTGCAAACAATTTGCTGCAAACAAATTTGCTGCAAACAAATTTGCTGCAAACAAATTTGCTGCAAACAATTTGCTGCAAACAAATTTACAAACAAATTTGCTGCAAACAATTTGCTGCAAACAAATTTGCTGCAAACAATTTGCTGCAAACAAATTTGCTGCAAACAATTTGCTGCAAACAATTTGCTGCAAACAAATTTGCTGCAAAAAAATTTGCTGCAAACAATTTGCTACAAACAATTTGCTGCAAACAAATTTGCTGCAAACAATTTGCTGCAAACAATTTGCTGCAAACAATTTGCTGCAAACAATTTGCTGCAAACAAATTTGCTGCAAACAATTTGCTGCAAACAATTTGCTGCAAACAATTTGCTGCAAACAAATTTGCTGCAAAACAATTTGCTGCAAACAATTTGCTGCAAACAATTTGCTGCAAACAATTTGCTCAAAAAACAAACAATTTGCTACAAACAAATTTGCTGCAAACAATTTGCTGCAAATAAATTTGCTGCAAACAATTTTGCAAACAATTTGCTGCAAACAATTTGCTGCAAACAATTTGCTGCAAACAATTTGCTGCAAACAATTTGCTGCAAACAATTTGCTGCAAACAATTTGCTGCAAACAAACAATTTGCTACAAACAAATTTGCTGCAAACAATTTGCTGCAAACAATTTGCTGCAAACAATTTCTGCAAACAATTTGCTGCAAACAATTTGCTACAAACAATTTGCTGCAAACAATTTGCTGCAAACAATTTGCTGCAAACAAATTTGCTGCAAACAATTTGCTGCAAACAATTTGCTGCAAACAATTTGCGAAAAACAATTTGCTACAAACAATTTGCTGCAAACAATTTGCTGCAAACAATTTGCTGCAAACAATTTGCTGCAAACAAATTTGCTGCAAACAATTTGCTACAAACAATTTGCTGCCAAACAATTTGCTGCAAACAAATTTGCTGCAAAAAAATTTGCTGCAAACAATTTGCTGCAAACAAATTTGCTGCAAACAATTTGCTGCAAACAATTTGCTGCAAACAATTTGCTGCAAACAATTTGCTGCAAACAATTTGCTACAAACAATTTGCTGCAAACAATTTGCTGCAAACAAATTTGCTGCAAACAATTTGCTGCAAACAATTTGCTGCAAACAAATTTGCTGCAAACAATTTGCTGCAAACAATTTGCTACAAACAAATTTGCTGCAAACAATTTGCTGCAAACAAATTTGCTGCAAACAATTTGCTGCAAACAATTTGCTGCAAACAATTTGCTGCAAACAATTTGCTACAAACAATTTGCTGCAAACAATTTGCTGCAAACAATTTGCTGCAAACAAATTTGCTGCAAACAAATTTGCTGCAAACAATTTGCTACAAACAAATTTGCTGCAAACAATTTGCTGCAAACAATTTGCTGCAAACAAATTTGCTGCAAACAATTTGCTGCAAACAAATTTGCTGCAAACAATTTGCTGCAAACAATTTGCTGCAAACAATTTGCTGCAAACAATTTGCTACAAACAATTTGCTGCAAACAATTTGCTGCAAACAAATTTGCTGCAAACAATTTGCTGCAAAAAATTTGCTACAAACAATTTGCTGCAAACAAATTTGCTGCAAACAAATTTGCTGCAAACAATTTGCTGCAAACAATTTGCTGCAAACAAATTTGCTGCAAACAATTTGCTGCAAACAATTTGCTGCAAACAATTTGCTGCAAACAATTTGCTACAAACAATTTGCTGCAAACAATTTGCTGCAAACAATTTGCTACAAACAAATTTGCTGCAAACAATTTGCTGCAAACAAATTTGCTGCAAACAATTTGCTGCAAACAAATTTGCTGCAAACAAATTTGCTGCAAACAATTTGCTGCAAACAATTTGCTACAAAACAATTTGCTACAAACAATTTGCTGCAAACAATTTGCTGCAAACAATTTGCTGCAAACAATTTGCTGCAAACAATTTGCTACAAACAATTTGCTGCAAAAATTTGCTGCAAAAAAATTTGCTGCAAACAATTTGCTGCAAAACAATTTGCTGCAAACAATTTGCTGCAAACAATTTGCTGCAAACAATTTTTGCAAACAATTTGCTACAAAAGATTTGCTACAAACAATTTGCTACAAACAATTTGCTGCAAACAATTTGCTGCAAACAATTTGCTGCAAACAATTTGCTGCAAACAATTTGCTGCAAACAAATTTGCTGCAAACAATTTGCTGCAAACAAATTTGCTGCAAACAATTTGCTGCAAACAATTTGCTGCAAACAATTTGCTGCAAACAATTTGCTGCAAACAATTTGCTACAAACAATTTGCTACAAACAAATTTGCTGCAAACAATTTGCTGCAAACAATTTGCTGCAAACAATTTGCTGCAAACAATTTGCTGCAAACAATTTGCTGCAAACAATTTTGCTGCAAACAATTTGCTACAAACAATTTGCTACAAACAATTTGCTGCAAACAATTTGCTACAAACAATTTGCTACAAACAATTTGCTGCAAACAATTTGCTGCAAACAAATTTGCTGCAAACAATTTGCTGCAAACAATTTGCTGCAAACAATTTGCTGCAAACAATTTGCTGCAAACAATTTGCTGCAAACAATTTGCTACAAACAATTTGCTACAAACAATTTGCTGCAAACAATTTACAAACAATTTGCTGCAAACAAATTTGCTGCAAACAATTTGCTGCAAACAATAACAATTGCAAACAATTTGCTGCAAACAATTTGCTGCAAACAATTTGCTGCAAAAAAATTTGCTGCAAACAAATTTGCTGCAAACAATTTGCTGCAAACAATTTGCTACAAACAATATTTACTGCAAACAATTTGCTGCAAACAATTTGCTGCAAACAATTTTTGCTAAAAACAATTTTGCTGCAAACAATTTGCTGCAAAAACAATTTGCAAACAATTTGCTGCAAACAAATTTGCTGCAAACAATTTGCTGCAAACAATTTGCTGCAAACAATTTGCTGCAAACAATTTGCTGCAAACAATTTGCTGCAAACAATTTGCTGCAAACAATTTGCTGCAAACAAATTTGCTGCAAACAATTTGCTGCAAACAAATTTGCTACAAACAATTTGCTGCAAACAATTTGCTGCAAACAAATTTGCTGCAAACAATTTGCTGCAAACAATTTGCTGCAAACAATTTGCTGCAAACAATTTGCTGCAAACAATTTGCTGCAAACAAACAAATTTGCTGCAAACAATTTGCTGCAAACAAATTTTTGCAAACTGCAAACAATTTGCTGCAAACAATTTGCTACAAAAAAAATTTGCTGCAAACAATTTGCTGCAAACAATTTGCTGCAAACAATTTGCTGCAAACAATTTGCTGCAAACAATTTGCTGCAAACAATTTGCTGCAAACAATTTGCTGCAAACAAATTTGCTGCAAACAAATTTGCTGCAAAACAATTTGCTGCAAACAAATTTGCTGCAAACAATTTGCTGCAAACAAATTTGCTGCAAACAATTTGCTGCAAACAAATTTGCTGCAAACAATTTGCTGCAAACAATTTGCTACAAACAATTTGCTGCAAACAATTTGCTGCAAACAATTTGCTGCAAACAATTTGCTGCAAACAAATTTGCTGCAAACAATTTGCTGCAAACAATTTGCTGCAAACAAATTTGCTGCAAACAATTTGCTGCAAACAAATTTGCTGCAAATAAATTTGCTACAAACAATTTGCTGCAAAACAATTTGCTGCAAACAATTTGCTGCAAACAATTTGCTGCAAACAATTTGCTGCAAAAAAATTTGCTGCAAACAATTTGCTGCAAACAATTTGCTGCAAACAATTTGCTGCAAACAATTTGCTGCAAACAATTTGCGAAAAACAATTTGCTACAAAAGATTCGCTGCAAACAATTTGCTACAAACAGTTTGCTGCAAATAAATTTGCTGCAAACAATTTGCTGCAAAAAAATTTGCTGCACACAATTTGCTGCAAACAAATTTGTTTCAAATAATTTGCAACAAACAATTTGCTACAATCAAATTTGCTGCACACAGTTTGCTGCAAATAAATTTGCTGCAAACAATTTACTGCAAATAATTTTCTGCAAACAATGTGCTGCAAACAATTTGCTGCAAACAATTTGCTGCAAACAAATTTGCTGCAAATAATTTGCAACAAACAATTTGCTACAAACAAATTTGCTGCAAATAATTTTCTGCAAACAATGTGCTGCAAACAATTTTCTGCAAACAATGTGCTGCAAACAATTTGCGAAAAACAATTTGCTACAAAAGATTCGCTACAAACAATTTGCTACAAACAATTTGCTGCAAACAATTTGCTGCAAACAAATTTGCTGCAAATAATTTGCAACAAACAATTTGCTACAAACAAATTTGCTGCACACAGTTTGCTGCAAATAAATTTGCTGCAAATAATTTTCTGCAAACAATGTGCTGCAAACAATTTGCGAAAAACAATTTGCTACAAAAGATTCGCTACAAACAATTTGCTACAAACAATTTGCAACAAGCAAATTTGCTGCAAACAATTTGATGCAATTAATTTGCTAAAAACCATTTTGTCCAAACAATTTGGTGCCAACAATTTGCCTCAAACAAATTTGCTGCAAACAATTAGCTGCAAGCAAATTTGTTGCAAACAATTTGCTAAAACCAAACTTGCTGCAAACAATTTGATGCAAACAATTTGATGCAAACAATTTGCTAAAAACAATTTGATGCAAACAATTTGCTAAAAACAGTTTGCTGCAATTAATTTACTGCAAAAAATTTGCTACAAACAAACTTGCTGCAAAATTTGCAACAACAAATTTGCTGCAAACAATTTGCTACAAACAAATTTGCTGCAAACAAATTTTGCTGCAAACAAATTTGCTGCAAACAATTTGCAACAAACAATTTGCTGCAAACAATTTGCTGCAAACAAATCAAACAATTTGCTGCAAACAATTTGCTGCAAACAATTTGCTACTGCAAACAATTTTGCAATTTGCAAAACAAAAATTCAATTTGCTACAAACAATTTGCTACATAAACAATTTGTGCTGCAAACAATTTGCTGCAAAAAATTTGCTGCAAATAAATTTGCTACAAACAATTTGCTACAAACAATTTGCTGCAAACAATTTTGCTACAAACAATTTGCTGCAAACAATTTGCTAACAAACAATTTGCTACAAACAAATTTGCTGCAAACAATTTGCTGCAAATAAATTTGCTGCAAACAATTTGCTACAAACAATTTGCTGCAAACAATTTGCTGAAAAACAATTTGCTACAAATAAAGATTCGCTACAAACAATTTGCTACAAACAAATTTGCTGCAAACAATTTGTAAAAACAATTTGCTACAAAATTTGCTACAAACAATTTGCTACAAACAATTTGCAAACAATTTGCAAATTTACTGCAAACAATTTGCTGATTGCAAACAATTTTGCTGCAAACAATTTTCTGCAAACAATTTTGATGCAAACTAAATTTGCTGCAAACAATTTGCTGCAAACAAACAATTTGCTTCAAACAATTTGCTACAAACAAATTTGCTACAAACAATTTGCTGCAAACAAATTTGCTGCAAACAATTTGCTGCAAACAATTTGCTGCAAACAAATTTGCTAAAAACAAATTTGCTGCAATTAATTTGCTGCAAACAATTTGTTGCAAATGATTTGCTGCAAATATTCCATTTTCAAACAGTTTGCTGAGCCAATTTGCTGCAAACAAATTTGCTGCAAACAATTTGCTGCAAACAATTTGCTTAAACAATTTGCTGCAAACAAATTTGCTGCAAACAATTTGCTGCAAACAAATTTGCTGCAAACAATTTGCTGCAAACAAATTTGCTGCAAATAATTTGTTACAAACAAAATTGCTGCAAACAATTTGCTGCAAACAAATTGCTGCAAACAAATTTGCTGCAAACAATTTTAAACAATCAATTTGCTACAAACAATTTGCTACAAACAAATTTGCTGCAAACAATTTGCTTGAAAACAATTTGCTGCAAACAATTTGCTGCAAACAATTTGGTAAAACAATTTGCTGCAAACAAATTTGCTGCAAACAATTTGCTGCAAACAATTTGCTACAAACAATTTGGTTACAAACAATTTGCTGCAAACAATTTTTAAAAACAATTTGCTGCAAACAATTTGCTGCAAACAATTTGTGCTCAAACAATTTGCTGCAAACAAATTTGCTGCAAACAATTTGCTGCAAACAAATTTGCTGCAAACAAATTTGCTGCAAACAATTTGCTGCAAACAATTTGCTGCAAACAATTAGCTGCAAAAAATTTGCTGCAAACAATTTGCTGCAAACAATTTGCTACAAAAGATTCGCTACAAACAATTTGCAACAAACAATTTGCTACAAACAAATTTGCTACAAACAATATGCTGCAAAATAATTTGCTGCAAACAATTTGCTTCAAATCAAATTTGCTGCAAACAAATTTGCTGCAAACAAAAATCAATTTGCTGCAAAACAATTTGCTGCAAACAATTTGCTACAATTAACAATTTGCTACCAAACAATTTGCTGCAAACAGTTTTGCTGCAAACAATTTGCTGCAAAAAAATTTGCTACAAACAATTTGCTGCAAATAATTTGCTGCAAACAAATTTGCTGCAAACAAATTTGCTGCAAACAAATTTGCTGCAAACAATTTGCTACAAACAATTTGCTTGCGAAACAATTTGCTACCAAACAATTTTGGCTGCAAACAAATTTGCTGCAAACAAATTTGCTGCAAATAATTTGCAACAAAACAATTTGCTGCAAAACAATTTGCTGCAAAAAATTTGCTGCAAACAAATTTCTCAAATATTTGCAACAAACAATTTGCTACAAACAAATTTGCTGCAAACAATTTGCTGCAAACAATTTGCTACAAACAATTTGCTACAAAAGATTTGGTACAAACAATTTGCTACAAACAATTTGCATGCTGCAATTTGCTGCAAACAAATTTGCTGCAAACAAATTTGCAAACAATTTTCTTCAAACAATTTGCTGCAAACAAATTTGCTGCAAACAATTTGCTGCAAACAATTTGCTGCAAACAAATTTGCTGCAAACAAATTTGCTGCAAACAATTTGCTGCAAACAATTTGCGAAAAACAATTTGCTACAAACAAATTTGCTGCAAACAATTTGCTACAAACAATTTGCTACAAACAAATTTGCTCACTAACAATTTGCTACAAACAATTTGCTACAAACAATTTGCTGCAAACAAATTTGCTGCAAACAATTTGCTGCAAACAAATTTGCTGCAAACAAATTTGCTGCAAACAATTTGCTGCAAATAATTTGCTACAAACAATTTGCTGCAAACAATTTGCTGCAAACAATTTGCTTCAAACAATTTGCTGCAAACAATTGGCTGCAAACAAATTTGCTGCAAACAATTTGCTGCAAACAAATTTGCTGCAAACAATTTGCTGCTAAACAATTTGCTGCAAACAATTTTCAACAAAAAATTTGCTGCAAACAATTTGCTGCAAACAATTTGCTGCAAACAAATTTGCTGCAAACAAATTTGCTGCAAACAATTTGCTGCAAACAAATTTGCTGCAAACAATTTGCTACAAACAATTTGCTACAAAAGATTCGCTACAAACAATTTGCTGCAAACAATTTGCTGCAAACAAAATTTGCTGCAAATTAATTTGCTTAAAACAATTTGCTGCAAACAATTTGCTGCAAACAAATTTGCTGCAAACAATTTGTTGCAAACAAATTTGCTGCAAACAATTTGCTGCAAACAAATTTGCTGCAAACAAATTTGCTGCAAACAAAATTTCTGCAAATATTTGCTGCAAACAAATTTTGCGAAAAACAAATTTGCTGCAAACAATTTGCTGCAAACAATTTGCTGCAAACAATTTGCTGCAAACAATTTGCTGCAAACAAATTTGCTGCAAACAATTTGCTGCAAACAAATTTGCTGCAAACAATTTGCTGCAAACAAATTTGCTGCAAACAATTTGCTGCAAATAATTTGCTGCAAACAATTTGCTACAAACAAATTTGCTGCAAACAATTCTACAAACAATTTGCTGCAAACAATTTGCTGCAAATAATTTGCTGCAAACAATTTGCTGCAAACAATTTGTTTTTGCTGCAAACAAATTTGCTGTCAAACAATTTGCTGCAAACAAATTTGCTACAAAAATTTGCTGCAAACAATTTGCTACAAACAAATTTGCTGCAAACAAATTTGCTGCAAACAATGTTTTCAAACAGTTTGCTGCAAAACAATTTTCAACAAACAATTTGCTACAAACAATTTGCTACAAACAATTTGCTGCAAATAATTTACAAAACAATTTGCTGCAAACAAATTTGCTGCAAACAATTTGCTGCAAACAATTTGCTGCAAATAATTTGTGACAAACAATTTGCTACAAACAAATTTGCTGCAAACAATTTGCTTCAAACAATTTGCTGCAAACAAATTTGCTGCAAACAATTTGCTACAAACAAATTTTCTGCAATTAATTTACTGCAAACAATTTGGTGCAAACAATTTGCTGCAAATAAATTTGGTGCAAACAATTTTCTGCAAAAAAATTTTCTGCAAATAGTTTTCTGCAAACAATTTGCTACAAACAATTTGCTACAAACAAATTTGCTGCAAACAAATTTGCTGCAAATAATTAGCAACAAACAATTTGCTGCAAACAAATTTGCTGCAAACAAATTTGCTGCAAACAATTTGCTGCAAACAATTTGCTACAAACAATTTGCTGCAAACAAATTTGCTGCAAACAAATTTGCTACAAACAATTTTGCTGCAAAAAATTTGCTGCAAACAATTTGCTGCAAACAATTTGCTGCAAACAATTTGCTGCAAACAATTTGCTGCAAACAAATTTGCTATAAACAATTTGCTGCAAACAAATTTGCTGCAAACAAATTTGCTGCAAACAATTTGCTGCAAACAATTTGCTGCAAACAAATTTGCTGCAAATAATTTGCTGCAAACAATTTGCTACAAACAAATTTGCTGCAAACAATTTGCTTGCAAACAATTTGCTACAAACAATTTGCTACAAACAAATTTTCTGCAACATTTGCTACAAACAATTTGCTGCGAACAACAATTTGCTGCAAACAAATTTCTGCAAACAATTTGCTGTAAACAATTTGCTGCAAACAAATTTGCTGCAAACAATTTGCTACAAACAAATTTGCTGCAAACAATTTGCTGCAAACAATTTGCTGCAAACAAATTTGCTACAAACAAATTTGCTGCAAACAAATTTGCTGCAAACAATTTACAAACAATTTGCTACAAACAAATTTGCTGCAAACAATTTGCTGCAAACAATTTGCTACAAACAATTTGCTACAAACAATTTGCTTCAAACAAATTTGCTACAAACAATTTGCTGCAAACAATTTTACTGCAAACAAATTTGTTTCAAACAATTTGCTACACAAAAATTTGCTGCAAACAAATTTGCTGCAAACAAATTTTTTGCTCAAACATTTTGCTGCAAATAATTTGCAACAAACAATTTTCTACAAACAAATTGGCTGCAAACAGTTTGCTGCAAGCAATTTGCTGCAAACAAATTTGCTTTAAACAATTTGATGCAAACAAATTTGCTGCAAACAATTTGCTGCAAACAATTTGCTGCAAACAATTTGCTGCAAACAATTTGCTGCAAACAATTTGCTGCAAACAATTAGCTGCAAACAAATTTGCTGCAAACAATATGCTGCAAAACAAATTTGCTATAAACAATTTGCTGGAAATAATTTGCAACAAACAATTTGCTACAAACAAATTTGCTGCAAATAATTTGCAAACAAACAATTTGCTATAAACAATTTGCTGCAAACAATTTGCTACAAACAAATTTTCTGCAAACAATTTACTGCAAACAATTTGGTGCAAACAATTTGCTGCAAATAAATTTGCTGCAAACAATTTGCTGCAAAATAATTTTCTGCAAATAATTTGATGCAAACAAATTTGTTGCGAACAATTTGCTGCAAACAATTGGCTGCAAACAATTGGCTGCAAACAATTGGCTGCAAACAATTGGCTGCAAACAATTTGCTGCAAACAATTTGCTGCAAACAATTTGCTGCAAACAAATTTGCTGCAAACAATTTGCTGCAAATAAATTTGCTGCAAACAATTTGCTGCAAACAAATTTGCTGCAAACAATTTGCTGCAAACAAATTTGCTACAAACAATTGGCTGCAAACAAATTTGCTGCAAACAATTTGCTGCAAACAAAATTGCTGCAAACAATTTGCTACAAACAATTTGCTGCAAACAAATTTGCATTTACAAACAAATTTGTTACAAACAATTTGCTGCAAACAAATTTGCTGCAAACAACTTGCTGCAAACAATTTGCTACAAACAAATTTGCTACAAACAAATTTGCTACAAACAATTTGCTGCAAACAATTTGCTACAAACAAATTTTCTGCAAACAATTTACTGCAAACAATTTGGTGCAAACAATTTGCTGCAAATAAATTTGCTGCAAACAATTTGCTGCAAAATAATTTTCTGCAAATAATTTGATGCAAACAAATTTGTTGCGAACAATTGGCTGCAAACAATTCGCTGCAAACAATTGGCTGCAAACAATTGGCTGCAAACAATTTGCAAACAAACAATTGGCTGCAAACAAAACAAATTTGCTGCAAACAATTTGCTACAAACAAATTTTCTGCAAACAATTTACTGCAAACAATTTGGTGCAAACAATTTGCTGCAAATAAATTTGCTGCAAACAATTTGCTGCAAAATAATTTTCTGCAAATAATTTGCTACAAACAAATTTTCTGCAAACTATTTGCTTCAAACAAATTTGCCGCAAATAATTTGCAACAAACAATTTGCTACAAACAAATTTGCACAAACAATTTGCTGCAAACAATTTGCTGCAAACAAATTTGCTGCAAATAATTTTTGCTGCAAACAAATTTGCTACAAACAATTTATGCAAACAATTTGCTGCAAACAAATTTTCTGCAAACAAATTTGCTGCAAACAATTTCTGCAAACAATTTGCTGCAAACAAATTTGCTGCAAACAAATTTGCTGCAAACAATTTTCTGCAAATAATTTGCTACAAACAATTTTCTGCAAACAAATTTGCTGCAAACAAATTTGCTGCAAATAATTTGCAACAAACAATTTGCTACAAACAAATTTGCTGACAAACAATTTGCTGCAAACAATTTGCTGCAAAACAATTTGCTTGCAAACAATTTGCTGCAAACAAATTTGCTGCAAACAAATTTGCTACAAACAATTTGCTGCAAACAATTTGCTACAAACAAATTTGCTGCAAACAATTTACTGCAAACAAATTTGCTGCAAACAATTTGCTGCAAACAAATTTGCTGCAAATAAATTTGCTGCAAACAATTTGCTGCAAACAATTTGCTGCAAAACAATTTGCTGCAAACAAATTTGCTGCAAACAATTTGCTGCAAACAAATTTGCTACAAACAATTTGCTGCAAACAAATTTGCTGCAAACAATTTGCTGCAAACAAATTTGCTGCAAACAATTTGCTGCAAACAATTTGCTGCAAACAAATTTGCTTCAAACAATTTGCTGCAAACAAATTTGCTGCAAAAATTTGCTGCAAACAATTTGCTGCAAACAATTTGCTGCAAAAAATTTGCTGCAAACAATTTGCTGCAAACAATTTGCTGCAAACAAATTTGCTGCAAACAATTTGCTGCAAACAAATTTGCTGCAAACAATTTGCTGCAAACAATTTGCTACAAACAATTTGCAACAAACAATTTGCAACAAACAAATTTGCTGCAAACAATTTGCTGCAAACAATTTGCTGCAAACAATTTGCTGCAAACTAATTTGCTGCAAACAATTTGCTACAAACAAATTTGCTGCAAACAATTTGCTGCAAACAATTTGCTGCAAACAATTTGCTGCAAACAATTTGCTGCAAATAATTTTCTGCAAACAATTTGCTGCAAACAAATTAGTTGCGAACAATTGGCTTCAAACAAATTTGTTACAAACAATTGGCTGCAAACAAATTTGCAGCAAAAAAATTGCTGCAAGCAATTTGCTACAAACAAATTTGCTGCAAACAATTTGCTGCAAACAATTTGTTGCAAAAAAATTTGCTTCAAACAATTTGCTGCAAAAAATTGGCTTTAAACAAATTTGCTGCGAACAAATTTACTACACACAATTTTCTTCAAACAATTTGCTACAAGCAATTTGCTACAAGCAAATTTGCTGCAAACAATTTGTGCAAACAATTTGATGCAATTAATTTGCTAAAAACAAATTTGTGCAATAAATTTACTGCAAACAATTTGGTGCAAACAATTTGGTGCAAACAATTTGCTGCAAACAAATTTGCTGCAAACAAGTTGCTACAAACAAATTTGTTGCAAACATTTTGCTGCAAATAATTTGCAACAAACAATTTTCTACAAACAAATTGGCTGCAAACAGTTTGCTGCAAACAATTTGCTGCAAACAAATTTGCTTTAAACAATTTGATGCAAACAAATTTGCTGCAAACAATTTGCTGCAAACAATTTGCTGCAAACAATTTGCTGCAAACAATTTGCTACAAACAATTTGCTGCAAACAATTTGCTGCAAACAAATTTGCTGCAAAATTTGCAAAACAATTTGCTGCAAACAATTTGCTGCAAACAATTTGCTGCAAACAATTTGCTGCAAACAATTTGCTGCAAACAAATTTGCTGCAAACAAATTTGCTGCAAACAAATTTGCTGCAAACAATTTGCTACAAACAATTTGCTGCAAACAATTTGCAACAAACAAATTTGCTGCAAACAATTTGCTGCAAACAATTTGCTGCAAACAATTTGCTGCAAACAAATTTGCTGCAAACAATTTGCTGCAAACAATTTGCTGCAAACAATTTGCTGCAAACAATTTGCTGCAAACAAATTTGCTGCAAACAATTTGCTGCAAACAATTTGCTGCAAACAATTTGCTGCAAACAATTTGCTGCAAACAATTTGCTGCAAACAAATTTGCTGCAAACAATTTGCTGCAAACAATTTTCTGCAAACAATTTGCTGCAAATAATTTTCTGCAAACAATTTGCTGCAAACAAATTTGTTACAAACAATTGGCTGCAAACAAATTTGCAGCAAAAAAATTACAATTGCAAACAATTTGCTGCAAACAATTTGCTGCAAAAAAATTTGCTGCACACAATTTGCTGCAAATAAATTTGCTGCAAACAATTAGCTGCAAACAATTTGCTGCAAACAATTTGCTGCAAACAATTTGCTGCAAACAATTTGCTGCAAACAATTTGCTGCAAAAGTTACAAACAATTTTGCTGCAAACAATTTGCTGCAAACAATTTGCTGCAAACAATTTGCTGCAAAAAATTTGCTGCAAACAATTTGCTGCTGCAAACAATTTGCTGCAAACAAATTTGCTGCAAACAATTTGCTGCAAACAATTTGCTGCAAACAATTTGCTGCAAACAAAAACAATTTGCTGCAAACAATTTGCTGCAAACAATTTGCTGCAAACAATTTGCTGCAAACAAATTTGCTGCAAACAAATTTGCTGCAAACAATTTGCTACAAACAATTTGCTGCAAACAATTTACTGCAAAAAATTTGGTGCAAACAAATTTGTTGCAAACAATTTGGTGCAACTAAATTTGCTGCGAACAAATCTGCTGGAAACAATTTGCTGCAAACAATTTTATTGCAAACAATTTGCTACAAACAATTGGCTGCAAACAAATTTGCTGCAAACAAATTTACTGCAAACAATTTGCTACAAACTATTGGCTGCAAACAAATTTGCTGCAAACAAATTTGCTGCAAACAATTTGCTTGCAAATAAATTTGCTGCAAACAAATTTGCTACAAACAATTTGCTGCAAACAATTTACTGCAAAAAATTTGGTGCAAACAATTTGTTGCAAACAATTTGGTGCAACTAAATTTGCTGCGAACAAATCTGCTGGAAACAATTTGCTGCAAACAATTTGCTACAAACAATTTGCTGCAAACAATTTGCTCCAAATAATTTTCTGCAAACAATTTGCAGCAAACAAATGTGTTGCGAAGAATTTACTGCAAACAATTCGCTATAAACAATTTGCTACAAACAATCTGCTACAAACAATTTGCTCCAAACAAATTTGCGGCAAACAAATTTGCTGCAAACAATTTGCTGCAAAAATTTGCTACAAGCAATTTGCTACTAACAAATTTTCTGCCAACAATTTGCTGCAAACAATACAACAATTTGCTTACAAAAACAATTTTCAAAAGTTGCTCAGACAAATTTTCTGCAAACAATTTGCTGCAAACAACCTTTGCAAAACAATTTGCTGCAAACAAATTTGTTGTAATGAATTTGCTGCAAACAATTTCGTTACAAACAATTTGCTACAAACAATTTGCTGCAAACAAATTTGCTGCAAACAAATTTGCTGCAAACAAATTTGCTGCAAACAAATTTGCTGCAAACTAATTTGCTGCAAACAAATTTTCTGCAAACAAATTGGCTGCAAACAACCTTGCTGCAAACAAATTTGTTGTGATGAATTTACTGCAAACAATTCGCTATAAACAATGTGCTACAAACAATTTGCTACAAACAATTTGCTGCAAACAAATTTGCTGCAAACAATTTGCTGCAAACAATTTGCTGCAAACAATTTGCTTGCAAACAATTTGCTGCAAACAAATTTGCTGCAAACAAATTTGCTGCAAACAATTTGCTGCAAATAAATTTGCTGCAAACAATTTGCTACAAACAAATTTGCTGCAAACAAATTTGCTGCAAACAATTTGCTACAAACAATTTGCTGCAAACAATTTGCTGCAAACAATTTGCTGCAAACAAATTTGTTGCAAACAATTTGCTGCAAACAATTTGCTACAATCAATTTGCTGCAAACAATTTGCTGCAAACAATTTGCTGCAAAAAATTTGCTGCAAACAATTTGCTGCAAACAATTTGCAGCAAACAAATGTGCTGCAAACAATTTGCTGTAAACAATTTGCTACAAACAATTTGCTGCAAACAATTTGCTGCAAACAAATTTGCTGCAAACAATTTGCTGCAAACAATTTGCTACAAACAATTTGCTGCAAACAAATTTGCTGCAAACAATTTGCTGCATTACAAACAATTTGCTGCAACAAAATTTGCTGCAAAACAATTTGCTGAAAAAACATTTGCTACAAACAATTTGCTACAAACAATTTGCTGCAAACAATTTGCTGCAAACAAATTTGCTGCAAACAATTTGCTGCAAATAAATTTGCTGCAAACAATTTGCTGCAAACAAGCAAATTTACTCTGAAACAAATTTGCCGCAAACAAATTTGCTGCAAACAAATTTGCTGCAAACAAATTTACTGCAAACAATTTGCTACAAACTATTGGCTGCAAACAAATTTGCTCCAAATAATTTTCTGCAAACAATTTGCTGCAAACAAATGTGTTGCGAAGAATTTGCTGGAAACAAATTTGCCGCGAACAATTGGCTGCAAACAAATTTGCTGCAAACAATTTGCTACAAACTATTTGCTGCAAACAAATTTGCCACAAACAATTTGCTACAAACAATTTGCTGCAAACAAATTTGCTACAAACAATTTGCTACAAACAATTTGCTACAAACAATTTGCTGCAAACTAATTTGCTGCAAACAATTTGTTTGTTCCAAACAAATTTGCTGCAAACAAAACTTGCTCAAATAATTTGCTGCAAACAATTTGCTGCAAACAAATTTGCTGCAAACAATTTGGTACAAACAATATGCTGCAAACAATTTGGTACAAACAATTTGCTGCAAACAAATTTGCTGCAAACATCTTTGCTGCAAACAATTTGCTGCAAACAAATTTGCTGCAAACAATTTGCTAAAAACAATTTGCTGCAAACAATTTGCTGCAAACAATTTGCTGCAAACAAATTTGCTGCAAACAATTTGCTGCAAACAAATTTGCTGCAAACAATTTGGTGCAAACAATTTGCTGCAAACAAATTTGCTGCAAACATCCTTGCTGCAAACAATTTGCTGCAAACAAATTTGCTGCAAACAATTTGCTAAAAACAATTTGCTACAAACAATTTGCTGCAAACAAATTTGCTGCAAACAATTTGCTGCAAACAAATTTTCTGCAAACAATTTGCTGCAAATAATTTGCTGCAAACAATTTGCTGCAAACAAATTTGCTGCAAACAATTTGCTACAAACAATTTGCTGCAAACATCCTTGCTGCAAACAATTTGCTGCAAACAAATTTGCTGCAAACAACCTTGCTGCAAACAATTTGCTGCAAACAAATTTGCTGCAAACAATTTGTTAAAACAATTTGCTACAAACAATTTGATATTAACAATTTTCTGCAAAACAAATTTGCTGCAAACAAATTTTCTGCAAAGTATTTGCTGCAAAACAATTTGCTGCAAACAATTTGCTGCAAACAAATTTGCTGCAAACAATTTGCTGCAAACAATTTTATCAAACAATTTGCTGCAAACAAATTTGCTGCAAACAACCTTGCTGCAAACAATTTGCTGCAAACAAATTTGCTGCAAACATCCTTGCTGCAAACAATTTGCTGCAAACAAATTTGCTGCAAACAATTTGTTAAAAACAATTTGCTACAAACAATTTGATATTAACAAATTTTCTGCAAACAAATTTGCTGCAAACAAATTTTCTGCAAAGTATTTGCTGCAAATAATTTGCTGCAAACAATTTGCTGCAAACAAATTTGCTGCAAACAATTTGCTACAGACAATTTGCTGCAAACAAATTAGCTACAAACAATTTGCTACAAACAATTTGCTACAAACAATTTGCTGCAAACAATTTGCTACAAACAATTTGCTGCAAACAAATTTGCTGCAAACAATTTGCTGCAAACAAATTTTCTGCAAACAATTTGCTGCAAACAACCTTGCTGCAAACAATTTGCAGCAAACAAATTTGTTGTGATGAATTTGCTGCAAACAATTCGTTACAAACAATGTGCTACAAACAATTTGCTGCAAACAAATTTGCTGCAAACAAATTTGCTGCAAACAAATTTGCTGCAAACAAATTTGCTGCAAACAAATTTGCTGCAAACAAATTTGCTGCAAACAATTTGCTGCAAACAAATTTGCTGCAAACAAATTTGCTGCAAACAACCTTGCTGCAAACAAATTTGTTGTGATGAATTTGCTGCAAACAATTTTACTGAAAACAAATTTGCTGCAAACTATTTGCTGCAAACAAATTTACTGAAAACAAATTTGCTGCGAACAATTGGCTGCAAACAAATTTGCTGCAAACAAATTTACTGCAAACAATTTGCTACAAACTATTGGCTGCAAACAAATTTGCTGCAAACAAATTTGCTGCAAACAATTTGCTGCAAACAATTTGCTGCAAACAAATTTGCTACAAACAATTTGCTACAAACAATTTGCTGCAAACAAATTTGCTACAAACAATTTGCTACAAAAAATTTGCTACAAACAATTTGCTGCAAACAATTTGCTACAAACAATATGCTGCAAACAATTTGCTACAAACAATTTGCTGCAAACAAATTTGCTGCAAACATTTGCTGCAAACAATTTGCTGCAAACAAATTTGCTGCTGCAAAATCAATTTGCTGCAAACAATTTGTTGCAAACAATTTGCTGCAAACAATTTGCTGCAAACAATTTGCTGCAAACAATTTGCTACAAACAATTTGCTACAAACAATTTGCTTCAAACAAATTTGCTGCAAACAATTAGCTCCAAACAAATTTGCTGCAAACAAATTTGCTGCAAACAATTTGCTGCAAACAATTTGCTACAAACAATTTGCTGCAAACAAATTTGCTGCCAACAATTTGCTGCAAACAATTTGCTACAAACAATTTGCTACAAACAATTTGCTTCAAACAATTTGCTGCAAACAAATTTGCTGCAAACAATTTGCTGCAAACAATTTGCTGCAAACAATTTGCTACAAACAATTTGCTTCAAACATTTAGTTGCAAAAATTACTGCAAACAATTTGCTGCAAACAATTTGCTGCAAACAATTTTGCTGCAAACCAATTTGCTGCAAACAAATTTGCTGGAACAAATTTGCTGCAAACAATTTGCTGCAAACAAATTTGCTGCAAACAATTTGCTGCAAACAAATTTGCTGCAAACAATTTGCTACAAACAATTTGCTGCAAACAATTTGCTGCAAACAATTTGCTGCAAACAATTTGCTACAAACAAATTTGCTGCAAACAAATTTGCTGCAAACAATTTGCTGCAAACAATTTGCTGCAAACAAATTTGCTGCAAACAAATTTGCTGCAAACAAATTTGCTGCAAACAATTTGCTGCAAACAAATTTGCTGCAAACAATTTGCTGCAAACAATTTGCTGCAAACAATTTTGCTACAAACAATTTGCTGCAAACAATTTGCTGCAAACAATTTGCTGCAAACAAATTTGCTGCAAACAAATTTGCTGCAAACAATTTGCTGCAAACAATTTTTGCAAACAAACAATTTGCTGCAAACAATTTGCTGCAAACAAATTTGCTGCAAACAATTTGCTGCAAAACAATTTGCTGCAAACAATTTGCTGCAAACAAATTTGCAACAAACAAATTTGCTGCAAACAATTTGCTGCAAACAATTTGCTGCAAACAATTTGCTGCAAACAATTTGCTACAAACAATTTGCTGCAAACAATTTGCTGCAAACAAATTTGCTGCAAACAATTTGCTGCAAACAAATTTGCTGCAAACATTTTGCTGCAAACAATTTGCTACAAACAATTTGCAAACAATTTGCTGCAAACAAATTTGCTGCAAAAACAATTTGCTGCAAACAATTTGCTGCAAACAATTTGCTGCAAACAAATTTGCTGCAAACAAATTTGCTGCAAACAATTTGCTGCAAACAATTTGCTACAAACAAATTTGCTGCAAACAAATTTGCTGCAAACAATTTGCTGCAAACAATTTGCTGCAAACAATTTGCTGCAAACAAATTTGCTGCAAACAATTTGCTGCAAACAAATTTGCTGCAAACAATTTGCTGCAAACAAATTTGCTGCAAACAATTTGCTGCAAACAAAATTTGCTGCAAACAATTTGCTGCAAACAATTTGCTGCAAACAAATTTGCTTGAACAAACAAATTTGCTGCAAACAAATTTGCTGCAAACAATTTGCTGCAAACAATTTGCTGCAAACAATTTGCTGCAAACAAATTTGCTGCAAACAAATTTGCTGCAAACAAATTTGCTGCAAACAAATTTGCTGCAAACAATTTGCAACAAACAATTTGCTGCAAACAAATTTGCTGCAAAACAATTTGCTGCAAACAATTTGCTGCAAACAATTTGCTGCAAACAATTTGCTGCAAACAAATTTGCTGCAAACAAATTTGCTGCAAACAATTTGCTGCAAACAAATTTGCTGCAAACAAATTTGCTGCAAACAAATTTGCTGCAAACAATTTGCTGCAAACAATTTGCTGCAAATAAATTTGCTGCAAACAATTTGCTGCAAACAATTTGCTGCAAACAAATTTGCTGCAAACAATTTTTTGCAAACAATTTGCTGCAAACAATTTGCTGCAAACAATTTGCTGCAAACAATTTGCTGCAAATTGCAAACAATTTGCTGCAAACAATTTGCTGCAAACAAATTTGCTGCAAACAATTTGCTGCAAACAATTTGCTGCAACAAACAAATTTGCTGCAAACAATTTGCTGCAAACATCTGCAAACAATTTGCTGCAAACAATTTGTCTGCAAACAATTTGCTACAAACAAATTTGCTGCAAACAATTTGCTGCAAACAATTTGCTGCAAACAAATTTGCTGCAAACAAATTTGCTGCAAACAATTTGCTGCAAACAATTTGCTGCAAACAATTTGCATGCAAACAATTTGCTGCAAACAAATTTGCTGCAAACAAATTTGCTGCAAACAAACAATTTGCTGCAAACAAATTTGCTGCAAACAATTTGCTGCAAACAAATTTGCTGCAAAAACAATTTGCTGCAAACAATTTGCTGCAAACAATTTGCTGCAAACAATTTGCTGCAAACAAATTTGCTGCAAACAATTTGCTGCAAACAATTTGCTGCAAACAAATTTGCTGCAAACAATTTGCTGCAAACAATTTGCTGCAAACAAATTTGCTGCAAACAATTTGCTGCAAACAATTTGCTGCAAACAAATTTGCTGCAAACAAATTTGCTGCAAACAATTTGCTGCAAACAAATTTGCTGCAAACAATTTGCTGCAAACAATTTGCTGCAAACAATTTGCTGCAAACAATTTGCTGCAAACAATTTGCTGCAAACAAATTTGCTGCAAACAATTTGCTGCAAACAATTTGCTGCAAACAAATTTGCTGCAAACAATTTGCTGCAAACAAATTTGCTGCAAACAATTTGCTGCAAACAATTTGCTGCAAACAATTTGCTACAAACAAATTTGCTGCAAACAAATTTGCTGCAAACAATTTGCTACAAACAATTTGCTGCAAACAAATTTGCTGCAAACAATTTGCTGCAAACAAATTTGCTGCAAACAATTTGCTGCAAACAATTTGCTACAAACAATTTGCTGCAAACAAATTTGCAAACAAACAATTTGCTGCAAACAATTTGCTGCAAACAATTTGCTGCAAACAAATTTGCTGCAAACAATTTGCTGCAAACAATTTGCTGCAAACAAATTTGCTGCAAAACAATTTGCTGCAAACAATTTGCTGCAAACAAATTTGCTGCAAACAATTTGCTGCAAACAAATTTGCTGCAAACAATTTGCTGCAAACAATTTGCTGCAAACAATTTGCTGCAAACAATTTGCTGCAAACAATTTGCTGCAAACAATTTGCTGCAAACAATTTGCTGCAAACAATTTGCTGCAAACAAATTTGCTGCAAACAAATTTGCTGCAAACAATTTGCAAACAAAAAATTTGCTACAAACAATTTGCAACAAACAAATTTGCTGCAAACAATTTGCTGCAAACAAATTTGCTGCAAACAATTTGCTGCAAACAATTTGCTGCAAACAAATTTGCTGCAAACAATTTGCTGCAAACAAATTTGCTGCAAACAATTTGCTGCAAACAATTTGCTGCAAATCAAACAATTTGCTGCAAACAATTTGCTGCAAACAATTTGCTACAAACAATTTGCTACAAAAAATTTGCTGCAAACAATTTGCTGCAAACAATTTGCTGCAAACAATTTGCTGCAAACAAATTTGCTGCAAACAATTTGCTGCAAACAATTTGCTGCAAACAATTTGCTGCAAACAATTTGCTGCAAACAATTTGCTGCAAACAATTTGCTGCAAACAATTTGCTGCAAACAAATTTTTGCTGCAAACAATTTGCTGCAAACAAATTTGCAACAAACAAATTTGCTGCAAACAATTTGCTGCAAACAAATTTGCTGCAAACAATTTGCTGCAAACAATTTGCTGCAAACAAACAATTTGCTGCAAACAATTTGCTGCAAACAAATTTGCTGCAAACAATTTGCTGCAAACAAATTTGCTGCAAACAATTTGCTGCAAACAATTTGCTGCAAACAATTTGCTGCAAACAAATTTGCTGCAAACAATTTGCTGCAAACAATTTGCTGCAAACAAATTTGCTGCAAACAATTTGCTGCAAACAAATTTGCTGCAAACAATTTGCTGCAAACAAATTTGCTGCAAACAATTTGCTGCAAACAATTTGCTGCAAACAATTTGCTGCAAACAAATTTGCTGCAAACAAACAATTTGCTGCAAACAATTTGCTGCACAAACAATTTGCTGCAAACAATTTGCTGCAAACAATTTGCTACAAACAACAAATTTGCTGCAAACAATTTGCTGCAAACAAATTTGCTGCAAACAAATTTGCTGCAAACAATTTGCTGCAAACAATTTGCTGCAAACAATTTGCTGCAAACAAATTTGCTGCAAACAAATTTGCTGCAAACAATTTGCTGCAAACAATTTGCTGCAAACAATTTGCTGCAAACAATTTGCTGCAAACAATTTGCTGCAAACAAATTTGTTGCAAACAAATTTGCTGCAAACAAATTTGCTGCAAACTACAAACAATTTTGCAAACAATTTGCAAACAATTTGCTGCAAACAATTTGCTGCAAACAAATTTGCTGCAAACAATTTGCTGCAAACAAATTTGCTGCAAACAATTTGCTGCAAACAAATTTGCTGCAAACAAATTTGCTGCAAACAAATTTGCTGCAAACAATTTGCTGCAAACAAATTTGCTGCAAACAAATTTGCTGCAAACAATTTGCTGCAAACAATTTGCTGCAAACAATTTTGCTGCAAACAATTTGCTGCAAACAAATTTTGCTGCAAACAAATTTGCTGCAAACAATTTTGCAAACAATTTGCTGCAAACAATTTGCTGCAAACAATTTGCTGCAAACAATTTGCTGCAAACAATTTTGCTGCAAACAATTTGCTGCAAAACAATTTGCTGCAAACAATTTGCTGCAAACAATTTGCTGCAAACAAATTTGCTGCAAACAAATTTGCTGCAAACAAATTTGCTGCAAACAATTTGCTCAAACAATTTAACAAACAAGTTTGCAAACAATTTGCTGCAAACAAATTGTTGCAAACAATTTGCTGCAAACAATTTGCTGCAAACAATTTGCTGCAAACAAATTTGCTACAAACAATTTGCTGCAAACAATTTGCTGCAAACAATTTGCTGCAAACAAATTTGCTGCAAACAATTTGCTGCAAACAATTTGCTGCAAACAATTTGCTGCAAACAATTTGCTGCAAACAATTTGCTGCAAACAATTTGCTGCAAACAAATTTGCTGCAAACAATTTGCTGCAAAAACAATTTGCTGCAAACAAATTTGCTGCAAACAATTTGCTGCAAACAAATTTGCTGCAAACAAATTTGCTGCAAACAAATTTGCTGCAAACAATTTGCTGCAAACAAATTTGCTGCAAACAATTTGCTGCAAACAAATTTGCTGCAAACAAATTTGCTGCAAACAATTTGCTGCAAACAAATTTGCTGCAAACAATTTGCTGCAAACAAATTTGCTGAAAAATTTGCTATGAACAATTTGCTGCAAACAAATTTGCTACACACAAATTTGCTGCAAACAATTTGCTGCAAACAATTTGCTGCAAAAAATTTGCTGCAAACAATTTGCTGCAAACAGTTTGCTGCAAACAAATTTGCTGCAAACAATTTGCTGCAAACAATTTGCTGCAAACAATTTGCTACAAACAAATTTGCTGCAAACAATTTGCTGCAAACAAGTTGCTGCAAACAATTTGCTACAAACAAATTTGCTGCAAACAAATTTGCTGCAAACAATTTGCTGCAAACAAATTTGCTGCAAACAATTTGCTGCAAACAATTTGCTGCAAACAATTTGCTGCAAACAATTTGCTGCAAACAATTTGCTGCAAACAAATTTGCTGCAAACAATTTGCTGCAAACAATTTGCTACAAACAATTTGCTACAAACAATTTGCTGCAAACAATTTGCTGCAAAACAAATTTGCTGCAAACAATTTGCTACAAACAATTTGCTGCAAACAAATTTGCTGCAAACAATTTGTTGCAAACAATTTTGCAAAACAATTTGCTGCAAACAATTTGCTGCAAACAATTTTTGCTGCAAACAATTTACTTGCAACAATACAAAATTTGCTACAAACAATTTGCTGCAAACAAATTTGCTGCAAACAATTTGCTGCAAACAATTTGCAACAAACAATTTGCTGCAAACAAATTTGCTGCAAACAATTTGCTGCAAACAATTTGCTACAAACAATTTGCTGCAAAACAATTTGCTACAAACAATTTGCTGCAAACAATTTGCTGCAAACAATTTGCTGCAAACAATTTGTGCAAACAATTTGCTGCAAACAATTTGCTACAAACAATTTGCTGCAAAAACAATTTGCTGCAAAAAATTTGCTGCAAACAAGTTGCTGCAAACAATTTGCTGCAAACAATTTGCTGCAAACAAATTTGCTGCAAACAATTTTGCTGCAAACAATTTGCTGCAAACAAATTTGCTGCAAACAATTTGCTGCAAACAAATTTGCTGCAAACAATTTGCTGCAAACAATTTGCTGCAAACAATTTGCTGAAAACAATTTGCTGCAAACAAATTTCAAACAAACAATTTGCTACAAACAAATTTGCTGCAAACAAATTTGCTGCAAACAATTTGCTGCAAACAATTTGCTGCAAACAATTTGCTGCAAAAAACCATTTTGTGCAAACAAATTTGCTGCAAACAATTTGCTGCAAACAAATTTGCTGCAAACAATTTGCTACAAACAATTTGCTGCAAACAATTTGCTATCAAACAATTTGCTACAAACAAATTTGCTGCAAACAATTTGCTGCAAACAAATTTGCTGCAAACAAATTTGCTGCAAACAATTTGCTGCAAACAATTTGCTGCAAACAATTTGCTGCAAACAAATTTGCTGCAAACAATTTGCTGCAAACAATTTGCTGCAAACAATTTGCTGCAAACAATTTGCTACAAACAAATTTGCTGCAAACAATTTGCTGCAAACAATTTGCTACAAACAAATTTGCTGCAAACAATTTGCTGCAAACAAATTTGCTACAAACAAATTTGCTGCAAACAATTTGCTACAAACAGATTTGCTGCAAAACAATTTGCTACAAACAAATTTGCTGCAAACAAATTTGCTGCAAATAATTTGCAACAAACAATTTGCTACAAACAAATTTGCTGCAAACAATTTGCTACAAACAAATTTGCTGCAAACAATTTGCTGCAAACAATTTGTTGCAAACAGATTTGCTGCAAACAAATTTGCTACAAACAATTTGCTTGCAAACAATTTGCTGCAAACAATTTGCTCAAACAAATTTGCTGCAAATAATTTTGCAAACAATTTGCTGCAAACAAATTTGCAACAAACAATTTGCTGCAAACAAATTTGCTGCAAACAATTTGCTGCAAAACAATTTGCTGCGAAAAAAGATTTGCTACAAACAATTTGCTACAAACAATTTGCTGCAAACAAATTTGCTGCAAACAATTTGCTGCAAACAATTTGTTGCAAACAATTTGCTGCAAACAATTTGCTACAAACAATTTGCTACAAACAATTTGCTGCAAATTTGCTGCAAACAGTTTGCTGCAAACAATTTTCTGCAAACAATTTGCTACAAACAAATTTGCTGCAAACAAATTTGCTGCAAATAATTTGCAACAAACAATTTGCTACAAACAAATTTGCTGCAAACAATTTGCTTCAAACAAATTTGCTGCAAATAATTTGCTACAAACAATTTGCTGCAAACAAATTTGCTGCAAACAATTTGCTGCAAACAAATTTGTTGCAAACATTTTGCTGCAAATAATTTGCAACAAACAATTTTCTACAAACAAATTGGCTGCAAACAGTTTGCTGCAAACAATTTGATGCAAACAATTGGCTTTCAAACAAATTTGCTGCAATTAATTTACTGCAAACAATTTGTTGCAAACAATTTGCTGCAAACAAATTGGTGCAAACAAATTTGCTACAAACAAATTTGCTATAAACAATTTGCTGCACACAGTTTGCTGCAAATAAATTTACTGCAAACAATTTGCTGCAAACAATTTGCTGCAAACAATTTTGCAAAACAATTTGCTGCAAAACAATTTGCTACAAACAATTTGCTACAAACAAATTTGCTGCAAACAAATTTGCTGCAAACAATTTGCTGCAAACAATTTGCTGCAAACAAATTTGCTGCAAACAATTTGCTGCAAAAAACAAATTTGCTGCAAACAATTTGCAACAAACAATTTGCTACAAACAATTTGCTGCAAACAACTTGCTGCAAACAATTTGGTGCAAATAATTTTCTGCAAACAATATGCTGCAAACAAATTTGCTATAAACAATTTGCTGCAAACAATTTGCTACAAACAAATTTTCTGCAAACAATTTACTGCAAACAATTTGGTGCAAACAATTTGCTGCAAATAAATTTGCTGCAAACAATTTGCTGCAAAATAATTTTCTGCAAATAGTTTTCTGCAAACAATATGCTACAAACAAATTTGCTGCAAACAAATTTGCTGCAAATAATTAGCAACAAACAATTTGCTACAAACAAATTTGCTTCAAACAATTTGCTTCAAACAAATTTGCTGCAAATAATTTGCAAACAAACAATTTGCTATAAACAATTTGCTGCAAACAATTTGCTACAAACAAATTTTCTGCAAACAATTTACTGCAAACAATTTGCTGCAAACAATTTGCTGCAAACAATTTGCTGCAAACAAATTTGCTGCAAACAAATTTGCTACAAACAATTTGCTGCAAACAATTTGCTGCAAACAATTTGCTGCAAACAAATTTGCTGCAAACAATTTGCTGCAAACAATTTGCTACAAGCAAATTTGCTGCAAACAATTTCCTGCAAACAATTTGTGCAAACAATTTGATGCAATTAATTTGCTAAAAACAATTTGCTGCAAACAATTTGCTTCAAACAAATTTGCTGCAAACAAATTTGCTGCAAATAATTTGCAACAAACAATTTGCTACAAACAAATTTGCTGCAAACAATTTGCTTCAAACAAATTTGCCGCAAATAATTTGCAACAAACAATTTGCTACAAACAAATTTGCACAAACAATTTGCTGCAAACAAATTTGCTGCAAACAATTTGCTGCAAACAATTTGCTGCAAACAATTTGCTGCAAACAATTTGCTGCAAACAAATTTGCTACAAACAATTTGCTAACAAACAATTTGCTACAAACAATTTGCTGCAAACAATTTGCTGCAAACAAATTTGCTGCAAACAATTTGTGCAAACAATTTGCTACAAACAATTTGCTGCAAACAATTTGCTGCAAACAAATTTGCTGCAAACAATTTGCTGCAAACAATTTGCTGCAAACAAACAAATTGCAAACAATTTGCTGCAAACAAATTTTGCTACAAACAATTTGCTGCAAACAATTTGCTGCAAACAATTTGCTACAAACAAATTTGCTACAAACAATTTGCTGCAAACAATTTGCTGCAAACAATTTGCTGCAAACAATTTGCTACAAACAAATTTGCTACAAACAATTTGCTGCAAACAAATTTGCTGCAAACAATTTGCTGCAAACAATTTGCTGCAAACAAATTTGCTGCAAACAATTTGCTACAAACAAATTTGCTGCAAACAATTTGCTGCAAACAAATTTGCTGCAAACAATTTGCAACAAACAATTTGCTACAAACAAATTTGCTGCAAACAATTTGCTGCAAACAAATTTGCTGCAAACAATTTGCTGCAAACAATTTGCTGCAAAAAATTTGCTGCAAACAATTTGCTGCAAACAATTTGCTACAAACAATTTGCTGCAAACAATTTGCTGCAAACAATTTGCTGCAAACAATTTGCTGCAACAAACAATTTGCAAATAAATTTGCTACAAACAATTTGCTGCAAACAATTTGCTACAAACAAATTTGCTGCAAACAATTTGCTGCAAACAATTTGCTGCAAACAATTTGCTAACAAACAATTTGCTGCAAACAAATTTGCTGCAAACAATTTGCTACAAACAAATTTGCTACAAACAAAATTTGTCTGCAAACAATTTGCTGCAAACAATTTGCGAAAAACAATTTTAAGCTACAAACAATTTGCTACAAAAGATTCGCTACAAACAATTTGCTGCAAACAATTTGCAACAAGAAAATTTGCTGCAAACAATTTGCTGCAAACAATTTGCTGCAAACAATTTGATGCAAACAATTTGCTAAAAACAATTTGCTGCAATTAATTTACTGCAAACAATTTGGTGCAAACAATTTGCTACAAACAAACTTGCTGCAAATAATTTGCTGCAAACAATTTGCTACAAACAAATTTGCTGCAAACAATTTGCTGCAAACAACTTGCTGCAAACAATTTGCTGCAAATAGTTTTCTGCAAACAATTTGCTACAAACAAATTTGCTGCAAACAAATTTGCTGCAAACCATTTGATGCAAACAATTTGCTAAAAACAGTTTGCTGCAATTAATTTACTGCAAACAATTTGGTGCAAACAATTTGCTACAAACAAACTTGCTGCAAACAAATTTGCTGCAAACAATTTGCTGCAAACAATTTGCTACAAACAAATTTGCTGCAAACAATTTGCTGCAAACAATTTGCTGCAAACAATTTGCTGCAAACAATTTGCTGCAAAAATTTGCTGCAAACAATTTGCTGCAAACAAATTTGCTGCAAACAAATTTGCTGCAAACAATTTGCTACAAACAATTTGCTGCAAACAAATTTGCTGCAAAAAACAATTTGCTGCAAATTTCAAACAAACAATTTGCTGCAAACAATTTGCTACAAACAATTTGCTGCAAACAAATTTGCTGCAAACAATTTGCTGCAAACAATTTGCTGCAAACAATTTGCTGCAAACAAATTTGCTGCAAACAATTTGCTGCAAACAATTTGCTACAAACAAATTTGCTGCAAACAATTTGCTGCAAACAATTTGCTACAAACAATTTGCTGCAAACAAATTTGCTGCAAACAATTTGCTGCAAACAATTTGCTGCAAACAAATTTGCTACAAACAATTTGCTACAAACAATTTTTTGCAAACAAATTCTGCAAACAATTTGCTACAAACAATTTGCTACAAACAAATTTGCTGCAAACAATTTGCTGCAAACAAATTTGCTGCAAACAAATTTGCTGCAAACAAATTTGCTGCAAACAATTTGCTGCAAACAATTTGCTGCAAACAATTTGCTGCAAACAATTTGCTGCAAACAATTTGCGAAAAACAATTTGCTACAAAAGATTCGCTACAAACAATTTGCTACAAACAATTTGCTGCAAACAATTTGCTGCAAACAATTTGCTGCAAACAAATTTGCTGCAAATAATTTGCAACAAACAATTTGCTACAAACAAATTTGCTGCAAACAATTTGCTGCAAACAATTTGCTGCAAACAATTTGCTGCAAACAATTTGCTGCAAACAATTTGCTGAAAAACAATTTGCTACAAAAGATTCGCTACAAACAATTTGCTACAAACAATTTGCTGCAAACAATTTGCTGCAAACAAATTTGCTGCAAATAATTTGCAACAAACAATTTGCTACAAACAAATTTGCTGCACACAGTTTGCTGCAAATAAATTTGCTGCAAACAATTTGCTGCAAACAATTTTCTGCAAACAATTTGCTGCAAACAATTTGCTACAAACAATTTGCTGCAATTAATTTACTGCAAACAATTTGCTGCAAACAATTTGCTACAAACAAATTTGCTGCAAACAATTTGCTGCAAACAATTTGATGCAAACAATTTGCTAAAAACAATTTGCTGCAAACAATTTGCTGCAAACAATTTGTTGCAAACAAATTTGCTGCAAACAAATTTGCTGCAAACAATTTGCTGCAAACAAATTTGCTGCAAACAATTTGCTACAAACAATTTGCTACAAACCAAATTTGCTGCAAACAATTTGCTGCAAACAATTTGCTGCAAACAATTTGCTGCAAACAATTTGCTGCAAACAATTTGCTGCAAACAATTTGCTGCAAAACAATTTGCTACAAACAAATTTGCTGCAAACAATTTGCTGCAAACAATTTGCTGCAAACAATTTGCTGCAAACAATTTGCTAAAAACAATTTGCTGCAAACAATTTGCTGCAAACAATTTGCTGCAAACAATTTGCTAAAAACAATTTTCTGCAATTAATTTGCTGCAAACAATTTGCTGCAAACAAATTTGCTGCAAACAATTTGCTGCAAACAATTTGCTGCAAACAATTTGTTGCAAAAAAATTTGCTGCAAACAATTTGCTGCAAACAATTTTTGCAAACAATGTGCTGCAAGCATATTGGCTACAAACAATTTGCTGCAAACAATTTGCTGCAAACAATTTGCTTAACAAACAATTTGCTGCAAACAATTTGCTGCAAACAATTTGCTGCAAACAATTTGCTGCAAACAAATTTGCTGCAAACAATTTGCTGCAAACAATTTGCTGCAAAAATTTGCTGCAAACAATTTGCTACAAACAATTTGCTGCAAACAATTTGCTGCAAACAATTTGCTGCAAACAATTTGCTACAAAAAATTTGCTGCAAACAATTTGCTACAAACAATTTGCTGCAAACAAATTTGCTGCAAACAAATTTGCTGCAAACAATTTGCTGCAAACAATTTGCTGCAAACAAATTTGCTGCAAACAATTTGCTGCAAACAATTTGCTGCAAACAATTTGCAACAAACAATTTGCTGCAAACAATTTGCTGCAAACAATTTGCTACAAACAAATTTGCTGCAAACAATTTGCTGCAAACAATTTGCTGCAAACAATTTGCTACAAACAATTTGCTGCAAAACAATTTGCTGCAAACAATTTGCTACAAACAAATTTGCTACAAACAAATTTGCTGCAAACAATTTGCTGCAAACAATTTGCTGCAAACAAATTTGCTGCAAACAAATTTGCTGCAAACAATTTGCTGCAAACAATTTGCTGCAAAACAATTTGCTGCAAACAATTTTTGCAAACAATTTGCTGCAAACAATTTGCTGCAAACAATTTGCTGCAAAACAATTTGCTGCAAACAAATTTGCTGCAAACAATTTGCTGCAAACAATTTGTTGCAAACAATTTGCAAACAAACAATTTGCTGCAAACAAATTTGCTGCAAACAATTTGCTGCAAACAAATTTGCTGCAAACAATTTGCTACAAACAATTTGCTGCAAACAAATTTGCTGCAAACAATTTGCTGCAAACAAATTTGCTGCAAACAATTTAATTTGCAAACAATTTGCTGCAAACAATTTGTTCCAACAAACAATTTGCTGCAAACAATTTGCTGCAAACAATTTGCTGCAAACAATTTGCTGCAAACAAATTTGCTGCAAATAATTTGCTGCAAACAATTTGCTGCAAACAATTTGCTGCAAACAAATTTGCTGCAAACAATTTGCTGCAAACAATTTGCTGCAAACAATTTGCTGCAAACAATTTGCTGCAAACAATTTGCTGCAAACAATTTGCTGCAAACAAATTTGCTGCAAACAATTTGCTGCAAACAATTTGCTGCAAAAACAATTTGCTGCAAACAATTTGCTGCAAACAATTTGCTGCAAACAATTTGCTGCAAACAATTTGCTGCAAACAAATTTGCTACAAACAATTTGCTGCAAACAATTTGCTGCAAACAATTTGCTGCAAACAATTTGCTGCAAACAAATTTCTGCAAACAATTTGCTACAAACAATTTGCTGCAAACAATTTGCTGCAAATAATTTGCTGCAAACAATTTGCTGCAAACAATTTGCTGCAAACAAATTTGCTGCAAACAATTTGCTGCAAACAATTTGCTGCAAACAATTTGCTGCAAACAATTTGCTGCAAACAATTTGCTGCAAACAATTTGCTGCAAACAAATTTGCTGCAAAAAATTTGCTGCAAACAATTTGCTACAAACAATTTGCTGCAAACAAATTTGCTGCAAACAATTTGCTGCAAACAATTTGCTACAAACAAATTTGCTGCAAACAATTTGCTGCAAACAATTTGCTGCAAACAATTTGCTGCAAACAATTTGCTACAAACAATTTGCTGCAAACAAATTTGCTGCAAACAATTTGCTGCAAACAATTTGCTGCAAACAATTTGCTGCAAACAATTTGCTGCAAACAATTTGCTGCAAACAATTTGCTACAAACAATTTGCTGCAAAAAATTTGCTGCAAACAATTTGCTGCAAACAATTTGCTGCAAACAATTTGCTGCAAACAATTTGCTGCAAACAAATTTGCTGCAAACAAATTTGCTGCAAACAATTTGCTGCAAACAATTTGCTGCAAACAATTTGCTGCAAACAATTTGCTGCAAACAATTTGCTGCAAACAATTTGCTGCAAACAAATTTGCTGCAAACAATTTGCTGCAAACAATTTGCTGCAAACAATTTGCTGCAAACAATTTGCTGCAAACAATTTGCTGCAAACAATTTGCTGCAAACAATTTGCTGCAAACAATTTGCTGCAAACAATTTGCTGCAAACAATTTGCTGCAAACAATTTGCTGCAAACAATTTGCTGCAAACAAATTTGCTGCAAACAATTTGCTGCAAACAATTTGCTGCAAACAAATTTGCTGCAAACAATTTGCTGCAAACAATTAATTTGCAAACAATTTGCTGCAAACAAATTTGCTGCAAACAATTTGCTGACAAACAATTTGCTGCAAACAATTTGCTGCAAACAATTTGCTGCAAACAATTTGCTGCAAACAATTTGCTGCAAACAATTTGCTGCAAACAATTTGCTACAAACAATTTGCTGCAAACAATTTGCTACAAACAATTTGCTACAAACAAATTTGCTGCAAACAATTTGCTGCAAACAAATTTGCTGCAAAAAATTTTGCAAACAATTTGCTGCAAACAATTTGCTGCAAACAATTTGCTGCAAAAACAATTTGCTGCAAACAATTTGCTGCAAACAATTTGCTGCAAACAATTTGCTGCAAACAAATTTGCTGCAAACAATTTGCTGCAAACAATTTGCTGCAAACAATTTGCTGCAAACAATTTGCTGCAAACAATTTGCTGCAAACAAATTTGCTGCAAACAATTTGCTACAAACAATTTGCTACAAACAAATTTGTTGCAAACAATTTGCTGCAAACAAATTTGCTGCAAACAATTTGCTGCAAACAAATTTGCTGCAAACAATTTGCTGCAAACAATTTGCTGCAAACAATTTTGCTACAAACAATTTGCTACAAACAATTTGCTACAAACAATTTGCTGCAAACAATTTGCTGCAAACAATTTGCTGCAAACAATTTGCTACAAACAATTTGCTGCAAACAAATTTGCTGCAAACAATTTGCTGCAAACAAATTTGCTGCAAACAATTTGCTGCAAACAATTTGCTGCAAACAATTTGCTGAAAAACAATTTGCTGCAAACAATTTGCTGCAAACAATTTGCTGCAAACAATTTTTGCAACAAAATTTGCTGCAAACAAATTTGCTGCAAACAATTTGCTGCAAACAAATTTGCTGCAAACAATTTGCTACAAACAATTTGCTGCAAACAAATTTGCTGCAAACAATTTGCTGCAAACAATTTGCTGCAAACAAATTTGCTGCAAACAATTTGCTGCAAACAAATTTGCTGCAAACAATTTGCTGCAAACAATTTGCTGCAAACAAATTTGCTGCAAACAAATTTGCTGCAAACAATTTGCTGCAAACAATTTGCTAAAAACAATTTGCTGCAAACAAATTTGCTGCAAACAATTTGCTGCAAACAATTTGCTGCAAACAATTTTGCAACAAACAATTTGCTGCAAACAATTTGCTGCAAACAATTTGCTGCAAACAATTTGCTACAAACAATTTGCTGCAAACAAATTTGCTGCAAACAATTTTGCTGCAAACAATTTGCTGCAAACAATTTGCTGCAAACAAATTTGCTGCAAACAATTTGCTGCAAACAATTTGCTGCAAACAATTTGCTGCAAACAATTTGCTGCAAACAATTTGCTGCAAACAATTTGCTGCAAAAACAATTTGCTGCAAACAATTTGCTGCAAAAAAATTTGCTGCAAACAATTTGCTGCAAACAATTTGCTGCAAACAATTTGCTGCAAACAATTTGCTGCAAACAATTTGCTGAAAAACAATTTGCTGCAAACAATTTGCAAACAATTTGCTGCAAACAATTTGCTGCAAACAATTTGCTGCAAACAAATTTGCTGCAAACAATTTGCTGCAAACAATTTGCTGCAAACAATTTGCTGCAAACAAATTTGCTGCAAACAATTTGCTGCAAACAATTTGCTGCAAACAATTTGCTACAAAAAATTTGCTACAAACAATTTGCTGCAAACAATTTGCTGCAAACAATTTGCTGCAAACAAATTTGCTGCAAACAAATTTGCTGCAAACAATTTGGTAAAACAAACAATTTGCTGCAAACAAATTTGCTGCAAACAATTTGCTGCAAACAATTTGCTGCAAACAAATTTGCTGCAAACAAATTTGCTGCAAACAATTTGCTGCAAACAATTTGCTACAAACAAATTTGCTGCAAACAATTTGCTGCAAACAATTTGCTGCAAACAATTTGCTGCAAAAAAATTTGCTGCAAACAATTTGCTGCAAACAATTTGCTGCAAACAAATTTGCTGCAAACAATTTGCTGCAAACAATTTGCTGCAAACAATTTGCTGCAAACAATTTGCTGCAAACAATTTGCTGCAAACAATTTGCTGCAAACAATTTGCTGCAAACAATTTGCTGCAAACAAATTTGCTGCAAACAATTTGCTGCAAACAATTTGCTGCAAACAATTTGCTGCAAAACAATTTGCTGCAAACAATTTGCTGCAAACAATTTGCTGCAAACAATTTGCTGCAAACAATTTGCTGCAAACAATTTGCTGCAAACAATTTGCTGCAAACAAATTTGCTGCAAACAATTTGCTGCAAACAATTTGCTGCAAACAATTTGCTACAAACAATAAAATTTGCTGCAAACAATTTGCTGCAAACAATTTGCTGCAAACAATTTGCTGCAAACAATTTGCTGCAAACAATTTGCTGCAAACAAATTTGCTGCAAAAAAATTTGCTGCAAACAATTTGCTGCAAACAATTTGCTGCAAAACAATTTGCTGCAAACAATTTGCTGCAAACAATTTGCTGACAAACAATTTGCTGCAAACAATTTGCTGCAAACAATTTGCTGCAAACAATTTGCTGCAAACAATTTGCTGCAAACAATTTGCTGCAAACAAATTTGCTGCAAACAATTTGCTGCAAACAATTTGCTACAAACAATTTGCTGCAAACAATTATTTGCTGCAAACAAATTTGCTGCAACAAACAAATTTGCTAAAAAACAATTTGCTGCAAACAATTTGCTGCAAACAATTTGCTGCAAACAAATTTGCTGCAAAACAATTTGCTGCAAACAAATTTGCTGCAAACAATTTGCTGCAAACAATTTTGCAACAACAAACAATTTGCTGCAAACAAATTTGCTGCAAACAATTTGCTGCAAAACAATTTGCTGCAAACAATTTGCTTAAAAACAATTTGCTGCAAACAATTTGCTGCAAACAATTTGCTGCAAACAATTTGCTGCAAACAATTTGCTGCAAACAATTTGCTGCAAACAATTTGCTGCAAACAATTTGCTGCAAACAATTTGCTGCAAACAATTTGCTGCAAACAATTTGCTGCAAAACAAATTTGCTGCAAACAATTTGCTGCAAACAATTTGTTGCAAACAATTTGCTGCAAACAAATTTGCTGCAAACAATTTGCTGCAAACAATTTGCTGCAAACAATTTGCTGCAAACAATTTGCTGCAAACAAATTTGCTGCAAACAATTTGCTGCAAACAAATTTGCTGCAAACAATTTGCTGCAAACAATTTGCTGCAAACAAATTTGCAACAAACAATTTGCTGCAAACAAATTTGCTGCAAACAATTTGCTGCAAACAAATTTGCTGCAAACAATTTGCTGCAAACAATTTGCTGCAAACAAATTTGCTGCAAACAATTTGCTACAAACAATTTTGCTGCAAACAATTTGCTGCAAACAATTTGCTGCAAACAAATTTGCTGCAAACAATTTGCTGCAAACAATTTGCTGCAAACAATTTGCTGCAAACAAATTTGCTGCAAACAATTTGCTGCAAACAAATTTGCTGCAAACAATTTGCTGCAAACAATTTGCTGCAAACAAATTTGCTGCAAACAAATTTGCTGCAAACAATTTGCTACAAACAATTTGCTGCAAACAATTTGCTGCAAACAATTTGCTGCAAACAATTTGCTGCAAACAATTTGCTACAAACAATTTGCTGCAAACAAATTTGCTACAAACAATTTGCTACAAACAATTTGCTGCAAACAAATTTGCTGCAAACAATTTGCTGCAAACAATTTGCTGCAAACAATTTGCTAAAAACAATTTGCTGCAAACAATTTGTTGCAAAAAATTTGCTGCAAACAATTTGCTGCAAACAATTTGCTGCAAACAATTTGCTGCAAACAATTTGCTGCAAACAAATTTGCTGCAAACAATTTGCTGCAAACAAATTTGCTGCAAACAATTTGCTGCAAACAATTTGCTGCAAACAATTTGCTGCAAACAATTTGCTGCAAACAAATTTGCTGCAAACAAATTTGCTGCAAACAATTTGCTGCAAACAATTTGCTGCAAACAATTTGCTGCAAACAATTTGCTGCAAACAAATTTGCTGCAAACAATTTGCTGCAAACAATTTGCTGCAAACAAATTTGCTGCAAACAATTTGCTGCAAACAAAATTTGCTGCAAACAATTTTGCAACAAACAATTTGCTGCAAACAAATTTGCTGCAAACAATTTGCTGCAAAAAAATTTGCTGCAAACAATTTGCTGCAAACAATTTTCTGCAAACAATTTGCTGCAAACAAATTTGCTGCAAACAATTTGCTGCAAACAAATTTGCTGCAAACAATTTGCTGCAAACAATTTGCTGCAAAAAATTTGCTGCAAACAAATTTGCTGCAAACAATTTGCTGCAAACAAATTTGCTGCAAACAATTTGCTGCAAACAATTTGCTGCAAACAATTTGCTGCAAAAAAATTTGCTTGCAAACAATTTGCTGCAAAAACAATTTGCTGACAAACAATTTGCTGCAAACAAATTTGCTGCAAACAATTTGCTGCAAACAATTTGCTGCAAACAATTTGCTGCAAACAATTTGCTGCAAACAATTTGCTACAAAACAATTTGCTACAAACAATTTGCTGCAAACAATTTGCTGCAAACAAATTTGCTGCAAACAATTTGCTGCAAACAAATTTGCTGCAAACAATTTGCTGCAAACAAATTTGCTGCAAACAATTTTGCTGCAAAAAATTTGCTAAAAACAATTTGCTACAAAAAAATTTTGCTTGCAAACAATTTGCTGCAAAAACAATTTGCTGCAAACAAATTTGCTGCAAACAATTTGCTGCAAACAATTTGCTGCAAACAATTTGCTGCAAACAATTTGCTGCAAACAAATTTGCTGCAAAACAATTTGCTGCAAACAATTTGCTACAAACAATTTGCTGCAAACAAATTTGCTGCAAACAATTTGCTGCAAACAATTTGCTGCAAAAACAATTTTGCTGCAAATAAATTTGCTGCAAACAATTTGCTGCAAACAAATTTGCTGCAAACAATTTTGCTGCAAACATATTTGCTGCAAATAATTTTCTGCCAACAATTTGTTGCAAACAATTTGCTGCAAACAATTTGCTGCAAACAAATTTGCTGCAAACAATTTGCTGCAAACAATTTGCTGCAAACAATTTGCTGCAAACAATTTTGCAAACAAAAAAAATTTGCTGCAAACAATTTGCTGCAAACAAATTTGCTGCAAACAATTTGCTGCAAACAAATTTGCTGCAAACAATTTGCTGCAAACAATTTGCTGCAAACAATTTGCTGCAAACAAATTTGCTGCAAACAATTTGCTGCAAACAATTTGTTGCAAACAAATTTGCAAACAATTTGCTGCAAACAATTTGCTGCAAACAATTTGCTGCAAACAATTTGCTGCAAACAAATTTGCTGCAAACAATTTTGCTGCAAACAATTTGCTGCAAACAAATTTGCTGCAAACAATTTGCTGCAAACAATTTGCTGCAAACAATTTGCTGCAAACAATTTGCTGCAAACAATTTGCTGCAAACACAATTTGCTGCAAACAATTTGCTGCAAACAAATTTGCTGCAAACAATTTGCTGCAAACAAATTTGCTGCAAACAATTTGCTGCAAACAATTTGCTGCAAACAATTTGCTGCAAACAAATTTGCTGCAAACAATTTGCTGCAAACAAATTTGCTGCAAACAATTTGCTGCAAACAATTTGCTGCAAACAATTTGCTGCAAACAATTTGCTACAAACAATTTGCTACAAACAATTTGCTGCAAACAATTTGCTACAAACAATTTGCTACAAACAAATTTGCTGCAAACAATTTGCTGCAAACAAATTTGCTGCAAACAATTTGCTGCAAACAAAATTTGCTACAAACAAATTTGCTGCAAACAATTTGCTGCAAACAATTTGCTGCAAACAATTTGCTGCAAACAATTTGCTGCAAACAATTTGCTGCAAACAATTTGCTGCAAACAATTTGCTGCAAACAAATTTGCTGCAAACAATTTGCTGCAAACAAATTTGCTGCAAACAATTTGCTGCAAACAAATTTGCTGCAAACAATTTGCTGCAAACAAATTTGCTGCAAACAATTTGCTGCAAACAATTTGCTGCAAACAATTTGCTGCAAACAAATTTGCTGCAAACAATTTGCTGCAAAAACAATTTGCTGCAAACAATTTCTGCAAACAATTTGCTGCAAACAATTTGCTGCAAACAAATTTGCTGCAAACAATTTGCTGCAAACAAATTTGCTGCAAACAATTTGCTGCAAACAATTTGCTGCAAACAATTTTGCAAACAATTTGCTACAAACAATTTGCTGCAAAACAATTTGCTGCAAACAATTTGCTGCAAACAAATTTGCAAACAATTTGCTGCAAACAATTTGCTGCAAAAAATTTGCTGCAAAACAATTTGCAAACAATTTGCTGCAAACAATTTGCTGCAAACAATTTGCTGCAAACAATTTTGCTAAAAACAATTTGCTGCAAACAATTTGCTGCACAAAATTTGCTACAAACAATTTGCTGCAAACAATTTGCTGCAAACAATTTGCTGCAAACAATTTGCTGCAAACAAATTTGCTGCAAACAATTTGCTGCAAACAAATTTGCTGCAAACAATTTGCTGCAAACAATTTGCTGCAAAAAAATTTGCTGCAAACAATTTGCTGCAAACAATTTGCTGCAAACAATTTGCTGCAAACAATTTGCTGCAAACAATTTGCTGCAAACAATTTGCTGCAAACAATTTGCTGCAAACAATTTGCTGCAAACAATTTGCTGCAAACAATTTGCTGCAAACAAATTTGCTGCAAACAATTTGCAACAAACAATTTGCTACAAACAATTTGCTGCAAACAATTTGCTGCAAACAATTTGCTGCAAACAAATTTGCTGCAAACAATTTGCTGCAAACAATTTCTGCAAACAATTTGCAAACAATTTGCTGCAAACAAACAATTTGCTGCAAACAATTTGCTGCAAACAATTTGCTGCAAACAATTTGCTGCAAACAATTTGCTGCAAACAAATTTGCTGCAAACAATTTGCTGCAAACAATTTGCTGCAAACAAATTTGCTGCAAACAATTTGCTGCAAACAATTTGCTGCAAACAATTTGCTGCAAACAATTTGCTGCAAACAATTTGCAAAAAACAATTTGCTGCAAACAATTTGCTGCAAACAATTTGCTGCAAACAATTTGCTGCAAACAATTTGCTGCAAACAATTTGCTACAAACAATTTGCTGCAAACAATTTGCTGCAAACAAATTTGCTGCAAATAATTTGCTGCAAACAATTTGGTGCAAACAATTTGCCTCAAACAAATTTGCTGCAAACAATTAGCTGCAAGCAAATTTGTTGCAAACAATTTGCTATAAACAATTTTGCTAAAACCAAACTTGCTGCAAACAATTTGCTGCAAACAATTTGATGCAAACAATTTGCTAAAAACAATTTGCTGCAATTAATTTACTGCAAACAATTTGGTGCAAACAATTTGCTGCAAACAAATTTGCTACAAACCATTTGATGCAAACAATTTGCTGCAAACAATTTGATGCAAAGAATTTGTTAAAAACAATTTGCTGCAATTAATTTACTGCAAACAATTTTGTGCAAACAATTTGCTTTGCAAACAAATTGTTAAAAATTTGCTGCAAACAAATTTTTAAACAATTTGCTGCAAACAATTTGCTGCAAAAAATTTTGCTGCAAACAATTTGCTGCAAACAATTTGCTGCAAACAATTTGCTGCAAATAAATTTGCTGCAAACAATTTGCTGCAAATAATTTTCTGCAAACAATGTGCTGCAAACAATTTGCGAAAAACAATTTGCTACAAAAAATTCGCTACAAACAATTTGCTACAAACAATTTGCTGCAAACAAATTTGCTGCAAACAATTTGCTGCAAAAAATTTGCTGCACACAATTTGCTGCAAATAAATTTGCTGCAAACAATTTGCTGCAAACAATTTGCGAAAAACAATTTGCTACAAAAGATTCGCTACAAACAATTTGCTACAAACAATTTGCTACAAACAAATTTGCTGCAAACAAATTTGCTGCAAATAATTTGCAACAAACAATTTGCTACAAACAAATTTGCTTCAAACAATTTGCTTCAAACAAATTTGCTGCAAATAATTTGCAAACAAACAATTTGCTGCAAACAATTTGCTACAAACAAATTTTCTGCAAACAATTTGCTGCAAACAATTTAAACAATTTGCTACAAACAAATTTGCTATAAACAATTTGCTGCAAACAATTGGCTTTAAACAAATTTGCTGCGAACAAATTTACTACACACAATTTTCTTCAAACAATTTGCTACAAGCAATTTGCTACAAGCAAATTTGCTGCAAACAATTTGTGCAAACAATTTGATGCAATTAATTTGCTAAAAACAAACAATTTGGTGCAAACAATTTGGTGCAAACAATTTGCTGTAAAAAAATTTGCTGCAAACAATTAGCTGCAAACAAATTTGCTGCAAACAATTTGCTGCAAACAATTTGCTGCAAACAATTGGCTTTAAAAAAATTTGCTGCGAACAAATTTACTACACACAATTTTTTTCAAATAATTTGCTACAAGCAATTTGCTACAAGCAAATTTGCTGCAAACAATTTGTGCAAACACTTTGATGCAATTAATTTGCTAAAAACAATTTTGTGCAAACAATTTGCTGCAAACAATTTGGTGCAAACAATTTGCTGCAAACAATTTGCTGCAAACAAATTTGCTGCAAACAATTTGCTGCAAACAAATTTGCTGCAAACAATTTGCTGCAAACAATTTTCTGCAAACAATTTGCTGCAAACAATTTGCTGCAAACTATAACCAAATTTTAAATTTGTTGCAAACAATTTTTTTGCGAACAAATTTGCTGCAAACAATTTGCTGCAAACAATTTGCTGCAAACAATTTGTTAACAAACAATTTGCTGCAAACAATTCTTAAAAACATTTTGCTGCAAACAATTTGCTGCAAACAATTTGCTGCAAACAATTTGCTGCAAACAAATTTGCTGCAAACAATTTGCTGCAAACAATTTGATGCAAACAATTTGTTAAAAACAATTTGCTGCAAACAATTTGTTAAAAACATTTTGCTGCAATTAATTTACTGCAAACAATTTGGTGCAAACAATTTGCTGCAAACAAATTTGCTGCAAACAATTTGCTGCAAACAAATTTGCTGCAAACAATTTGCTGCAAACAATTTGCTACAAACAAATTTGCTGCAAACAAATTTGCTGCAAATAATTTGCAACAAACAATTTGCTACAAACAAATTTGCTGCAAACAATTTTGCAAACAAACAATTTGCTACAAACAATTTATTTTACAAACAATTTGTTGCAAACAAATTTGCTGCAAACAATTTGTTAAAAAATCAATTTGCTGCAAACAAATTTGCTGCAAACAATTTGTTACAAACAATTTGCTGCAAACAATTTGTTAAAAACATTTTGCTGCAATTAATTTGCTGCAAACAATTTGGTGTAAACAATTTGATGCAAACAAATTTGGTGCAAACAATTAGCTGCAAACAAATTTGCTGCAAACAATTTGCTGCAAACAATTTGCTACAAACAAATTTGCTGCAAACAAATTTGCTGCAAATAATTTGCAACAAACTATTTGGTGCAAACAATTTTCTGCAATTAATTTACTGCAAACAATTTGGTGCAAACAATTTGCTGCAAACAAATTTGCTACAAACAATTTGCTGCAAACAATTGGCTGCAAACAAATTTGCTGCAAACAATTTGCTGCAAACAATTTGCTGCAAACAATTTGTTAAAAACAATTTGCTGCAAACAATTTGTTAAAAACATTTTGCTGCAATTAATTTACTGCAAACAATTTGGTGCAAACAATTTGCTGCAAACAAATTTGCTGCAAACAATTTGCTGCAAACAAATTTGCTGCAAACAAATTTGCTGCAAACAATTTGCTGCAAACAAATTTGCTGCAAACAATTTGCTGCAAACAAATTTGCTATAAACAATTTGCTGCAAACAATTTGCTGCAAAACAATTTGCTGCAAACAATTTGCTAAAAACAATTTTCTGCAATTAATTTACTGCAAACAATTTGGTGCAAACAATTTGCTGCAAACAAATTAGCTGCAAACAATTTGCTGCAAACAAATTTGCTGCAAAAAATTTGCAACAAACCATTTGCTACTAACAAATTTGCTGCAAACAATTTGCTGCAAACAAATTTGCTGCAAACAATTTGCTGCAAATAATTTTCTGCAAACTATTTGCTGCAAACAAATTTGTTGCGAACAATTGGCTGCAAACAAATTTGTTACAAACAATTGGCTGCAAACAAATTTGCAGCAAAAAAATGGCTACAAACAAATTTGCTGCAAGCAATTTGCTACAAACAAATTTGCTTCAAGCAATTTGCTGCAAAAAAATTTGCTTCAAACAATTTGCTGCAAAAAAATTTGCTTCAAACAATTTGCTGCAAAAAAATTTGCTGCACACAGTTTGCTGCAAATAAATTTGCTGCAAACAATTTGCTGCAAACAATTTGCTGCAAATAATTTTCTGCAAACAATTTGCGAAAAACAATTTGCTACCAAAGATTCGCTACAAACAATTTGCTAAAAACAGTTTGCTGCAAATAAATTTGCTGCAAACAATTTGCTGCAAAAAAATTTTATGCACACAGTTTGCTGCAAATAAATTTACTGCAGACATTTTGCTGCAAAATTTGCGAAAAACAATTTGCTACAAAAGATTCGCTACAAACAATTTGCTAAAAACAATTTGCTGCAAACAATTTGCTGCAAACAATTTGCTGCAAACAATTTGCTGCAAACAATTGGCTTTAAAAAAATTTGCTGCGAACAAATTTACTACACACAATTTTCTTCAAACAATTTGCTACAAGCAAATTTGCTGCAAATAATTTGTGCAAACACTTTGATGCAATTAATTTGCTAAAAACAATTTTGTGAAATAAATTTACTACAAACAATTTGGTGCAAACAAATTTGCTGCAAACAATTAGCTGCAAACAAATTTGCTGCAAACAATTTGCTGCAAACAATTTGCTGCAAAAAATTTTCTTCAAACAATTTGCTACAAGCAAATTTGCTGCAAATAATTTGTGCAAACACTTTGATGCAATTAATTTGCTAAAAACAATTTTGTGAAATAAATTTACTACAAACAATTTGCTGCAAACAAATTTGCTACTAACAATTTGCTACAAAAGATTCGCTACAATCAATTTGCTACAAACAATTTGCTACAAACAATTTGCTGCAAACAATTTGCTGCAAACAAATTTGCTGCAAACAATTAGCTGCAAACAAATTTGCTGCAAACAATTTGCTGCAAACAATTTGCTGCAAACAAATTTGCTTTAAACAATTTGCTACAAACAAATTTGCTGCAAACATTTTGCTGCAAACAATTAGCTGCAAACAAATTTGCTGCAAACAATTTGCTGCAAACAATTTGCTGCAAACAAATTTGCTGCAAACAATTTGCTGCAAAAACAAATTTGCTGCAAACAAATTTGCTGCAAACAATTTGCTGCAAACAATTTGCTGCAAACAAATTTGCTTCAAACAATTTGCTACAAACAAATTTGCTGCAAACATTTTGCTGCAAATAATTTGCAACAAACAATTTGCTACAAACAAATTTGCTGCAAACAATTTGCTGCAAACAAATTTGCTGCAAACAATTTGCTGCAAACAATTTGCTACAAACAATTTGCTACAAACAATTTGCTGCAAACAATTTACAAACAATTTGCTACAAACAATTTGCTGCAAACAATTTGCTACAAACAAATTTGCTGCAAACAATTTGCTGCAAACAAATTTGCTGCAAATAATTTGCAACAAACAATTTGCTACAAACAAATTTGCTGCAAACAATTTGCTGCAAACAAATTTGCTGCAAACAATTTGCTGCAAACAATTTTCTGCAAACAATTTGCTGCAAATAATTTTCTGCAAACAATTTGCTGCAAACAAATTTGTTGCGAACAATTGGCTTCAAACAAATTTGTTACAAACAATTGGCTGCAAACAAATTTGCAGCAAAAAAATTGCTGCAAACAATTTGCTGCAAACAATTTGCTACAAACAAATTTGCTGCAAACAATTTGCTGCAAAAAAATTTGCTTCAAACAATTTGCTGCAAAAAAATTTGCTGCACACAGTTTGCTGCAAATAAATCTGCTGCAAACAATTTGCTGCAAATAATTTTCTGCAAACAATTTGCGAAAAACAATTTGCTACAAAAGATTCGCTGCAAACAATTTGCTACAAACAGTTTGCTGCAAATAAATTTGCTGCAAACAATTTGCTGCAAAAAAATTTGCTGCACACAGTTTGCTGCAAATAAATTTGCTGCAAACAATTTGCTGCAAACAATTTGCGAAAAACAATTTGCGAAAAACAATTTGCTACAAAAGATTCGCTACAAACAATTTGCTACAAACAATTTGCTACAAACAAATTTGCTGCAAACAAATTTGCTGCAAATAATTTGCAACAAACAATTTGCTACAAACAAATTTGCTGCAAACTATTTGCTTCAAACAAATTTGCCGCAAATAATTTGCAACAAACAATTTGCTACAAACAATTTGCTACAAACAAATTTGCTGCAAACAATTTGCTGCAAACAAATTTGCCGCAAATAATTTGCAACAAACAATTTGCTACAAACAAATTTGCACAAACAGTATGCTGCAAACAAATTTGCTATAAACAATTTGCTGCAAACAATTTGCTACAAACAAATTTTCTGCAAACAATTTACTGCAAACAATTTGGTGCAAACAATTTGCTGCAAATAAATTTGCTGCAAACAATTTGCTGCAAAATAATTTTCTGCAAATAGTTTTCTGCAAACAATTTGCTACAAACAAATTTGCTGCAAACAATTTGCTGCAAATAATTTTCTGCAAACAATTTGCTGCAAACAATTTGCTGCAAACAATTTGCTGCAAACAATTTTCTGCAAACAATTTGCTGCAAATAATTTTCTGCAAACAATTTGCTGCAAATAATTTTCTGCAAACTATTTGCTGCAACCAAATTTGTTTGCGAACAATTGGCTGCAAACAAATTTGTTACAAACAATTAGCTGCAAACAAATTTGCTGCAAACAATTTGCTGCAAACAAATTTGCTATAAACAATTTGCTACAAACAAATTTGCTGCAAACAATTTGCTGCGAACAAATTTGCTGCAAACAATTTGCGGCAAACAATTTGATGCAAACAATTTGTTAAAAACAATTTGCTGCAAACAATATCTTAAAAACATTTTGCTGCAATTAATTTACTGCAAACAATTTGGTGTAAACAATTTGATGCAAACAAATTTGGTGCAAACAATTTGCGGCAAACAATTTGATGCAAACAATTTGTTAAAAACAATTTGCTGCAAACAATTTGTTAAAAACATTTTGCTGCAAATAATTTACTGCAAACAATTTTGTCAAACAATTTGATGCAAACAAATTTGGTGCAAACAATTAGCTGCAAACAAATTTGCTGCAAACAATTTGCTGCAAACAATTTGCTACAAACAAATTTGCTGCAAACAAATTTGCTGCAAATAATTTGCAACAAACAATTTGCTACAAACAAATTTGCTGCAAACAATTTGCTGCAAACAATTTGCAACAAACAATTTGCTACAAACAAATTTGCTGCAAACAATTTGCTGCAAACAAATTTGCTGCAAACAATTTGTTAAAATCAATTTGCTGCAAACAAATTTGCTGCAAACAATTTGTTAAAAACAATTTGCTGCAAACAATTTGTTAAAAACATTTTGCTGCAATTAATTTGCTGCAAACAATTTGGTGTAAACAATTTGATGCAAACAAATTTGGTGCAAACAATTAGCTGCAAACAAATTTGCTGCAAACAATTTGCTGCAAACAATTTGCTACAAACAAATTTGCTGCAAACAAATTTGCTGCAAATAATTTGCAACAAACTATTTGGTGCAAACAATTTTCTGCAATTAATTTACTGCAAACAATTTGGTGCAAACAATTTGCTACTAACAATTTGCTACAAAAGATGTGCTACAATCAATTTGCTACAAACAATTTGCTGCGAACAAATTTGCTGCAAACAATTTGCTGCAAACAATTTGATGCAAACAATTTGTTAAAAACAATTTGCTGCAAACAATTTGTTAAAAACATTTTGCTGCAATTAATTTACTGCAAACAATTTGGTGCAAACAATTTGCTGCAAACAAATTTGCTGCAAACAATTAGCTGCAAACAAATTTGCTGCAAACAATTTGCTGCAAACAATTTGCTACAAACAAATTTGCTGCAAACAAATTTGCTGCAAACAATTTGCTACAAACAATTTGCTGCAAACAATTTGCTGCAAACAATTTGCAACAAACAATTTGCTACAAACAAATTTGCTGCAAACAATTTGCTGCAAACAAATTTGCTGCAAACAATTTGCTGCAAACAATTTGCTGCAAACAATTTGCTGCAAACAATTTGCTGCAAACAATTTGCTGCAAACAATTTGCTAAAAACAATTTGCTGCAAACAAATTTGCTGCAAACAATTTGCTGCAAAAAATTTGCTACAAACAATTTGCTGCAAACAAATTTGCTGCAAACAATTTGCAAACAAACAATTTGCTACAAACAAATTTGCTACAAACAAATTTGCTGCAAACAATTTGCTGCAAACAAATTTGCTACAAACAATTTGCTACAAACAAATTTGCTGCAAACAATTTGCTGCAAAACAAACAATTTGCTGCAAACAAATTTGCTGCAAACAATTTGCTGCAAACAAATTTGCTTTATAAACAATTTGCTGCAAACAAATTTGCTGCAAACAATTTGCTGCAAACAAATTTGCTACAAACAATTTGCTGCAAACAATTTGCTACAAACAATTTGCTGCAAACAATTTGCTGCAAACAATTTGCTGCAAACAATTTGCTGCAAACAATTTGCTACAAAAGATTCGCTACAAACAATTTGCTACAAACAATTTGCTGCAAACAATTTGCTGCAAACAATTGGCTTTAAACAAATTTGCTGCAAACAAATTTACTACACACAATTTTCTTCAAACAATTTGCTACAAGCAATTTGCTACAAGCAAATTTGCTGCAAACAATTTGTGCAAACAATTTGATGCAATTAATTTTTTAAAAACAATTTTGTGCAATAAATTTGGTGCAAACAATTTGGTGCAAACAATTTGCTGCAAACAAATTTGCTGCAAACAATTAGCTGCAAACAAATTTGCTGCAAACAATTTGCTGCAAACAAATTTGCTGCAAACAATTTGCTGCAAACAATTTGCTGCAAACAATTTGCTGCAAACAATTTGCTGCAAATAATTTGCAACAAACAATTTGCTACAAACAAATTGGCTGCAATTTGTTACAAACAATGTGCTACAAACAATCTTGCTGCAAATAATTTGCAACAAACAATTTGCTACAAACAAATTTGCTGCAAACAATTTGCAACAAACAATTTGCTACAAACAATTTGCTACAAACAATTTGCTACAAACAATTTGCTGCAAACAATTTGCTGCAAACAATTTGCTGCAAACAATTTGCTGCAAACAAATTTGCTGCAAACAATTAGCTGCAAACAAATTTGCTGCAAACAATTTGCTGCAAACAATTTGCTGCAAACAAATTTGCTTTAAACAATTTGCTACAAACAAATTTGCTGCAAACATTTTGCTGCAAATAATTTGCAACAAACAATTTGCTACAAACAAATTTGCTGCAAACAATTTGCTGCAAACAAATTTGCTGCAAACAATTTGCTGCAAACAATTTGCTACAAACAAATTTGCTGCAAACAAATTTGCTGCAAATAATTTGCAACAAACAATTTGCTACAAACAAATTTGCTGCAAATAATTTGCAAACAAACAATTTGCTACAAACTAATTTGCTGCAAACAATTTGCTGCAAACAAATTTGCTACAAACAATTTGCTGCAAACAAATTTGCTATAAAATTTGCAAACAATTTGCTACAAACAATTTGCTGCAAACAATTTGCTACAAACAATTTGCTGCAAACAATTTGCTGCAAACAATTTTTGCTGCAAACAATTTGCTGCAAACAAATTTGCTGCAAACAATTAGCTGCAAACAAATTTGCTGCAAACAATTTGCTGCAAACAAATTTGCTTTAAACAATTTGCTACAAACAAATTTGCTGCAAACATTTTGCTACAAACAATTTGCTACAAACAATATTTGTACAAACAATTTGCTGCAAACAATTTGCAACAAACAATTTGCTGCAAACAATTTGCAACAAACAATTTGCTACAAACAATTTGCTACAAACAATTTGCTACAAACAAATTTGCTGCAAACAATTTGCTGCAAACAAATTTGCTGCAAACAATTTGCTGCAAACAATTTGCTGCAAACAATTTGCTGCAAAAACAATTTGCTACAAACAAATTTGCTGCAAACAATTTGCTGCAAACAATTTGCTACAAACAAATTTGCTGCAAACAATTTGCTGCAAACAAATTTGCTACAAACAATTTGCTGCAAACAATTTGCTGCAAACAATTTGCTGCAAACAATTTGCTGCAAACAATTTGCTACAAACAAATTTGCTGCAAACAATTTGCTGCAAACAATTTGCTGCAAACAATTTGCTGCAAACAATTTTCTGCAAACAATTTGCTGCAAATAATTTTCTGCAAACAATTTGCTGCAAACAAATTTGTTGCAAACAATTTGCTGCAAACAATTTGCTGCAAACAATTTGCTGCAAACAATTTGCTGCAAACAATTTGCTGCAAACAATTTGCTGCAAACAATTTGCTGCAAACAAATTTGCTGCAAACAATTTGCTGCAAATAAATTTGCTACAAACAATTTGCTGCAAACAATTTGCTGCAAACAATTTGCTACAAACAATTTGCTACAAACAAATTTGCTGCAAATAATTTGCAAACAAACAATTTGCTACAAACAAATTTGCTGCAAACAATTTGCTGCAAACAATTTTCTGCAAACAATTTGCTGCAAAAAAATTTTCTGCAAACAATTGGCTCCAAACAAATTTGTTACAAACAATTTGCTGCAAACAATTTGCTGCAAACAATTTGCTGCAAACAATTTGCTGCAAACAATTTGCTGCAAACAATTTGCTACAAACAATTTGCTGCAAACAATTTGCTGCAAATAAATTTGCTACAAACAATTTGCTGCAAACAATTTGCTGCAAACAATTTGCTGCAAACAATTTGCAACAAACAATTTGCTACAAACAAATTTGCTGCAAATAATTTGCAAACAAACAATTTGCTATAAACAAATTCGCTGCAAACAATTTGTTGCAAAAAATTTTCTGCAAACAATTTGTTGCAAAAAACTTTCTGCAAACAATTTGCTGCAAAAAATTTTCTGCAAACAATTTGCTGCAAATTCGATTCATTCGATTCGATTCGCTTTCGCTGACGGACGTGTTTTACATCGCTTCTATTTCATTTCAAGTTTTCCTCGCTTAATTGCTCAAATTCGTATCATACTTCTGGCTTAATTCCTTTGCTACATTGTGTGCTACATCGGTTGTGTTGATACACATTGTTTTAATAAACTTTAAAGCCAATTTTTAATAATTTTGTTTTCTAAGCAACAACAATTCCACAGCCAAACATTCTGTTTACTTATTTCTGCGCTTGTTTGTCGCTGTGTAATTTGTTCTTGTAATTTTACGCCGTTGCTTGTGCTAACTCTTTGTTTGTGTAAACATTCTCTCGGCGCTATCTTCGTGCTCTCTTCTATATTTACGCTCCCGTCGCGCTCTCATCTGTTTTACCGCGCTTATCTTATTTTTGGTGTTGGCCGGTTATTCCGTTTTTCTTGTTTTCGGTCGCCGCGCCCGCGCATTATTTGTTTTTGTGCATTTATTATTGTCGTAAGTAAACATCAGTAGCTTGCACATTAACCCTAGCTTGCCTTTTTATTTTTCAACTAACTTTTTATTTCAACAGTGCTTATTAGCTTCTATTTATTCCATTTTATTAATTCATTGCTTACACTAATTACCTCCACTATGTACGTCTGTTACAATTCAAATTGCCAGGTGCGAACAAATGTTAAGATGGGTTTTGTTTGCTGCTGGCTATGTGAAAATGTTTCACATGAAAAATGTGCAGGCCTCAACGGCCGAATTATTGACCTGATTGAGTCTAAATCAGGCTTAAAGTGGACTTGTGAAGCTTGTAGGGATGTCGAAAGAGACATTATCCTCGGAAGAAGTAACAATCGATGGCTCTGTGGATATCGAATTTGTTGCTATTAAGTTATGCCTAAATAACGTTAGAGTTTCCATTACCTGCTCCTATATTCCTCCTTCTTCTGACTCTTCTCTGTATTTATTACACTTTTCTGCTATTAAATCAGTTTCATCTCTGTTATCTGATCGTGATTTTCTTGTAGTTCTTGGCGATTTTAATATTGCTGGTACTACATGGATTTCGTGTCCCGACTCTGCCGTGTTGACCCCCACGACTCAGCACGATTTTCTTGATGAGCTGTTTGGAATTTCATTGCTTCAAATCAATGCTATTCCAAACTCTTTAAATAGAATGCTTGATCTGATTTTTGTTTTGGACCCTTCCTGTTTTTCTGTTTCCCGCATAAAACCCTTATCAAATCCTGAAGATCCTTATCACCCGACTCTGGAGGTGTTGATTGATTTACCTGATCGGGTGACCCGTACTAGTAGTATATCTACTAAACGGTCTCGTCAGTTTCGGAAAGCCGACTTTAACAAGTTAAATGTGTTGCTATCCCAAACTGACTGGTCCCGACTGTTCATGTGTAGAGATATGGATAGTGCAATTACAACCTTCTATAATACCTTGAATTCCTTAATTGATGTCTGTGTTCCGCTCTGTGTTCCAACCAGGTCTAATAAGCCTATTTGGTTTACCCGTGAGTTAACATTGCTCAAAAATAGAAAGTCGAAATGTTATAAGAGATTCAGGGAAACTGGCTCTTCCTTGCATTTCTCGCGATATCTAATTGCTCGATCTGATTTCTATGTTTTGAATGACCGTCGTTATAAGGAATACCTTACTGACTGTGGTCAACAGTTCAGAAGGAATCCGAGACGGTTTTATAACTTCGTTAATTCGAAGCGTAAATCATCAACGCTTCCATCTAGTGTGTTCTTTGAAAGAGAATCTGCTAATTCGGATAAGGCTATCGCCGACTTATTTGCCGATTTTTTTCAAACTACTTACAGTAAGCACGAGTATAACTGTGACTCACCCTATCCTTATAATTTAAATTCCTTCAATAGTAATTTTACACCAGTCATCACCGAAAGCTCTCTCTTATGTAATTTAAAGGCTACTAAATCTGTTTTTTTCGCCTGGTCCAGACGGAGTCCCTGGCTGTGTGCTTAAAAACTGTGCAGACGGCCTTTTAAAGCCCTTGTATAAACTATTTACATTGTCTGTTGAAACATGCTGTTTCCCTGATGTTTGGAAATCATCTTACATTATTCCTCTTCACAAAAAAGGAAATAAATCCGATGTTTGCAACTATAGGGGTATTTCCAAGTTGTCTGCTATTCCCAAGGTTTTTGAGAAATTAATAACTTCTCAACTGCAACATTTCTGTAGATCCATGATTTCACCCTGCCAGCATGGGTTTGTGAAATATAGATCCACTACCACTAACCTGTTAGAATTTACATCATTTGCATTGAAGGGCTTTGAGAGAAAATTGCAAACTGACGTCATTTACACAGATTTCAGTAAGGCTTTCGACTCCGTTAATCACAGCCTATTAATACATAAGCTCAATCTTTTGGGTCTTTCGTATAACTTTACTATTTGGATTTTTAATTACTTGAGTTCTAGAACACAACATGTTTATTTTAAAGACACTTTGTCCAAATCTGTTCAAGTAACTTCGGGTGTTCCACAAGGAAGCCATCTCGGTCCCTTGTTATTTATATTGTTCATAAATGATCTTCCATCAGCGATCAGTTACTCTCGTGTGCTTATGTATGCCGACGACGTTAAACTCTGTGTTTCGGCTGCTGAGTCTGTTCTTGGGACCAGGTTACAATCTGATCTATGTAGTTTTCAAATCTGGTGTCAAGCTAATTTATTAAACCTTAACTTTAGTAAGTGTAACGTAATGTCCTTCAGTAGGCGCCTCCCTTTCCAAAACGTTTACATTCTGAATGGCAACTCTCTTAAAAGAATTGAGTCGGTCACTGATTTGGGTATCCTTATGGATCCTAAGCTCAAGTTCGATAGGCATGTATTGTCAATTACTAATCGTGCTTTTAGTGTCCTGGGCTTCATAAAGCGCTGGTCGAAAGAATTTAACGATCCCTATTTAACGAAAACACTTTTTACTGCCTTGGTACGGCCTATTCTTGAATATGGATCATGTATTTGGTCACCCCAATACAGGATTCATCAGGAAAAAAAAAAATCTGTACAAAAAAAATTTCTTTTTTTTCTATAAAGCCCCCCAAAATGAAAAAAAAAAAAACCCCAACCCCCCCTAATAAAAAAATATTAATAAAAAAACCTCCTTTTTTTTTGTTCGTAAAAAAAAGCGCGGTTTTTTTTTTTTACACAAACTAATCAATGGTGAAATTGATTCTTCAGAATTACTCAGCCAGATTAGTTTTGCTGTTCCGATTAGACCAACTAGAAACTTTCTTCCGCTCTCTCTTCAACCTTGTTCTACCAACTTTGCTATTCATAATCCTTTCCGAGTCCTATGTAGTAACTACAACAAACTTTCTCGAGTTGTTGGTAGTTCTACTTCGACCCCCTTAATTAGAACTTATCTTCTCTGTCACCTGTCTAGATCTTAGTTATCTTAGCTTAATAATTTAAAATGTATTGTATTTCGTTTTTAGTTATTTTATGTTCTAACTTATAAATTCGATTCGCGTTTATCGCTAGCCGTACGTTATGCGGTGTGCCCCTCGGTCGGTTGGGCGGGAGGTGGCTGCATTATTTGCAGGGTTCCGCGCGCTAACAAGCACGTTTGCTATAAACAATTTGCTGCAAACAATTTGCTGCAAACAATTTGCTGCAAACAATTTGCTGCAAACAATTTGCTGCAAACAATTTGCTGCAAACAATTTGCTGCAAACAATTCGATTTTACAAACAATTTGCTACAAACAATTTGCTGCAAACAATTTGCTGCAAACAATTCGCTACAAACAATTTGCTGCAAACAATTTGCTGCAAACAATTTGCTGCAAGCAATTTGCTACAAACAAATTTGCTGCAAACAATTTGCTGCAAAAAATTGGCTGCATACAATAAATTTGCTTTAAATAAATTTGCTGCAAACAATTTGCTACAAACAATTTGCTTTAAACAATTTGCTGCAAACAATTTGCTGCAAACAATTTGCTGCAAACAATTCGCTACAAACAATTTGCTACAAACAATTTGCTACAAACAATTTGCTGCGAACAAATTTGCTGCAAACAATTTGCTGCAAACAATTTGCTACAAACAAATTTGCTGCAAACAATTTGCTGGAAAAAAATTGGCTGCATACAATAAATTTGCTTTAAATAAATTTGCTGCAAACAATTTGCTACAAACAATTTGCTGTAAACAATTTGCTGCAAACAATTTGCTGCAAACAATTTGCTGCAAACAATTTGCTGCAAACAATTTGCTGCAAACAAATTTGCTGCAAACAATTTGCAAACAAACAATTTGCTACAAACAAATTTGCTGCAAACAATTTGTTGCAAAAAATTTTCTGCAAACAATTTGTTGCAAACAATTTTCTGCAAACAATTTGCTGCAAACAATTTGCTGCAAACAATTTGCTGCAAATAATTTTCTGCAAACTATTTGCTGCAAACAAATTTGTTGCGAACAATTTGCTGCAAACAAATTTGCTGCAAACAATTTGCTGCAAACAAATTTGCTGCAAACAATTTGATGCAAAAAAATTTGCTGCAAACTAATTTTCGGCAAACAAATTTGCTACAAACAATTTGCTGCAAACAATTTGCTGCAAACAATTTGCTGCAAACAAATTTGCTACAAACAATTTGCTGCAAACAATTTGCTGCAAACAATTTGCTGCAAACAAATTTGCTGCAAACAATTTGCTGCAAACAATTTGCTACAAACAATTTGCTACAAACAAATTTGCTGCAAACAAATTTGCTGCAAACAATTTGCTGCAAACAATTTGCTGCAATTAATTTGCTAAAAACAATTTTGTGCAAAAATTTACTACAAACAATTTGCTGCAAACAATTTGCTGCAAACAATTTGCTGCAAACAAATTTGCTGCAAACAATTTGCTGCAAACAAATTTGCTGCAAACAATTTGCTGCAAACAAATTTGCTACAAACAATTTGCTACAAACAAATTTGCTGCAAACAATTTGCTACAAACAATTTGCTGCAAACAATTTGCTACAAACAATTTGCTGCAATTTGCAATTTAACAAACAATTTGCTACAAACAATTTGCTGCAAACAATTTGCAATGCAAACAAAATTTGCTACAAACAAATTTGCTGCAAACAATTTGCTACAAACAAATTTGCTGCAAATAATTTGCTGCAAACAATTTGCTACAAACAAATTTGCTGCAAACAATTTGCTGCAAACAACTTGCTGCAAACAATTTGCTGCAAATAGTTTTCTGCAAACAATTTGCTACAAACAAATTTGCTGCAAACAAATTTGCTGCAAATAATTTGCAACAAACAATTTGCTACAAACAAATTTGCTGCAAACAATTTGCTTCAAACAAATTTGCTGCAAATAATTTGCAACAAACAATTTGCTACAAACAAATTTGCACAAACAATTTGCTGCAAACAACTTGCTGCAAACAATTTGCTACAAACAAACTTGCTGCAAATAATTTTCTGCAAACCATTTGCTACAAACAAATTTGCTGCAAACAAATTTGCTGCAAATAATTTGCAACAAACAATTTGCTACAAACAAATTAGCTGCAAACAATTTGCTGCAAACAATTTGCTACTAACAATTTGCTACAAAAGATTCGCTACAATCAATTTGCTACAAACAATTTGCTGCAAACAAATTTGCTGCAAACAATTTGCTGCAAACAATTTGCTGCAAACAATTTGCTGCAAACAATTTGCTGCAAACAATTTGCTGCAAAACAATTTGCTACAAACAATTTGCTACAAACAATTTGCTACAAACAATTTGCTGCAAACAATTTGCTGCAAACAATTGGCTTTAAACAAATTTGCTGCGATTAAATTTACTACACACAATTTTCTTCAATTTGCTACAAGCAATTTGCAACAAGCAAATTTGCTGCAAACAATTTGTGCAAACAATTTGATGCAATTAATTTGCTAAAAACCATTTTGTGCAAACAATTTGGTGCAAACAATTTGCCTCAAACAAATTTGCTGCAAACAATTAGCTGCAAGCAAATTTGTTGCAAACAATTTGCTATAAACAATTTGCTAAAACCAAACTTGCTGCAAACAATTTGATGCAAACAATTTGCTAAAAACAATTTGCTACTAACAATTTGCTAAAAAAGATTCGCTACAATCAATTTGCTAAAAACAATTTGCTGCAAATAAATTTGCTGCAAACAATTTGCTGCAAATAATTTTCTGCAAACAATTTGCTGCAAACAATTTGCTGAAAACAATTTGCTTTTAAAAAAATTTCTGCTACAAACAATTTGCATAAAAACAATTTGCTGCAAACAATTTGCTGCAAACAATTTGCTGCAAACAATTTTAAACAAATTTTGCAAAATTTGCTGCAAACAATTAATTTTACAAACAATTTGCTACAAACAATTTGCTACAAACAAATTTTGCAAACAATTTTATGCAAACAATTTGCTGCAAACAATTTGCTGCAAACAATTTTGCAACAACAAACAATTTGCTGCAAACAATTTGCTGCAAACAAAAATTTGCTGCAAACAATTTGCTGCAAACAATTTGCTGCAAACAACAATTTGTTGCAAACAAATTTGCTGCAAACAAATTTGCTACAAACAATTTGCTGCAAACAAATTGCTGCAAACAATTTGCTGCAAACAATTTGCTGCAAAACAAATTTGCTGCAAACAATTTGCTGCAAACAATTTGCTGCAAACAACTTTGCTGCAAACAATTTGCTGCAAACAATTTGCTGCAAACAACTTGCTACAAACAATTTGCTACAAACAATTTGCTACAAACAATTTGCTGCAAACAATTTGCTGCAAACAAATTTGCTGCAAACAATTTGCTGCAACAAATTTTTGCTGCAAACAATTTGCTACAAACAAATTTTCTGCAAACAATTTGCTGCAAAAAATTTGTGGCAAATAATTTGCTGCAAACAATTTGCTGCAAACAATTTGCTACAAACAATTTGCTGCAAACAATTTGCTGCAAACAATTTGTTGCTCAAACAAAATTTGCTGCAAACAATTTGCTACAAAAATTGTTGCAAACAATTTGCTGCAAACAATTTGCTGCAAACAAATTTTCTGCAAACAATTTGCAACAAACAAATTTGCTGCAAACAATTTGCACATAAATTTGCTGCAAACAATTTCTGCAAACAATTTGCTTTAAACAATTTGCTGCAAACAATTTGCTTAAAACAATTTGCTGCAAACAATTTGCTACAAACAAATTTTCTGCAAACAATTTGCTGCAAAAATTTTGGCCAAACAATTTGCTACAAACAAATTTGCTGCAAACAATTTGCTTCAAACAAATTTGCTGCAAACAATTTGCTGCAAACAATTTGCTACAAACAAATTTGCAAACAATTTGCTACAAACAATTTGCTGCAAACAATTTGCTGCAAACAATTTGCTGCAAACAAATTTGCTGCAAACAAATTTGCTGCAAACAATTTGCTACAAATAAATTTGCTGCAAACAATTTGCTGCAAAACAATTTGCTACAAACAATTTGTTACAAACAAATTTGCTGCAAACAATTTGCTGCAAACAAATTTGCTGCAAACAATTTGCTGCAAACAATTTGCTACAAACAAATTTGCTGACAAACAATTTGCTGCAAAAAAATTTGCTGCAAACAAATTTGCTGCAAACAATTTGCTGCAAACAATTTGCTACAAACAATTTGCTGCAAACAATTTGCTACAAACAATTTGGTTACAAACAATTTGCTATAAACAATTTGCTGCAAAACAATTTGCTGCAAACAATTTGCTACAAACAATTTGTATTGCAAACAATTTGCTGCAAACAAATTTGGTGCAAACAAATTTGCTGCAAACAATTTGCTGCAAACAATTTGTGCAAATGCAAACAATTTGCTGCAAACAATTTGCTGCAAAAAATTTGCTATAAACAATTTGCTGCAAACAATTTGCTACAAAACAAATTTTCTGCAAACAATTTGCTGCAAACAATTTGCTGCAAACAATTTGCTGCAAACAAATTTGCTGCAAAAAATTTGCTGCAAACAATTTGCTGCAAACAAATTTGTTACTAACAAATTTTCTGCAAACAATTTGCTGCAAAAATGTGTGGCGAAGAATTTGCTGCAAACATAAACAATTGCTGCAAACAATTTGCTACAAACAATTTGCTTCAAACAATTTGCTGCAAACAAATTTGCTGCAAACAATTTGCTGCAAACAAATTTGCTGCAAACAATTTGCTGCAAACAATTTGCTGCAAAAAATTTGTGGCAAACAATTTGCTGCAAATAAATTTGCTACAAACAATTTGCTGCAAAACAATTTGCTGCAAACAATTTGCTGCAAACAAATTTGCTGCAAACAATTTGCTGCAAACAATTTGTTACAAACAATTTGCTGCAAACAATTTGCTACAAACAATTTGCTGCAAAAAATTTGCTTCAAACAATTTGCTGCAAACAATTTGCTGCAAACAAATTTGCTGCAAAACAATTTGCTGCAAACAATTTGCTGCAAACAATTTGCTGCAAACAATTTGCTACAAACAAATTTGCTGCAAACAATTTGCTGCAAACAAATTGGCGCAAACAATTTGCTGCACAAACAATTTGCTGCAAACAATTTGCTGCAAACAATTTGCTGCAAACAATTTGCTGCAAACAATTTGCTGCAAACAATTTGCTGCAAACAATTTGCTGCAACAAACAATTTGCTGCAAACAATTTGCTGCAAACAATTTGCTGCAAACAATTTGCTGCAAACAATTTGCTGCAAACAATTTGCTGCAAACAATTTGCTACAAACAATTTGCTGCAAACAATTTGCTGCAAACAATTTGCTACAAACAATTTGCTGCAAACAAATTTGCTGCAAACAATTTGCTGCAAACAATTTGCTGCAAACAATTTGCTGCAAACAATTTGCTGCAAACAATTTGCTGCAAACAATTTGCTGCAAACAATTTGCTGCAAACAATTTGCTGCAAACAATTTGCTGCAAACAATTTGCTGCAAACAATTTGCTGCAAACAATTTGCTGCAAACAATTTGCTGCAAACAAATTTGCTGCAAACAATTTGCTGCAAACAATTTGCTGCAAACAATTTGCTGCAAACAATTTGCTGCAAACAATTTGCTGCAAACAATTTGCTACAAACAATTTGCTGCAAACAATTTGCTGCAAACAATTTGCTGCAAACAATTTGCTGCAAACAATTTGCTGCAAACAATTTTGCTACAAACAATTTGCTGCAAACAATTTGCTGCAAACAATTTGCTGCAAACAATTTGCTGCAAACAATTTGCTGCAAACAATTTGCTGCAAACAATTTGCTGCAAACAATTTGCTGCAAACAATTTGCTGCAAACAATTTGCAACACAACAAATTTGCTGCAAACAATTTGCTGCAAACAATTTGCTGCAAACAAATTTGCTGCAAACAATTTGCTGCAAACAAATTTGCTGCAAACAATTTGCTGCAAACAATTTGCTGCAAACAAATTTGCTGCAAACAATTTGCTGCAAACAATTTGCTGCAAACAATTTGCTGCAAACAATTTGCTGCAAACAAATTTGCTGCAAACAATTTGCTGCAAACAATTTGCTGCAAACAATTTGCTGCAAACAATTTGCTACAAACAATTTGCTGCAAACAATTTGCTGCAAACAATTTGCTGCAAACAATTTGCTACAAACAATTTGCTGCAAAAAACAAACAATTTGCTGCAAACAATTTGCTGCAAACAATTTGCTGCAAACAATTTGCTGCAAACAAATTTGCTGCAAACAATTTGCTGCAAACAATGCAAACAATTTGTGCAAACAATTTGCTGCAAACAATTTACAAACAATTTGCTGCAAACAATTTGCTGCAAACAAATTTGCTGCAAACAATTTGCTGCAAACAAATTTGCTGCAAACAATTTGCTGCAAAAAAATTTGCTGCAAACAATTTGCTGCAAACAATTTGCTGCAAACAATTTGCTGCAAACAATTTGCTGCAAACAATTTGCTGCAAAAACAATTTGCTGCAAACAATTTGCTACAAACAATTTGCTGCAAACAATTTGCTGCAAACAAATTTGCTGCAAACAATTTGCTGCAAACAATTTGCTACAAACAATTTGCTGCAAACAATTTGCTGCAAACAATTTGCTGCAACAAAAAAATTTGCAAACAATTTGCTGCAAACAATTTGCTGCAAACACAAACAATTTGCAGCAAACAATTTGCTTGCAAACAATTTGCTGCAAACAAATTTGCTGCAAACAATTTGCTGCAAACAATTTGCTGCAAACAATTTGCTGCAAACAATTTGCTACAAACAATTTGCTACAAACAATTTGCTGCAAACAATTTGCTGCAAACAATTTGCTGCAAACAATTTGCTGCAAACAATTTGCTGCAAACAATTTGCTGCAAACAATTTGCTGCAAACAATTTGCTGCAAACAATTTGCTGCAAACAATTTGCTGCAAACAATTTGCTGCAAACAATTTGCTGCAAACAATTTGCTGCAAACAAATTTGCTGCAAACAATTTGCTGCAAACAATTTGCTGCAAACAATTTGCTGCAAACAAAACAATTTGCTGCAAACAAATTTGCTGCAAACAATTTGCTGCAAACAATTTGCTGCAAACAATTTGCTGCAAACAAATTTGCTGCAAACAATTTGTTGCAAACAATTTGCTGCAAACAATTTGCTGCAAACAATTTGCTACAAACAATTTGCTGCAAACAATTTGCTGCAAACAATTTGCTGCAAACAATTTGCTGCAAAACAAATTTGCTGCAAACAATTTGCTGCAAACAATTTGCTGCAAACAATTTGCTACAAACAATTTGCTGCAAACAATTTGCTGCAAACAATTTGCTGCAAACAATTTGCTGCAAACAATTTGCTGCAAACAATTTGCTGCAAACAATTTGCTGCAAACAATTTGCTGCAAACAAATTTGCTGCAAACAATTTGCTGCAAACAAATTGCTGCAAACAATTTGCTGCAAACAATTTGCTGCAAACAATTTGCTGCAAACAATTTGCTGCAAACAATTTGCTACAAACAATTTGCTACAAACAATTTGCTACAAACAATTTGCTGCAAACAATTTGCTGCAAACAAATTTGCTGCAAACAATTTGCTGCAAACAATTTGCTGCAAACAATTTGCTGCAAACAAATTTGCTGCAAACAATTTGCTGCAAACAATTTGCTGCAAACAATTTGCTGCAAACAATTTGCTGCAAACAATTTGCTACAAACAATTTGCTACAAAAATTTGCTGCAAACAATTTGCTGCAAACAATTTGCTACAAACAATTTGCTACAAACAATTTGCTGCAAACAATTTGCTACAAACAATTTGCTACAAACAATTTGCTGCAAACAATTTGCTGCAAACAATTTGCTGCAAACAATTTGCTGCAAACAAATTTGCTGCAAACAATTTGCTGCAAAAAATTTGCTGCAAACAATTTGCTGCAAACAATTTGCTGCAAACAATTTGCTGCAAACAATTTTGTTGCGAAGAATTGGCTGCAAACAAATTTGCTGCAAACAATTTGCTGCAAACAATTTGCTGCAAACAATTTGCTGCAAACAATTTGCTGCAAACAATTTGCTGCAAACAATTTGCTGCAAAAAATTTGCTGCAAACAATTTGCTGCAAACAATTTGCTGCAAACAATTTGCTGCAAACAATTTTGTTGCAAAGAATTGGCTGCAAACAAATTTGCTGCAAACAATTTGCTGCAAACAATTTGCTGCAAACAAATTTGCTGCAAACAATTTGCTGCAAACAATTTGCTGCAAACAATTTGCTGCAAACAATTTGCTGCAAACAATTTGCTGCAAACAAATTTGCTGCAAACAATTTGCTGCAAACAATTTGCTACAAACAATTTGCTACAAACAATTTGCTACAAACAATTTGCTGCAAACAATTTGCTGCAAACAATTTGCTGCAAACAATTTGCTGCAAACAATTTGCTGCAAACAATTTGCTGCAAACAATTTGCTGCAAACAATTTGCTGCAAACAATTTGCTGCAAACAATTTGCTGCAAACAATTTGCTGCAAACAATTTGCTGCAAACAATTTGCTGCAAACAATTTGCTGCAAACAAATTTGCTGCAAACAATTTGCTGCAAACAATTTGCTGCAAACAATTTGCTGCAAACAATTTGCTGCAAACAATTTGCTGCAAACAATTTGCTGCAAACAATTTGCTGCAAACAATTTGCTGCAAACAAATTTGCTGCAAACAATTTGCTGCAAACAATTTGCTGCAAACAATTTGCTGCAAACAATTTGCTGCAAACAATTTAGTGCAAACAAATTTGCTGCAAACAATTTGCTGCAAACAAATTTGCTACAAACAATTTGCTGCAAACAATTTGCTGCAAACAATTTGCTGCAAACAATTTGCTGCAAACAAATTTGCTGCAAACAATTTGCTGCAAACAATTTGCTGCAAACAATTTGCTGCAAACAATTTGCTGCAAACAATTTGCTGCAAACAAATTTGCTGCAAACAATTTGCTGCAAACAATTTGTTGCAAACAAATTTGCTGCAAACAATTTGCTGCAAACAAACAATTTGCTGCAAACAATTTGCTGCAAACAATTTGCTGCAAACAATTTGCTGCAAACAATTTGCTGCAAACAATTTGCTGCAAACAAATTTGCTGCAAACAATTTGCTGCAAACAATTTGCTGCAAACAATTTGCTGCAAACAAATTTTCTGCAAACAATTTGCTGCAAAAATTTGCTGCAAAGAATTTGCTGCAAACAATTTGATACAAACAATTTGCTGCAAACAATTTGCTTGCAAACAATTTGCTGCAAACAATTTGCTGCACACAAATTTGCTGCAAACAATTTGCTGCAAACAAATTTGCTGCAAACAATTTGCTGCAAACAATTTGCTGCAAACAATTTGCTGCAAACAATTTGCTACAAACAAATCTGCTGCAAACAATTTGCTACAAATAATTTGCTGCAAACAATTTGCTACAAATAAATTTGCTGCAAACAAGTTTGTTGCTAACAAATTTGTTGCAAACAATTTGTTGCAAACAATTTGCTACAAAAAACTTGGCGAAACAATTTGCTGCAAACAATTTGCTGCAAACAATTTGGTGCAAACAATTTGCTGCAAACAATTTGCTGCAAACAATTTGCTGCAAATAATTTGCTGCAAACAAGTTTGCTGCAAATAAGTTGCGTGCAAACAATTTGCTCAAAAATTTGCTGCAAACAATTTCTCATACAACCAACAATTTGCTGCAAACAATTTGCTGCAAACAAATTTAATGCAAACAATTTGCTGCAAACAAATTTGCTGCAAACAAATTTGCTGCAAACAATTATGGTTGCAAACCAATTTGCTGCAAACACTTGGGTACAACTCCAAACAAATTCGCTGCAAACGGAGTTGACTACAAACAATTTGAAGCTTCAAACAAATTTGCTGCAAATAGATGTTGCCGCAAAACGATTTGTTGCAAGCAATGGTTCAAAGCAAACAAGTTTCAACGCGAACAATTTGAGGCTACTCGATCCTTGCTACAAATGAAGTTAACGCAAAAAGATGTTAATGGGCAAGGAATATTGACGCGCCACGAACAATTTCTAATGCAAGAATATATTTTCTACGAAATCGATTTGCTACAAATAAATGAGCTTCCTGCAGAATAAGTTGCTGCAAACAAGGTTTGCTGCAAAACACTAAGGTTGGTCTAAAAACTTAATGCCTTGCAAACAGAATTTGCTGCCACCAGGTTCCTGCAAATGGTTTGCTGTAAATCAGTTTACTGCAAAGACAAGTTTGCTGCCAAACAATTTACGCTGCAGGGAACAATTTACCTACAAACGCTTTGCTGCTAACTAAATTTGTTGCAAAACACTTGCTGCAAAAAATGTGTGGCGAAGAATTTGCTGCAAACAAATTTGCTGCAAAGCAATTTGCTGCAAACAAATTTGCTGCAAGCAATTTTGCTGCCAAACAATTTGCTACAACCATTTATTTCAACTACATGCAAACAATCTGCTCCAACAATTTGCTGATACAATTTGCTGCAAACAAATTTGCTGCAAGCAATTTGCTACAAACTAATTTTCTGCAAACAATGTTCTGCAAAACCAAGTGGTTCACAGAAAGTCTTGCTGCAAACACCAATTTGCGCAAACAACTGGAGCCACAAACCACTTCGCTGCAAACAGATTTTCTGCAAACAATTTACTGCAAAACAAACGTTGCTGCAAGCAAATTGCTGTTACAAACAAATCTTCCACCGCTGCAAACAAGTTGCTTCAAACAATTTGCTCGCAAACGCTACAATCTGCTACAAACAATTCGGCTACAAACTAGTCATCTGCAATTTACAATTTGCTCCAAATAATTTGCTCTGAGACAAACGGAACTAGGTTGCCTGCATACGAAGTTTGCTCCGAATAATTTGCTTTCTGCAAAAACAATTTGCTTCTGTCAGTTGTTCTGCAGACCAATTTACTGCCAAGGCAAGTTTACTGCTAACAAGTTACCTGGGCATTTAACGGAAAGTGTTTACGCAAACACTTTGCTGCAAACAATTTGTATGCAAACAATTTTCTGCAAACAATTTGCTGCAAACCTAGGCTTGCTGCAAACTTCAAGTTTGCTACAAATAATTTTTTACAAGCAATTTGCTGCTAACAAATTTGCTGAAAACTGAAAGTGCTGCAAACAGAATGTGTGGCACACAAATTTGCTGCGAAACCAATTATTCTGCAATCAATTTGTTGCAAACAAATTTGCTACAAACAATTTGCTACAAACAATCTGCTCGCAAACAATTTGTCTCTGCAAATAATTTGCTTTACAAACAATTTTTTTAACAATTTTGTGCGAGAACAATTTGCTGCAAACAATTTCATGCGAACAATTTGTTACGAACAATTTGCTCGCAAATAATTTTGCGCAAACAAGGTTTGCTGCAGGTGATTTAGGTTGCATCTCGCAAACAGTTTGAGACAACAGTTTGCTGCCAAACAATTTGCTGCAACCGATTTGGGCACCTGGGTTACAGCATGAAGACAGTTTAACATAGATGATTTAATATAGACGATTTGCTCGCAAACAAGTTTAGCGCTGCGAATATGATTTCCTGCAGATGATTTAACGCGGAGTGAGCTTCAACGCGCGAATAGGTTTATACCAGATAGGTTTCTGAAACGCCAGGCGATTTGCTACAAACAGTTTAACGCCCAGACTGATGCACTTTCTGCAAACAGTTAACCGCGAATGATTCACGCAGGCAGTTTGCTGCTAATAGGTTTGCCTGCAAACAATTTTGCTGCAAAATATTGACGAACGAGGAGCTTGCTGCAAACAGTTCGCCTGGAAGCGATTTGCAACAAACAATTTTGCTTTAAACAAGTTGCTGCAAACAAATTTGCCGCAAACAGTTTGGTGCTAACAAGGTTTTTGTGAAACAGTTTGCAAGATGTGTGAGCGAGAAGGATTTTGTACTCTAGACAGGTTGCTTTCGCAGACAGTTTGCTTACTTAGATGATTTGCTGTAGATGATTTTCTGCAGATGATTTGGCATAGACCAGTTTGCTGCAAAACGGTTGCACTTTGCCTAAGATGATTTTAACACCGACAGTTTGCTATAGATGGGTGCAGCTGCAGACAGTTTGAACAGCAGACGGAGGTTCAACGCGAACGGTTTTCTGCGAAATGATTTGCGCCAGATGATTTTGGCTGCAAATGCATTGCTGCAAGGCAGTTTGCGAACAAGGTTGCGAACGCAGAATAAGGTTGCTGCAAAGACAGGTTGCTTGCGAATGGAGTTGCTATGAACAGGTTGATGCAAAACAGTTACTGTAAGTGATTTACTGCAAACAATTTGCTGCAAAGCAATTTGCTGCTAACAAATTGCTGCAAACGCTGCTGCTAACTAATTTTCTGAAAACAATTTGCTGCAAAAAATGTGGGAAAAGATTTTGCTGCAAACAAATTTGCTGCAAAAATTGCTGCAAATAATTTGCTGCAAACAAATTTGCTGCAAACAATTTGCTTCAAATAAGTGCTACCAAACAATTTGCTGCAAACAAGTTACTGCAAAACAATGTGAGTGCACACAAGGTTACTGGAAACAATTTGATTGCAAATCAAATTTGCTGCAAAAACAATGATTTGCTGCAAACAATTTGCTACAAGCAATTTACGCCACAAAACAATTTGCTACAAACAAATCTGCTGCAAACAATTTGCTACATATAAATTTTGCTACAAACAAATTTGCTGCAAACAATTTGCTACAAATGATTTGCTGCAAACAAGTTACTGCAAATGATTTAGTTCAACACCTGAGTTTTAAGACAAACAATTTGCTGCAAACAAACTTGCTCACCAAACAAATTTTCTGCAAACAAATTTGCTGCAAATATAAATTTGCTGCAAGTAAAATTTGCTACCAAACAATTTTAGCTCAAATAAATTGCTGCAAATTTGCTGCAAACAATTTGATGCAATCAAATTTGCTGCAAACAATTT
>JAECWX010000193.1:0-28461 GCA_018151165.1 Drosophila arawakana
TAGAAATGCCAAAAAATGGAAAAAAAGACAGAAATGCCAAAAAAGAAAAAAGAAAAAAGTTTTAAAAAATGTGGTGATTCCAAAATAAGGTCTAAAATCGTCTAGGATGACTAGAAACGCCAAAAAATGGAAAAAAACAAAAAAAAACAATATCAAAAAAAAACAAAAAAGTTCGAAAAATGTAAAAATTTTAAAATGTGGTGATTCCAAAATAAGGTCTAAAATCGTCTAGGATGACTAGAAACGCCAAAAAATGGAAAAAAAAAAACAAAAAAGTTCGAAAAATGTAAAAATTTTAAAAATTTTAGGATGACTAGAAACGCCGAAAAGTGGAAAAAACAAAAAAAAAGTTTGAAAAATTTATAAATTTTCGAAATCATAATTATTTTGGAGTTGAGTCAATATAAATGGTATTCCATTTCAAAATCGGTTGAGTTTTGATGGAGATAATCAATATCAAGGCTTAAAATGTGGTGATTCCAAAATAAGGTCTAAAATCGTCTAGGATGACTAGAAACGCCAAAAAATGGAAAAAAAAAAAAAAAAAACAATATCAAGGCTTAAAATGTGATGATTCCAACATAAGGTCTAAAATGGAAAAAACAAAAAAAGATCGAAAAATGTAAAAATTTTAAAATGTGGCGATTAAAAAATAAGGTCTAAAATCGTATAGGATGACTAGAAACGCCAAAAATTGAAAAAAAAACAAAAAAAGATCGAAAAATGTAAAAATTTTAAAATGTGGTGATTAAAAAATAAGGTCTAAATGTGGTGATTCCAAAATAAGGTCTAAAATCGTCTAGGATGACCAGAAACGCCAAAAATGGAAAAAACAAATAAAAACAATATCAAGGCTTAAAATGTGGTGGTTCCAAAATAAGGTCTAAAATCGTCGAGGATGACTGGAAACGCCAAAAAATGAAAAAAAAAAAAAAAAACAATATCAAGGCTTAAAATGTGGTGATTCCAAAATAAGGTCTAAAATCGTCTAGGATGACTAGAAACGCCAAAAATTGAAAAAAACAAAAAAGATCGAAAAATGTAAAAATTTTAAAATGTGGTGATTAAAAAATAAGGTCTAAATGTGGTGATTCCAAAATAAGGTCTAAAATCGTCTAGGATGACTAGAAACGCCAAAAAATGGACAACCAACAAAAAAGTTTGAAAAATTTATAAATTTTCGAAATCATATATTATTTTGGAGTTGAGTCAATATAAATGGTATTCCATTTCAAAATCAGTTGAGTTTTGATGGAGATAATCAATATCAAGGCTTAAAATGTGGTGATTCCAAAATAAGGTCTAAAATCGTCTAGGATGACCAGAAACGCCAAAAATGGAAAAAACAAATAAAAACAATATCAAGGCTTATAATGTGGTGATTCCAAAATAAGGTCTAAAATCGTCTAGGATGACTAGAAACGCCAAAAAATGGAAAAAAAAAAAAAAACAATATCAAGGCTTAAAATGTGGTGATTCCAAAATAAGGTCTAAAATCGTCTAGGATGACTAGAAACGCCAAAAAATGGAAAAAAACAAAAAAAGATCGAAAAATGTAAAAATTTTTAAAATGGGTGAATAAAAAAAAAGGTTTAAATGTGGTGATTCCAAAATAAGGTCTAAAATCGTCTAGGATGATTAGAAACGCCAAAAATGGAACAAACAAAAAAAAGTTTGAAAAATTTATAAATTTTCGAAATTAATTTTTTTCAAAATCAGTTGAGTTTTGATGGAGATAATCAATATCAAGGCTTAAAATGTGGTGATTCCAAAATAAGGTCTAAAATCGTCTAGGATGACTAGAAACGCCAAAAAAAAAAACAAAAAAAACAATATCAAGGCTTAAAATGTGGTGGTTCCAAAATAAGGTCTAAAATCGTCTAGGATGACTAGAAACGCCAAAAAATGGAAAAAAACAAAAAAAACAATATCAAGGCTTAAAATGTGGTGATTCCAAAATAAGGTCTAAAATCGTCTAGGATGACTAGAAACGCCAAAAAATGGAAAAAACAAAAAAAAGTTCGAAAAATGTAAAAATTTTAAAATGTGGTGATTCCAAAAAAAGGTCTAAAATCGTCTAGGATGACTAGAAACGCCAAAAAATGGAAAAACCACACAAAAAAAAACAATATCAAGGCTTAAAATGTGGTGATTCCAAAATAAGGTCTAAAATCGTCTAGGATGACTAGAAACGCCAAAAAATGAAAAAAAAAAAAAAAAGTTCGAAAAATGTAAAAATTTTAAAATGTGGTGATTCCAAAATAAGGTCTAAAATCGTCTAGGATGACTAGAAACGCCAAAAAATGAAAAAAACAAAAAAGTTCGAAAAATGTAAAAATTTTAAAATGTGGTGATTCCAAAATAAGGTCTAAAATCGTCTAGAATGACTAGAAACGCCAAAAAAGTGGAAAAAAAAAAAAAGTTTGAAAAATTTATAAATTTTCGAAATCATAATTATTTTGGAGTTGAGTCAATATAAATGGTATTCCATTTCAAAATCGGTTGAGTTTTGATGGAGATAATCACTATCAAATCAAAACAAAAAAAAGTTCGAAAAATGTAAAAATTTTAAAATGTGGTGATTCCAAAATAAGGTCTAAAATCGTCTAGGATGACCAGAAACGCCAAAAATGGAAAATACAAAAAAAAGATCGAAAAATGTAAAAATTTTAAAATGTGGTGATTCCAAAATAAGGTCTAAAATCGTCTAGGATGACTAGAAACGCCAAAAAATGGAAAAAAAAAAAAAAAACAAGGAACTTAAAATGTGGTGATTCCAAAATAAGGTCTAAAATCGTCTAGGATGACTAGAAACGCCAAAAAATGGAACAACAACAAAAAAAGTTTGAAAAATTTATAAATTTTCGAAATCATAATTATTTTGGAGTTGAGTCAATATAAATGGTATTCCATTTCAAAATCAGTTGAGTTTTGATGGAGATAATCAATATCAAGGCTTAAAATGTGGTGATTCCAAAATAAGGTCTAAAATCGTCTAGGATGACCAGAAACGCCAAAAATGGAAAAAACAAATAAAAACAATACCAAGGAATCTTAAAATGTGGTGGTTCCAAAATAAGGTCTAAAATCGTCGAGGATGACTGGAAACGCCAAAAAATGGAAAAAACAAAAAAAAGATCGAAAAATGTAAAAATTTTAAAATGTGGTGATTCCAAAATAAGGTCTAAAATCGTCTAGGATGACTAGAAACGCCAAAAATGGAAAAACAAAAAAAGTTCGAAAAATGTAAAAAATTTTAAAATGTGGTGATTCCAAAATAAGGTCTAAAATCGTCTAGGATGACTAGCAACGCCAAAAATGGAAAAAAAAGATCGAAAAATGTAAAAATTTTAAAATGTGGTGATTCCAAATAAGGTCTAAAATCGTCTAGGATGACTAGAAACGCCAAAAAATGGAAAAAACAAAAAAAAAAAACTTCGAAAATTGTAAAAATTTTAAAATGTGGTGATTCCAAAATAAGGTCTAAAATCGTCTAGGATGACTAGAAACGCCAAAAAAATGGAAAAACCAAAAAAGTTTGAAAAATTTATAAATTTTCGAAATCATAATTATTTTGGAGTTGAGTCAATATAAATGGTATTCCATTTCAAAATCGGTTGAGTTTTGATGGAGATAATCACCATAAAATAAAAACAAAAAAAAAAAGTTCGAAAAATGTAAAAATTTTAAAATGTGGTGATTCCAAAATAAGGTCTAAAATCGTCTAGGATGACCAGAAACGCCAAAAATGGAAAAACAAGGCTTAAAATGTGGTGATTCCAAAATAAGGTCTAAAATCGTCTAGGATGACTAGAAACGCCAAAAAGTGGAAAAAAAAAAAAAAAGTTTGAAAAATTTATAAATTTTCGAAATCATAATTATTTTGGAGTTGAGTCAATATAAATGGTATTCCATTTCAAAATCGGTTGAGTTTTGATGGAGATAATCAATATCAAGGCTTAAAATGTGGTGATTCCAAAATAAGGTCTAAAATCGTCTAGGATGACCAGAAACGCCAAAAATGGAAAATACAAAAAAAAAGATCGAAAAATGTAAAAATTTTAAAATGTGGTGATTCCAAAATAAGGTCTAAAATCGTCTAGGATGACTAGAAACGCCAAAAAATGGAAAAAAAAAAAAAAAAAAAACAAGGCTTAAAATGTGGTGTTTCCAAAATAAGGTCTTAAATCGTCTAGGATGACTAGAAACGCCGAAAAGTGGAAAAAACAAAAAAAAAGTTTGAAAAATTTATAAATTTTCGAAATCATAATTATTTTTGAGTTGAGTCAATATAAATGGTATTCCATTTCAAAATCGGTTGAGTTTTGATGGAGATAATCAATATCAAGGCTTAAAATGTGGTGATTCCAAAATAAGGTCTAAAATCGTCTAGGATGACTAGAAACGCCAAAAAATGGAAAAAAAAAAAAAAAAACAATATCAAGGCTTAAAATGTGATGATTCCAACATAAGGTCTAAAATCGTCTAGGATGACTAGAAACGCCAAAAAATGGAAAAAACCAAAAAAAGATCGAAAAATGTAAAAATTTTAAAATGTGGCGATTAAAAAATAAGGTCTGAAATCGTATAGGATGACTAGAAACGCCAAAAATTGAAAATAAAAACAAAAAAAGATCGAAAAATGTAAAAATTTTAAAATGTGGTGATTAAAAAATAAGGTCGAAATGTGGTGATTCCAAAATAAGGTCTAAAATCGTCTAGGATGACTAGAAACGCCAAAAAAATGTGGTGATTCCAAAATAAGGTCTAAAATCGTCTAGGATGACTAGAAACGCCAAAAAATGGAAAAAAACACAAAAAAACAATATCAAGGCTTAAAATGTGGTGATTCCAAAATAAGGTCTAAAATCGTCTAGGATGACTATAAACGCCAAAAAATGGAAAAAAAAAACAAAAAAGTTCGAAAAATGTAAAAATTTTAAAATGTGGTGATTCCAAAATAAGGTCTAAAATCGTCTAGGATGACTAGAAACGCCAAAAAATGGAAAAAACAAAAAAAAAAAAAACAAGGCTTAAAATGTGGTGATTCCAAAATAAGGTCTTAAATCGTCTAGGATGACTAGAAACGCCGAAAAGTGGAAAAAACAAAAAAAGTTTGAAAAATTTATAAATTTTCGAAATCATAATTATTTTGGAGTTGAGTCAATATAAATGGTATTCCATTTCAAAATCGGTTGAGTTTTGATGGAGATAATCAATATCAAGGCTTAAAATGTGGTGATTCCAAAATAAGGTCTAAAATCGTCTAGGATGACTAGAAACGCCAAAAAATGGAAAAAAAAAAAAAACAATATCAAGGCTTAAAATGTGATGATTCCAACATAAGGTCTAAAATCGTCTAGGATGACTAGAAACGCCAAAAATGGAAAAAACAAAAAAAGATCGAAAAATGTAAAAATTTTAAAATGTGGCGATTAAAAAATAAGGTCTTAAATCGTATAGGATGACTAGAAACGCCAAAAATTGAAAAAAAACAAAAAAAGATCGAAAAATGTAAAAATTTTAAAATGTGGTGATTAAAAAATAAGGTCTAAATGTGGTGATTCCAAAATAAGGTCTAAAATCGTCTAGGATGACTAGAAACGCCAAAAAATGGAAAAAACAAAAAAAAGTTTGAAAAATTTATAAATTTTCGAAATCATAATTATTTTGGAGTTGAGTCAATATAAATGGTATTCCATTTCAAAATCGGTTGAGTTTTGATGGAGATAATCAATATCAATGCTTAAAATGTGGTGATTCCAAAATAAGGTCTAAAAATAAATGGTATTCCATTTAAAAATCCTTTGAGTTTTGATGGAGATAATCAATATCAAGGCTTAAAATGTGGTGATTCCAAAATAAGGTCTAAAATCGTCTAGGATGACTAGAAACGGCAAAAATGGAAAAAACAAGAAAAAAAAGATCGAAAAATGTGAAAATTTTAAAATGTGGTGATTCCAAAATAAGGTCTAAAATCGTCTAGGATGACTAGAAACGCCAAAAAATTGAATAAAAACAAAAAAAAAACAATATCAAGGCTTAAAATGTGGTGGTTCCAAAATAAGGTCTAAAATCGTCTAGGATGACTAGAAACGCCAAAAAATGGAAAAAAAAAAAAAAAAGATCGAAAAATGTAAAAATTTTAAAATGTGGTGATTCCAAAATAACGTCTAAAATCGTCTAGGATGACCAGAAACGCCAAAAATGGAAAATACAAAAAAAGATCGAAAAATGTAAAAATTTTGAAATGTGGTGATTCCAAAATAAGGTCTAAAATGTGGTGATTCCAAAATAAGGTCTAAAATCGTCTAGGATGACTAGAAACGCCAAAAAATGGAAAAAAAAACACAAAAAAAAGTTCGAAAAATGTAAAAATTTTAAAATGTGGTGATTCCAAAATAAGGTCTAAAATCGTGTAGGATGACTAGAAACGCCAATAAATGGAAAAAAAAAAAAACAAAAAAAAACAATATCAAGGCTTAAAATGTGGTGGTTCCAAAATAAGATCTAAAATCGTCTAGGATGACTAGAAACGCCAAAATATGGAAAAAAAAACAAAAAAAATAGATCGAAAAATGTAAAAATTTTAAAATGTGGAGATTCCAAAATAAGGTCTAAAATCGTCTAGGATGACTAGAAACGCCAAAAATGGAAAAACAAAAAAAAAAGATAGAAAATGGTAAAAATTTTAAAATGTGGTAATTCCAAAATAAGGTCTAAAATCGTCTAGGATGACTAGAAACGCCAAAAAATGGAAAAAAAACAAAAAAAAAGTTCGAAAAATGTAAAAATTTTAAAATGTGGTGATTCCAAAATAAGGTCTAAAATCGTCTAGGATGACCAGAAACGCCAAAAATGGAAAATACAAAAAAAAGATCGAAAAATGTAAAAATTTTGAAATGTGTTGATTCCAAAATAAGGTCTAAAATCGTCTAGGATGACTAGAAACGCCAAAAAATGGAAAAAAAAAAAACAAAAAAACAATATCAAGGCCTAAAATGTGGTGATTCCAAAATAAGGTCTAAAATCGTCTAGGATGACTAGAAACCCCAAAAATGGAAAAAAACAAAAAAAAAGATCGAAAAATGTAAAAATTTTAAAATGTGGTGATTCCAAAATAAGGTCTAAAATCGTCTAGGATGACTAGAAACGCCAAAAAATGGAAAAAACCAAATAAAAAAACAATATCAAGGCTTAAAATGTGGTGGTTCCAAAATAAGGTCTAAAATCGTCGAGGATGACTAGAAACGCCAAAAATGGACAAAACAAAAAAAAAAGATCGAAAAATGTGAAAATTTTAAAATGTGGTGATTCCAAAATAAGGTCTAAAATCGTCTCGGATGACTAGAAACGCCAAAAAATTGAATAAAAACAAAAAAAAAACAATATCAAGGCTTAAAATGTGGTGGTTCCAAAATAAGGTCTAAAATCGTCTAGGATGACTAGAAACGCCAAAAAATGGAAAAAAAGAAAAAAAAAAGATCGAAAAATGTAAAAATTTTAAAATCTGGTGATTCCAAAATAAGGTCTAAAATCGTCTAGGATGACTAGAAACGCCAAAAAATGGAAAAAAAGAAAAAAAAAAGATCGAAAAATGTAAAAATTTTAAAATGTGGTGATTCCAAAATAACGTCTAAAATCGTCTAGGATGACCAGAAACGCCAAAAATGGAAAATACAAAAAAAAGATCGAAAAATGTAAAAATTTTGAAATGTGGTGATTCCAAAATAAGGTCTAAAATCGTCTAGGATGACTAGAAACGACAAAAAATGGAAAAAAAAAAAAACAAAAAAACAATATCAAGGCCTAAAATGTGGTGATTAAAAAATAAGGTCTAAAATCGTCTAGGATGACTAGAAACGCCAAAAATGGAAAAAACAAAAAAAAAAGATCGAAAAATGTGAAAATTTTAAAATGTGGTGATTCCAAAATAAGGTCTAAAATCGTCTAGGATGACTAGAAACGCCAAAAAATGCAAAAAAAAAACAAAAAAAAAAACAATATCAAGGCTTAAAATGTGGTGGTTCCAAAATAAGGTCTAAAATCGTCGAGGATGACTAGAAACGCCAAAAATGGAAAAAACAAAAAAAAAAGATCGAAAAATGTGAAAATTTTAAAATGTGGTGATTCCAAAATAAGGTCTAAAATCGTCTAGGATGACCAGAAACGCCAAAAATGGAAAATACAAAAAAAGATCGAAAAATGTAAAAATTTTGAAATGTGGTGATTCCAAAATAAGGTCTAAAATCGTCTAGGATGACTAGAAACGCCAAAAAATGGAAAAAAAAAAAAAAAAAAAAAAACAATATCAAGGCCTAAAATGTGGTGATTCCAAAATAAGGTCTAAAATCGTCTAGGATGACTAGAAACCCCAAAAATGGAAAAAACAAAAAAAAAGATCGAAAAATGTAAAAATTTTAAAATGTGGTAATTCCAAAATAAGGTCTAAAATCGTCTAGGATGACTAGAAACGCCAAAAAATGGAAAAAACAAAAAAAGTACGAAATTTGTAAAAATTTTCGAAATCATAATTATTTTGGAGTTGAGTCAATATAAATGGTATTCCATTTCAAAATCGGTTGAGTTTTGATGGAGATAATCAATATCAAGGCTTAAAATGTGGTGATTCCAAAATAAGGTCTAAAAATAAATGGTATTCCATTTCAAAAATCGGTTGAGTTTTGATGGAGATTATCAATATCAAGGTTTAAAATGTGGTGATTCCAAAATAAGGTCTAAAATCGTCTAGGATGACTAGAAACGCCAAAAAATGGAAAAAACAAAAAAAAGTTCGAAAAATGTAAAAATTTTAAAATGTGATGATTCCAAAATAAGGTCTAAAATCGTCTAGGTTGACTAGAAACGCCAAAAAATGGAAAAAAACAAAAAAAAAAGTTCGAAAAATGTAAAAATTTTAAAATGTGGTGATTCCAAAATAAGGTCTAAAATCGTGTAGGATGACTAGAAACGCCAAAAAATGGAAAAAAAACAAAAAAAACAATATCAAGGCCTAAAATGTGGTGATTCCAAAATAAGGTCTAAAAATAAATGGTATTCCATTTCAAAATCGGTTGAGTTTTGATGGAGATAATCAATATCAAGGCTTAAAATGTGGTGATTCCAAAATAAGGTCTAAAAATAAATGGTATTCCATTTCAAAATCGGTTGAGTTTTGATGGAGATAATCAATATCAAGGTTTAAAATGTGGTGATTCCAAAATAAGGTCTAAAATCGTCTAGGATGACTAGAAACGCCAAAAAATGGAAAAAACAAAAAAAAGTTCGAAAAATGTAAAAATTTTAAAATGTGGTGATTCCAAAATAAGGTCTAAAATCGTGTAGGATGACTAGAAACGCCAAAAAATGGAAAAAAAAAAAAAAAAAACAATATCAAGGCCTAAAATGTGGTGATTCCAAAATAAGGTCTAAAAATAAATGGTATTCCATTTCAAAATCCGTTGAGTTTTGATGGAGATAATCAATATCAAGGCTTAAAATGTGGTGATTCCAAAATAAGGTCTAAAATCGTCTAGGATGACTAGAAACGCCAAAAATGGAAAAAACAAAAAAAAAAGTTCGAAAAATGTAAAAATTTTAAAATGTGGTGATTCCAAAATAAGGTCTAAAATCGTGTAGGATGACTAGAAACGCCAAAAAATGGAAAAAAAAACAAAAATAAACAATATCAAGGCCTAAAATGTGGTGATTCCAAAATAAGGTCTAAAAATAAATGGTATTCCATTTCAAAATCCGTTGAGTTTTGATGGAGATAATCAATATCAAGGCTTAAAATGTGGTGATTCCAAAATAAGGTCTAAAATCGTCTAGGATGACCAGAAACGCCAAAAATGGAAAATACAAAAAAAAAGATCGAAAAATGTAAAAATTTTGAAATGTGGTGATTCCAAAATAAGGTCTAAAATCGTCTAGGATGACTAGAAACGCCAAAAAATGGAAAAAACAAAAAAAAGATCGAAAAATGTAAAAATTTTAAAATGTGGTGATTCCAAAATAAGGTATAAAATCGTCTAGGATGACTAAAAACTCCAAAAAATGGAAAAAAAACAAAAAAAAAAAACAATATCAAGGCTTAAAATGTGGTGATTCCAAAATAAGGTCTAAAATCGTCTAGGATGACCAGAAACGCCAAAAATGGAAAAAACAAAAAAAAAAAGATCGAAAAATGTAAAAATTTTAAAATGTGGTGATTCCAAAATAAGGTCTAAAATCGTCTAGGATGACTAGAAACGCCAAAAATGGAAAATACAAAAAAAGATCGAAAAATGTAAAAATTTTAAAATGTGGTGATTCCAAAATAAGGTCTAAAATCGTCTAGGATGACCAGAAACGCCAAAAATGGAAAAAAAAAAAAAAAAGATCGAAAAATGTAAAAATTTTGAAATGTGGTGATTCCAAAATAAGGTCTAAAATCGTCTAGGATGACTAGAAACGCCAAAAATGGAAGAAAACAAAAAAAAGATCGAAAAATGTAAAAATTTTGAAATGTGGTGGTTCCAAAATAAGGTCTAAAATCGTGTAGGATGACTAGAAACGCCAATAAATGGAAAAAAAACAAAAAAAAACAATATCAAGGCTTAAAATGTGGTGGTTCCAAAATAAGATCTAAAATCGTCTAGGATGACTAGAAACGCCAAAAAATGGAAAAAAAAACAAAAAAAATAGATCGAAAAATGTAAAAATTTTAAAATGTGGTGATTCCAAAATAAGGTCTAAAATCGTCTAGGATGACTAGAAACGCCAAAAAATGAAAAAAAATATCAAGGCTTAAAATGTGGTGGTTCCAAAATAAGGTCTAAAATCGTCTAGGATGACTAGAAACGCCAAAAAATGGAAAAAAAAAAAAAAAAAGATCGAAAAATGTAAAAATTTTAAAATGTGGTGATTCCAAAATAAGGTCTAAAATCGTCTAGGATGACTAGAAACGCCAAAAATGGAAAAAAAAAAAAAAAAAGATCGAAAAATGTAAAAATTTTAAAATGTGGTGATTCCAAAATAAGGTCTAAAATCGTCTAGGATGACTAGAAACGCCAAAAATGGAAAAAAAACAAAAAAAAGATCGAAAAATGTAAAAATTTTAAAATGTGGTGATTCCAAAATAAGGTCTAAAATCGTCTAGGATGACCAGAAACGCCAAAAATGGAAAACAAAAAAAAAAGATCGAAAAATGTAAAAAATTTTGAAATGTGGTGATACCAAAATAAGGTCTAAAATCGTCTAGGATGACTAGAAACGCCAAAAAATGGAAAAAACAAAAAAAAGTTCGAAAAATGTAAAAATTTTAAAATGTGGTGATTCCAAAATAAGGTCTAAAATCGTCTAGGATGACTAGAAACCCCAAAAATGGAAAAAATAAAAAAAAGATCGAAAAATGTAAAAATTTTAAAATGTGGTGATTCCAAAATAAGGTCTAAAATCGTCTAGGATGACTAGAAACGCCAAAAAATGGAAAAAACAAAAAATAAAATCATAATTATTTTGGAGTTGAGTCAATATAAATGGTATTCCATTTCAAAATCGGTTGAGTTTTGATGGAGATAATCAATATCAAGGCTTAAAATGTGGTGATTCCAAAATAAGGTCTAAAAATAAATGGTATTCCATTTCAAAATCGGTTGAGTTTTGATGGAGATAATCAATATCAAGGCTTAAAATGTGGTGATTCCAAAATAAGGTCTAAAATCTTCTAGGATGACTAGAAACGACAAAAAATGGAAAAAAAAAAAAAAAAAAACAATATCAAGGCCTAAAATGTGGTGATTCCAAAATAAGGTCTAAAATCGTCTAGGATGACTAGAAACGCCAAAAAATGGAAAAAAAAAAACAAAAAAAAAACAATATCAAGGCCTAAAATGTGGTGATTCCAAAATAAGGTCTAAAATCGTCTAGGATGACTAGAAACCCCAAAAATGGAAAAAAAACAAAAAAAAAGATCGAAAAATGTAAAAATTTTAAAATGTGGTGATTCCAAAATAAGGTCTAAAATCGTCTAGGATGACTAGAAACGCCAAAAAATGGAAAAAAACACAAAAAAAAAACAATATCAAGGCTTAAAATGTGGTGATTCCAAAATAAGGTGTAAAATCGTCGAGGATGACTAGAAACGCCAAAAAATTAAAAAAAAAGAAAAAAATAAGATCGAAAAATGTAAAAATTTTAAAATGTGGTGATTCCAAAATAAGGTCTAAAATCGTCTAGGATGACCAGAAACGCCAAAAAATGGAACATACACAAAAAAAAGATAGAAAAATGTAAAAATTTTGAAATGTGGTGATTCCAAAATAAGGTCTAAAATCGTCTAGGATGACTAGAAACGCCAAAAAATGGAAAAAACAAAAAAAGTTCGAAAAATGTAAAAATTTTAAAATGTGGTGATTCCAAAATAAGGTCTAAAATCGTCTAGGATGACTAGAAACGCCAAAAATGGAAAAAAACCAAAAAAACAATATCAAGGCTTAAAATGTGGTGATTCCAAAATAAGGTTTAAATCGTCTAGGATGACTAGAAACGCCAAAAATAAAAAAAAAAAAAAAAAAAAGATCGAAAAATGTAAAAATTTTAAAATGTGGTGATTCCAAAATAAGGTCTAAAATCGTCTAGGATGACTAGAAACGCCAAAAATGGAAAAAAACCAAAAAAACAATATCAAGGCTTAAAATGTGGTGATTCCAAAATAAGGTCTAAAATCGTCTAGGATGACTAGAAACGCCAAAAAATGGAAAAAAAAAAACAAAAAAAAAACAATATCAAGGCTTAAAATGTGGTGGTTCCAAAATAAGGTCTAAAATCGTCTAGGATGACTAGAAACGCCAAAAAATGGAAAAACAAAAAAAAAATTCGAAAAATGTAAAAATTTTAAAATGTGGTGATTCCAAAATAAGGTCTAAAATCGTCTAGGATGACCAGAAACGCCAAAAATGGAAAATACAAAAAAAAGATCGAAAAATGTAAAAATTTTAAAATGTGGTGATTCCAAAATAAGGTCTAAAATCGTCTAGGATGACTAGAAACGCCAAAAAATGGAAAAAAAAAACAAAAAAAAAACAATATCAAGGCTTAAAATGTGGTGATTCCAAAATAAGGTCTAAAATCGTCTAGGATGACCAGAAACGCCAAAAATGGAAAAAACAAAAAAAAGATCGAAAAATGTAAAAATTTTAAAATGTGGTGATTCCAAAATAAGGTCTAAAATCGTCTAGGATGACTAGAAACGCCAAAAAATGGAAAAAAAAAAAAAAGATCGAAAAATGTAAAAATTTTAAAATGTGGTGATTCCAAAATAAGGTCTAAAAACGTCTAGGATGACTAGAAACGCCAAAAATGGAAAAAACACAAAAAAACATCGAAAAATGTAAAAATTTTAAAATGTGGTGATTCCAAAATAAGGTCTAAAATCGTCTAGGATGACTAAAAACGCCAAAAATGGAAAAAAAAAAAAAAAAAAAAACAATATAAAAGTTTTAAAATGTGGTGGTTCCAAAATAAGGTCTAAAATCGTCTAGGATGACTAGAAACGCCAAAAAATGGAAAAAACAAAAAAAAAAGATCGAAAAATGTAAAAATTTTAAAATGTGGTGATTCCAAAATAAGGTCTAAAATCGTCTACAAAAAATGGAAAAAAACAAAAAAAAAATCAATATAAAAATTTTAAAATGTGGTGATTCCAAAATAAGGTCTAAAATCGTCTAGGATGACTAGAAACGCCAAAAAATGGAAAAAAACAAAAAAAGTTTGAAAAATTTATAAATTTTCGAAATCATAATTATTTTGGAGTTGAGTCAATATAAATGGTATTCCATTTCAAAATCGGTTGAGTTTTGATGGAGATAATCAAGATCAAGGCTTAAAATGTGGTGATTCCAAAATAAGGTCTAAAATCGTCTAGGATGACTAGAAACGCCAAAAAATGGAAAAAACAAAAAAAAGATCGAAAAATGTAAAAATTTTGAAATGTGGTGATTCCAAAATAAAGTCTAAAATCGTCTAGGATGACTAGAAACGCCAAAAAATGGAAAAAAACAAAAAAACAATATCAAGGCTTAAAATGTGGTGATTCCAAAATAAGGTCTATAATCGTCGAGGATGACTAGAAACGCCAAAAAATGGAAAAAAACAAAAAAAAAAGTTCGAAAAATGTAAAAATTTTAAAATGTGGTGATTCCAAAATAAGGTCTAAAATCGTCTAGGATGACCAGAAACGCCAAAAAATGGAAAAAACAAAAAAAAGATCGAAAAATGTAAAAATTTTGAAATGTGGTGATTCCAAAATAAGGTCTAAAATCGTCTAGGATGACTAGAAACGCCAAAAAATGGAAAAAACAAAAAAAAAGTTCGAAAAATGTAAAAATTTTAAAATGTGGTGATTCCAAAATAAGGTCTAAAATCGTCTAGGATGACCAGAAACGCCAAAAATGGAAAAAAAAAAACAAAAGAAAACAATATCAAGGCCTAAAATGTGGTGATTCCAAAATAAGGTCTAAAATCGTCTAGGATGACTAGAAATCCCAAAAATGGAAAAAACAAAAAAAAAGATCGAAAAATGTAAAAATTTTAAAATGTGGTGATTCCAAAATGAGGTCTAAAATCGTCTAGGATGACCAGAAACGCCAATAAATGGAAAAACAAAAAAAGTTCGAAAAATGTAAAAATTTTAAAATGTGGTGATTTCAAAATAAGGTCTAAAATCGTCTAGGTTGACTAGAAACGCCAAAAAATGGAAAAAAAAAAAAAAGTTCGAAAAATGTAAAAATTTTAAAATGTGGTGATTCCAAAATAAGGTCTAAAAACTTCTAGGATGACTAGAAACGCCAAAAAATGGAAAAAAACAAAAAAAAAGTTCGAAAAATGTAAAAATTTTAAAATGTGGTGATTCCAAAATAAGGTCTAAAAACGTCTAGGATGACTAGAAACGCCAAAAAATGGAAAAAAACAAAAAAAAGTTCGAAAAATGTAAAAATTTTAAAATGTGGTGATTCCAAAATGAGGTCTAAAATCGTCTAGGTTGACTAAAAACGCCAAAAAATGGAAAAAACAAAAAAAAAGTTCGAAAAATGTAAAAATTTTAAAATGTGGTGATTCCAAAATAAGGTCTAAAAACGTCTAGGATGACTAGAAACGCCAAAAAATGGAAAAAAACAAAAAAAAAGTTCGAAAAATGTAAAAATTTTAAAATGTGGTGATTCCAAAATAAGGTCTAAAATCGTCTAGGATGACCAGAAACGCCAAAAATGGAAAATTAAAAAAAAGATCGAAAAATGTAAAAATTTTGAAATGTTGTGATTCCAAAATAAGGTCTAAAATCGTCTAGGATGACTAGAAACGCCAAAAAATGGAAAAAACAAAAAAAGTTCGAAAAATGTAAAAATTTTAAAATGTGGTGATTCCAAAATAAGGTCTAAAATCGTCTAGGATGACTAGAAAAGCCAAAAAATGGAAAAAAAAAAAAAAGTCAAAAATGAAAAAAATTTTAAAATGTGGTGATTCCAAAATAAGGTCTAAAATCGTCTAGGATGACTAGAAACGCCAAAAAATGGAAAAAAAAAAAAAAAAAGTTCGAAAAATGTAAAAATTTTAAAATGTGGTGATTCCAAAATAAGGTCTAAAATCGTCTAGGATGACCAGAAACGCCAAAAAATGGAAAATACAAAAAAAAAGATCGAAAAATGTAAAAATTTTAAAATGTGGTGATTCCAAAATAAGGTCTAAAATCGTCTAGGATGACTAGAAACGCAAAAAAATGGACAAAACCAAAAAAAACAATATACAAAGCTTAAAATGTGGTGATTCCAAAATAAGGTCGAAAATCGTCTAAGATGACTCGAAACGCCAAAAATGGAAAAAAAAAAAAAAAAGATCGAAGAATGTAAAAATTTTAAAATGTGGTGATTCCAAAATAAGGTCTAAAATCGTCTAGGATGACTAGAAACGCCAAAAATGGAAAAAACAAAAAAAAAAGATCGAAAAATGTAAAAATTTTAAAATGTGGTAATTCCAAAATAAGGTCTAAAATCGTCTAGGATGACTAGAAACGCCAAAAAATGGAAAAAACAAAAAAAAGTTCGAAAAATGTAAAAATTTTAAAATGTGGTGATTCCAAAATAAGGTCTAAAATCGTCTAGGATGACTAGAAACGTCAAAAAATGGAAAAAAAAAAAAAAAAAAGTTCGAAAAATGTAAAAATTTTAAAATGTGGTGATTCCAAAATAAGGTCTAAAATCGTCTAGGATGACCAGAAACGCCAAAAATGGAAAATACAAAAAAAGATCGAAAAATGTAAAAATTTTTAAAATGTTGTGATTCCAAAATAAGGTCTAAAATCGTCTAGGATGACTAGAAACGCCAAAAAATGGAAAAAACAAAAAAAAGTTCGAAAAATGTAAAAATTTTAAAATGTGGTGATTCCAAAATAAGGTCTAAAATCGTCTAGGATGACCAGAAACGCCAAAAATGGAAAAAACAAAAAAGATCGAAAAATGTAAAAAATTTTAAAATGTGGTAATTCCAAAATAAGGTCTAAAATCGTCTAGGATGACTAGAAACGCCAAAAAATGGAAAAAACAAAAAAAAGTTCGAAAAATGTAAAAATTTTAAAATGTGGTGATTCCAAAATAAGGTCTAAAATCGTCTAGGATGACTAGAAACGCCAAAAAATGGAAAAAACAAAAAAAAAAGTTCGAAAAATGTAAAAATTTTGAAATGTGGTGATTCCAAAATAAGGTCTAAAATCGTCTAGGATGACTAGAAACGCCAAAAAATGGAAAAAAAAAAAAAAAAAATTTCGAAAAATGTAAAAATTTTAAAATGTGGTGATTCCAAAATAAGGTCTAAAATCGTCTAGGATGACTAGAAACGCCAAAAAATGGAAATACAAAAAAAAAAGATCGAAAAATGTAAAAAATTTTGAAATGTGGTGATTCCAAAATAAGTATGTCTAAAATCGTCTAGGATGACTAGAAACGCCAAAAAATGGAAAAAAAAAAAAAAGTTCGAAAAATGTAAAAATTTTAAAATTTGGTGATTCCAAAATAAGGTCTAAAATCGTCTAGGATGACTAGAAACGCCAAAAAATGGAAAAAAAAAAAAAAAAGATCGAATGTAAAAATCTTAAAATGTGGTGATTCCAAAATAAGGTCTAAAATCGTCTAGGATGACTAGAAACCCCAAAAAATTGAAAAAACCAAAAAAAAAAAGTTCGAAAAATGTAAAAATTTTAAAATTTGGTGATTCCAAAATAAGGTCTAAAATCGTCTAGGATGACTAGAAACGCCAAAAAATGGAAAAAAAAAAAAAAAGATCGAAAAATGTAAAAATTTTAAAATGTGGTGATTCCAAAATGAGGTCTAAAATCGTCTAGGATGACTAGAAACGCCAATAAATGGAAAAACACAAATAAGTTCGAAAAATTTATAAATTTTCGAAAATGTAGTGATTGCGGAGTTAAGTCCAAAATAAATGGTATTCCAAACTTCAAAAACTGTTGAAAAAAAAATTTGACGGAGATAATCAATGTCAAGGCTTAAAATTTGGTGATTCCAAAATAAGGTCCAAAATCGTCTAGGATGACTAGAAACGCCAAAAAATGGAAAAAACAAAAAAAAAAAAAACAATGTCAAAGTCTTAAAATGTTGTGATTCCAAAATAAGGTCTAAATCGTCTAGGATGACTAGAAACGCCAAAAAAATGGATAAAAACAAAAAAAGTTCGAAAAATGTAAAAATTTTAAAATGTGGTGATTCCAAAATAAGGTCTAAAATCGTCTAGGATGACTAGAAACGCCAAAAATGGAAACAAACAAAAAAGATCGAAAAATGTAAAAATTTTAAAATTTGGTGATTCCAAAATAAGGTCTAAAATCGTCTAGGATGACTAGAAACGCCAAAAAATGGAAAACAAAAAAAAAAATCTAAATCAAGGTAAAAATCTTAAAATGTGGTGATTCCAAAATAAGGTCTAAAATCGTCTAGGATGACTAGAAACGCCAAAAAATGGAAAAAACAAAAAAAGTTCGAAAAATGTATAAATTTTCAAAATGTGGTTATTTCGGAGTTGAGTCTAATATAAATGGTATTCCATTTCAAAATCGGTTGAGTTTTGATGGAGAAAAAAATCAAGTTCAAGGCTTAAAATGTGGTGATTCCAAAATAAGGTCTAAAATCGTCTAGGATGACTAGAAACGCCAAAAAATGGAAAAAAACCAAAAAAAGTCGAAAATGTAAAAATCTTAAAATGTGGTGATTCCAAAATAAGGTCTAAAATCGTCTAGGATGACTAGAAACGCCAAAAAATGGAAAAAAACAAAAAAAAAAGTCGAATATTAATGCTTAAAATGTGGTGATTCCAAAATAAGGTCTAAAATCGTCGAGGATGACTAGAAACGCCAAAAAAATGGAAAAAACAAAAAAAGTTCGAAAAATGTAAAAATTTTAAAATGTGGTGATTCCAAAATAAGGTCTAAAATCGTCTAGGATGACTAGAAACGCCAAAAAATGGAAAAAACACAAAAAAAGTTTGAAAAATTTATAAATTTTGAAATCATAATTATTTTGGAGTTGAGTCAATATAAATGGTATTCCATTTCAAAATCGGTTGAGTTTTGATGGAGATAATCAATATCAAATTTTAAAATGTGGTGATTCCAAAATAAGGTCTAAAATCGTCTAGGATGACTAGAAACGCCAAAAATGGAAAAAAAAAAAAAAAGATCGAAAAATGTAAAAATTTTAAAATGTGGTGATTCCAAAATAAGGTCTAAAATCGTCTAGGATGACTAGAAACGCCAAAAAATGGAAAAAGAAACAAAAAAAACAATATCCAAGGTTTAAAATGTGGTGGTTCCAAAAATAAGGTCTAAAATCGTCTAGGATGACTAGAAACGCCAAAAAATGAAAAAAAAAAAAAAGTTCGAAAAATGTAAAAATTTTAAAATGTGGTGATTCCAAAATAAGGTCTAAAATCGTCTAGGATGACTAGAAACGCCAAAAAATGGAAAAAACAAAAAAAAGTTCGAAAAATGTAAAAATTTGAAAATGTGGTGATTCCAAAATAAGGTCTAAAATCGTCTAGGATGACTAGAAACGCCAAAAAATGGAAAAAAAAAAAAACAAAAAAAAATATAAAAAGTTTAAAATGTGGTGATTCCAAAATAAGGTCTACAATCGTCTAGGATGACTAGAAACGCCAAAAATGGAAAAAAAAAAAAAAAAAGGACGAAAAATGTAAAAATTTTAAAATGTGGTGATTCCAAAATAAGGTCTAAAATCGTCTAGGATGACTAGAAACGCCAAAAAATGGAAAAAAAACCAAAAAAACCAATATCAAGGCTTAAAATGTGATGATTCCAAAATAAGGTCTAAAATCGTCTAGGATGACTAGAAACGCCAAAAAATGGAAAAAAAAAAAAAAAAAAGATCGAAAAATGTAAAAATTTTAAAATGTGGTGATTCAAAATATAAGGTCTAAAATCGTCTAGGATGACTAGAAACGCCAAAAAATGGAAAAAAAAAAAAAAGTTTAAAAAATTTAAAAATTTTCGAAATCATAATTATTTTGTGATTCCAAAATAAGGTCTAAAATCGTCTAGAATGGTACTAGAAATGCCAAAAATGGGTTGAATTACAAACGGAGAAAATCGAAAAATGTAAAATTTTAAAATTTGGTGATTCCAAAATAAGGTCTAAAATCGTCTAGGATGACTAGAAACGCCAAAAATGGAAAAAACAAAAAAAAAAAAAATGTAAAAATTTTAAAATGTGGTGATTCCAAAATAAGGTCTAAAATCGTCTAGGATGACTAGAAACGCCAAAAAATGGAAAAAAAAAAAAAAAAAAACAATATAAAAATTTTTAAAATGTGGTGATTCCAAAATAAGGTCTAAAATCGTCTAGGATGACTAGAAACGCCAAAAATGGAAAAAACAAAAAAAAAAGATCGAAAAATGTAAAAATTTTAAAATGTGGTGATTCCAAAATAAGGTCTAAAATCGTCTAGGATGACTAGAAACGCCAATAAATGGAAAAAACAAAAAAAAGTTCGAAAAATTTATAAATTTTTAAAATGTAGTGATTCCGAATAAGGTCAAAATAAATGGGATGTTCAATTCAAAATCGGTTGAATTTTGAAAACGGAGATAATCGAAAGGTCAAGACTTAAAATTTGGTGATTCCAAAATAAGGTCCAAAATCGTCTAGGATGACTAGAAACGCCAAAAAAAAGAGAAAAAAAAAAAAAAAATATCAAGAAAAATATAAAAATTTTAAAATGTGGTGATTCCAAAATAAGTGTCTAAATCGTCTAGGATGACTAGAAACGCCAAAAAATGGAAAAAAAACAAAAAAGTTCGAAAAATGTAAAAATTTTTAAAATGTGGTGATTCCAAAATAAGGTCTAAAATCGTCTAGGATGACTAGAAAGCGCCAAAAAATGGAAAAAAAAAAAAAAGTTCGAAAAATGTAAAAATTTTAAAATGTGGTGATTCCAAAATAAGGTCTAAAATCGTCTAGGATGACTAGAAACGCCAAAAAATGGAAAAAAAACAAGAAAAGTTCGAAAAATGTAAAAATTTTAAAATGTGGTGATTCCAAAATAAGGGGGTCTAAAATCGTCTAGTAGGAAATGACTAGAAACGCCAAAAAATGGAAAAAACAAAAAAAGTTCGAAAAATGTAAAAATTTTAAAATGTGGTGATTCCAAAAAAGGTCTAAATCGTCTAGGATGACTAGAAACGCCAAAAAATGGAAAAAAAAAAAAGGTCGAAAAATGTAAAAATTTTTAAAATGTGGTGATTCAAAAATAAAGGTCTAAAATCGTCTAGGATGACTAGAAACGCCAAAAAATGGAAAAAAAAAAAAAAAGTTCGAAAAATGTAAAAATTTTAAAATGTGGTGATTCCAAAATAAGGTCTAAAATCGTCTAAGGATGACTAGAAACGCCAAAAAAATGGAAAAAAACAAAAAAAGTTCGAAAAATGTAAAAATTTTAAAATTTGGTGATTCCAAAATAAGGTCTAAAATCGTCTAGGATGACTAGAAACGCCTAAAAATGGAAAATTTTAAAAAAAAAGATCGAAAAATGTAAAAAGTTTAAAATGTGGTGATTCCAAACAAGGTCTAAATCGTCTAGGATGACTAGAAACGCCAAAAAATGGTAAAAAAAAAAAAAAAAAAAGATCGAAAAATTTTAAAAATTTTTAAAATGTGGTGATTCCAAAATAAGGTCTAAAATCGTCTAGGATGACTAGAAACGCCAAAAATGGAAAAAACAAAAAAAAAGTTCGAAAAATGTAAAAATTTTAAAATGTGGTGATTCAAAAATAAGGTCTAAAATCGTCTAGGATGACTAGAAACGCCAAAAAATGGAAAAAACAAAAAAAAAAAGATCGAAAAATGTAAAAATTTTAAAATGTGGTGATTCCAAAATAAGGTCTAAAATCGTCTAGGATGACTAGAAACGCAAAAAATGGAAAAAAAAAAAAAAAAAGTTCGAAAAATGTAAAAATTTTAAAATGTGGTGATTCCAAAATAAGGTCTAAAATCGTCTAGGATGACTAGAAACGCCAAAAAATGGAAAAAAAAAAAAAAAAAGATCGAAAAATGTAAAAATTTTTAAAATGTGGTGATTCCAAAATAAGGTCTAAAATCGTCTAGGATGACCAGAAACGCCAAAAATGGAAAATAAAAAAAAGATTCGAAAAATCGAAGTAAAAATTTTAAAATGTGGTGATTCCAAAATAAGGTCTAAAATCGTCTAGGATGACTAGAAACGCAACCAAAAATGGAAAAAACAAAAAAAAAGTTCGAAAAATGTAAAAATTTTTCAAATTTTTAAAATGTGGTGATTCCAAAATAAGGTCTAAAATCGTCTAGGATGACTAGAAACGCCAAAAAATGGAAAAAAAAAAAAAAGTTCGAAAAATGTAAAAATTTTAAAAATGTGGTGATTCCAAAATAAGGTCTAAAATCGTCTAGGATGACTAGAAACGCCAAAAAATGGAAAAAACAAAAAAAGATCGAAAAATGTAAAAATTTTAAAATGTGGTGATTCCAAAATAAGGTCTAAAATCGTCTAGGATGACTAGAAAAACGCCAAAAATTGGAACTCAAAAAAAAAAAAGAAGATCGAAAAATGTAAAAATTTTAAAATGTGGTGATTCCAAAATAAGGTCTAAAATCGTCTAGGATGACTAGAAACGCCAAAAAATGGAAAAAACAAAAAAAAAAGTTCGAAAAATGTAAAAATTTTAAAATTTTTTTGGTGTTTAATGTAGGTGTGGTGATTCCAAAATAAGGTCTAAAATCGTCTAGGATGACTAGAAACGCCAAAAAATGAAAAAAAAAAAAAAAAGTTCGAAAAATGTAAAAATTTTAAAATGTGGTGATTCCAAAATAAGTGTCTAAAATCGTCTAGGATGACTAGAAACCCCAAAAAATGGAAAAAACAAAAAAAAAATGTTTCAAAAATGTAAAAATTTTAAAATGTGGTGATTCCAAAATAAGGTCTAAAATCGTCTAGGATGACTAGAAACGCCAAAAATGGAAAAAAACAAAAAAGATCGAAAAATGTAAAAATTTTAAAATGTGGTGATTCCAAAATAAGGTCTAAAATCGTCTAGGATGACTAGAAACGCCAAAAAATGGAAAAAAAAAAAAAAAGTTCGAAAAATGTAAAAATTTTAAATGATGGTGATTCCAAAATAAGGTCTAAAATCGTCTAGGATGACTAGAAACTTCAAAAAATGGAAAAAAAAGCAAAAAAAAGAACAATATCAAGGCTTAAAATGTGGTGATTCCAAAATAAGGTCTAAAATCGTCTAGGATGACTAGAAACGCCAAAAAATGGAAAAAAAAAAAAAAAAAGATCGAAAAATGTAAAAATTTTTAAAATGTGGTGATTCCAAAATAAGGTCTAAAATCGTCTAGGATGACTAGAAACGCCAAAAAATGGAAAAAAACAAAAAAAGTTCGAAAAATGTAAAAATTTTAAAATGTGGTGATTCCAAAATAAGGTCTAAAATCGTCTAGGATGACTAGAAACGCCAAAAAATGGAAAAAAAACAAAAAAAGTTCGAAAAATGTAAAAATTTTAAAATGTGGTGATTCCAAAATAAGGTCTAAAATCGTCTAGGATGACTAGAAACGCCAAAAATGGAAAAAACAAAAAAAGATCGAAAAATGTAAAAATTTTAAAATGTGGTGATTCCAAAATAAGGTCTAAAATCGTCTAGGATGACTAGAAACGCCAAAAAATGGAAAAAACAACAAAAAAGTTCGAAAAATGTAAAAATTTTAAAATGTGGTGATTCCAAAATAAGGTCTAAAATCGTCTAGGATGACTAGAAACGCCAAAAAATGGAAAAAAACAAAAAAAGTTCGAAAAATGTAAAAATTTTAAAATGTGGTGATTCCAAAATAAGGTCTAAAATCGTCTAGGATGACTAGAAACGCCAAAAATGGAAAAAAACAAAAAAGTTCGAAAAATGTAAAAATTTTAAAATGTGGTGATTCCAAAATAAGGTCTAAAATCGTCTAGGATGACTAGAAACGCCAATAAAATGGAAAAAAAAAAAAAAAAAAAAAAAATATAAAAGTTTTAAAATGTGGTGATTCCAAAATAAGGTCTAAAATCGTCTAGGATGACTAAGAAACGCCAAAAAATGGGAAAAAAAACAAAAAAAGTTCGAAAAATGTAAAAATTTTAAAATGTGGTGATTCCAAAATAAGGTCTAAAATCGTCTAGGATGACTAGAAACGCCCAAAAATGGAAAAAAAAAAAAAAAGTTCGAAAAATGTAAAAATTTTAAAATGTGGTGATTCCAAAATAAGGTCTAAAATCGTCTAGGATGACTAGAAACGCCAAAAAATGGAAAAAAAAACAAAAAAAAAGTTCGAAAAATGTAAAAAATTTTAAAATGTGGTGATTCCAAAATAAGGGTCTAAAATCGTCTAGGATGACTAGAAACGCCAAAAAATGGAAAAAACAAAAAAAGTTCGAAAAATGTAAAAATTTTAAAATGTGGTGATTCCAAAATAAGGTCTAAAATCGTCTAGGATGACTAGAAACGCCAAAAATGGAAAAAAAAAAAAAAAAAGTTCGAAAAATGTAAAAATTTTAAAATGTGGTGATTCCAAAATAAGGTCTAAAATCGTCTAGGATGACTAGAAACGCCAAAAAATGGAAAAAACCAAAAAAAAGTTCGAAAAAATGTAAAAATTTTAAAATATGGTGATTCCAAAATAAGGTCTAAAATCGTCTAGGATGACTAGAAACACCAAAAAATGGAAAAAAAAAAAAAACAAAAAAAAATGTAAAAATTTTAAAATGTGGTGATTCCAAAATAAGGTCTAAAATCGTCTAGGATGACTAGAAACGCCAAAAAATGGAAAAAAACCAAAAAAAGATCGAAAAATGTAAAAATTTTAAAATGTGGTGATTCCAAAATAAGGTCTAAAATCGTCTAGGATGACTAGAAACGCCAAAAAATGGAAAAAAAAACAAAAAAGTTCGAAAAATGTAAAAATTTTAAAATGTGGTGATTCCAAAATAAGGTCTAAAATCGTCTAGGATGACTAGAAACACCAAAAAATGGAAAAAAACAAAAAAAAGATCGAAAAATGTAAAAATTTTAAAATGTGGTGATTCCAAAATAAGGTCTAAAATCGTCTAGGATGACTAGAAACGCCCAAAAAATGGAAAAAAACCAAAAAATTAAAATCGAAATGTTTAAAATGTGGTGATTCAAAAAAAGGTCTAAAATCGTCTAGGATGACTAGAAACGCCAAAAAATGGAAAAAACAAAAAAAAGATCGAAAAATGTAAAAATTTTTAAAATGTGGTGATTCCAAAATAAGGTCTAAAATCGTCTAGGATGACTAGAAACGCCAAAAAATGGAAAAAAAAAAAAAAAAAAGTTCGAAAAATATAAAAATTTTAAAATGTGGTGATTCCAAAATAAGGTCTAAAATCGTCTAGGATGACTAGAAACGCCAAAAAATGGAAAAAAAAAAAAAAAAGTTCGAAAAATGTAAAATTTTTAAAATGTGGTGATTCCAAAATAAGGTCTAAAATCGTCTAGGATGACTAGAAACGCCAAAAAATGGAAAAAACAAAAAAAAAGTTCGAAAAATGTAAAAATTTTTAAAATGTGGTGATTCCAAAATAAGGTCTAAAATCGTCTAGGATGACTAGAAACGCCAAAAAATTGGAAAAAAAAAAAAAAAAGTTCGAAAAATGTAAAAATTTTTAAAATGTGGTGATTCCAAAATAAGGTCTAAAATCGTCTAGGATGACTAGAAACGCCAAAAAATGGAAAAAAAAAAAAAAGATCGAAAAATGTAAAAATTTTTAAAATGTGGTGATTCCAAAATAAGGTCTAAAATCGTCTAGGATGACTAGAAACGCCAAAAAATGGAAAAAAAAAAAAAAAAAGTTCGAAAAATATAAAAATTTTAAAATGTGGTGATTCCAAAATAAGGTCTAAAATCGTCTAGGATGACTAGAAACGCCAAAAAATGGAAAAAACCAAAAAAAAAAAAGTTCGAAAAATGTAAAAATTTTAAAATGTGGTGATTCCAAAATAAGGTCCTAAAATCGTCTAGGATGACTAGAAACGCCAAAAAATGGAAAAAACAAAAAAAAAAAAAAAAATGTAAAAAGTTTTAAAATGTGGTGATTCCAAAATAAGGTCCAAAATCGTCTAGGATGACTAGAAACGCCAAAAAATGGAAAAAAAAAAAAAAAAAAAAAGTTCGAAAAATTTAAAATTTTAAAATGTGGTGATTCCAAAATAAGATTAAGTCAATATAAATCGTCTTAGGAGTGACAAGAACGAGAAGAAAAAATTGAAAAATTAAAAATGTGATGACCAAAAAAGGTTAAAAAATTAATGGAAAAAAAAAAAGTTCGAAAAATGTAAAAACTTTAAAATGTGGTGATTCCAAAATAAGGTCTAAAATCGTCTAGGATGACTAGAAACGCCAAAAAATGGAAAAAAACAAAAAAAAGTTTGAAAAATGTATAAATTTTAGAAATCGTGATTAAAAGAGTTCAAGTCAAATGAATGGTATTCTAAAAATTTCAAAATCAGATGAGTTTGATGGAGATAATCAATATCAAGGCTTAAAATGTGGTGATTCCAAAATAAGGTCTAAAATCGTCTAGGATGACTAGAAACGCCAAAAAATGGAAAAACAAAAAAAAAAAAGTTCGAAAAATGTAAAAATTTTAAAATGTGGTGATTCCAAAATAAGGTCTAAAATCGTCTAGGATGACCAGAAACGCCAAAAATGGAAAAAACAAAAAAAAGTTCGAAAAATGTAAAAATTTTAAAATGTGGTGATTCCAAAATAAGGTCTGAAATCGTCTAGGATGACCAGAAACGCCAAAAATGGAAAAAAAAAAAAAAAGTTCGAAAAATGTAAAAATTTTAAAATGTGGTGATTCCAAAATAAGGTCTGAAATCGTCTAGGATGACTAGAAACGCCAAAAAATGGAAAAAACAAAAAAAAAGTTCGAAAAATGTAAAAATTTATTATTTAAAAAAAAAAATTAAATGTGGTGATTCCAAAATAGAGGTCTAAAATCGTCTATTTGGATGACTAAAAACGCCAAAAAAGGTCAAAAAAAAAACAAAAGTTCGAAAAACGTAAAAAGTTTAAAATGAAGGTGGTACCAAAATAAGGTCTAAACAATCGTCTAGGATGACTTGAAACGCCATAAAATGGAAAAAACCAAAAAAAAGGATATCGAAAAATGGTAAATTAATGAAAAAAACAAAAACAAACATACGGCAAAATGTTGGTGATTCCAAAATAAGGTCTAAAATCGTCTAGGATGACTAAAAACGACCAAAAAATGGAAAAAACACAAAAAGTTCGAAAAATTATAAAAATTTCTCCAAATGTAACGAAAAACAAAAAAACAATATCAAAAAAAGATAATTTTTGATTCCAAAATAAGGTCTGAAATCGTCTAAAGGATGACTCTAGAAACGCCATAAAATGGAAAAAAAAACAAAAAAAGTTCGAAGAAAAATATAAAAGTTAATTATTATGAAAAAAAACAAAAAAAAAACAATAGAAGGTTTAAAATCTATGGTGATTCCAAAATAAGGTCCAAAATCGTCTAGGATGACTAGAACCACCAAAAAATGGAAAAAACAAAAAAAAAGTTCGAAAAATGTTAAGGAATTTTTAATTTATGTCAAAAACAAAAAAAAACAATATCCTGGCTTAAAATGTAAGTGAGTTCCAGAATAGGGTCTAAAATCGTCTAGGATGACTAAAACGCCTAAAAATGGAAAAAAACAAAAGTTCGAAAAATGTAAAAATTAAATAATAATGAAAAAAAAAAAAAAAAAACAATATCAAGGCTTAAAATTTGGTGATTCCAAAATAAGGTCAAAAATCGTCTAGGATGACTAGAAACGCCAAAAAATGAAAAAAAAAACAAAAAAAAGTTCGAAAAATGTAAAAAGTTCAAAATGTGATGGTTCAAAATAAGGTACAAAATCGTTTAGGATGACTAGAAAAGCTGCAAAAAATGGAAAAAAAAAACAAAAAAAGTTCGAACAATATCAAAAGTTTAAAATATGTGGTGAGTTCCAAAATCAGGTCTAAAATCGTCTAGGATGACTGGGTAAACGCCAAAAATGGAAAAAGCAAAAGTTCGAGCGATATAAAAATTTTACAATGTCTTGAAAGAAGAAAAAAAAAACAAAGGCCTTAAAAATGTGCGTGATTCCAAATAAGGTATAAAATCGTCTAGGATGACTAGAAACACCAAAAAATCGAAAAACAAAACAAAAAGAGTTCGAAAAATATAAAGAATTTTAGAATGTGGTGATTTCAAAATAAGGTCTAAAATCGTCTAGTATGACTAGAAACGCCAAAAAATGGGGGAAACAAAAAAAAGGTTGAAAAATGTAAAAATTTTCAAATTGAAAGCTGAAAAAAACTCACACAATATGCTTAAGCAAATTGAGGTGATTCCAAAATAAGGTCTAAAATCGTCTAGGATGACTAGAAACCCACAAAAAATGGAAAAAACCAAAAAAGTTCGAAAAATGTAAAAATTTTAAAATGTGAAATTAAGTTCCAAAATAAGGTCTAAAATCGTCTATTTATTGTCTAGAAACGCGAAAGTAAATGAAAAAAAAAAAAAAAAAGTTAAGAAAAATTTAAAAATTTTAAAATTGTGGTGATTCAAGCCAGATTAAATCGTCTACGACGACCAGAAACGCCGGGAAATGGAAAATACAAAAAAAAGATCGAAAGAATGTAAAAATTTTAAAATGTGGTGATTCAAAAATAAGGTCTAAAATCGTCTAGGATGACTAAAAACGCCAAAAAAATGGAAAAAACAAAAAAAGTTCGAAAAATGTAAAAATTTTAAATGTGGTGATTCCAAAATAAGGTCTAAAATCGTCTAGGATGACCAGAAACGCCAAAA
>JAECWX010000194.1:0-51793 GCA_018151165.1 Drosophila arawakana
CAAAAAAATCGGTTGAGTTTTGATGGAGATAATCAAGATCAAGGCTTAAAATGTGGTGATTCCAAAATAAGGTCTAAAAATCGTCTAGGATGACTAAAAACGCCAAAAAAATGGGAAAAACAAAAAAAGTTCGAAAATGTAAAAAAATTAAAATGTGGTGATTCCAAAATAAGGTCTAAAATCGTCCAGGATGACTAGAAACGCCAAAAATGGAAAAAAAAAAAAAGATCTAAAAATGTAAAAATTTTAATATGTGGTGATTCCAAAATAAGGTCTAAAATCGTCTAGGATGACTAGAAACGCCAAAAAATGGAAAAAAACAAAAAAAGTTCGAAAAATGTAAAAATTTTAAAATGTGGTGATTCCAAAATAAGGTCTAAAATCGTCTAGGATCACCAGAAACGCCAAAAATGGAAAAAAAAAAAAAAAGATCGAAAAATGTAAAAATTTTGAAATGTGGTGATTCCAAAATAAGGTCTAAAATCGTCTAGGATGACTAGAAACGCCAAAAAATGGAAAAACAAAAAAAAGCAAAAAAAACAATATCAAGGCCTAAAACGCGAGAAAGAAAAAACAAAAAAAATGAAAATTTTAAAATGTGGTGATTCCAAAATAAGGTCCAAAATCGTCTAGGATGACTAGAAACGCCAAAAAATGGAAAAAAACAAAAAAAAGATCGAAAAATGTAAAAATTTTAAAATGTGGTGATTCCAAAATAAGGTCTAAAATCGTCTAGGATGACTAGAAACGCCAAAAAATGGATAAAAAAAAAAAAAAGTCAAAAGGCATTAAAATGTGGTGATTCCAAAATAAGGTCCAAAATCGTCTAGGATGACTAGAAACGCCAAAAAATGGAAAAAACAAAAAAAAGTTCGAAAAATGTAAAAATTTTAAAATGTGGTGATTCCAAAATAAGGTCTAAAATCGTCTAGGATGACTAGAAACGCCAAAAAATGGAAAAAACAAAAAATAGTTCGAAAAATGTAAAAATTTTAAAATGTGGTGATTCCAAAATAAGGTCTAAAATCGTCTAGGATGACTAGAAACGCCAAAAAATGGAAAAAACAAAAAAAAGTTCGAAAAATGTAAAAATTTTAAAATGTGGTGATTCCAAAATAAGGTCTAAAATCGTCTAGGATGACTAGAAACGCCAAAAATGGAAAAAACAAAAAAAAGTTCGAAAAATGTAAAAATTTTGAAAATTAGTGGTGATTCCAAAATAAGGTCTTAAAATCGTCTAGGATGACTAGAAACGCCAAAAATGGAAAAAATAAAAAAGATCAAAAATGTAAAATTTTTTTTAAAATGTGGTGATTCCAAAATAAGGTCTAAAATCGTCTAGGATGACTAGAAACGCCTAAAAATGGAAAAAACAAAAAAAGTTCGAAAAATGTAAAAATTTTTAAAATGTGGTGATTCCAAAATAAGGTCTAAAATCGTCTAGGATGACTAGAAACGGCCAAAAATGGAAAAAAAAAAAAAGTTCGAAAAATGTAAAAATTTTAAAATGTGGTGATTCCAAAATAAGGTCTAAAATCGTCTAGGATGACTAGAAACGCCAAAAAATGGAAAAAAAAAAAAAAGTTCGAAAAATGTAAAAATTTTAAAATGTGGTGATTCCAAAATAAGGTCTAAAATCGTCTAGGATGACTAGAAACGCCAAAAAATGGAAAAAAACAAAAAAAGTTCGAAAAATGTAAAAATTTTTAAAATGTGGTGATTCCAAAATAAGGTCTAAAATCGTCTAGGATGACCAGAAACGCCAAAAATGGAAAATACAAAAAAAAAGATCGAAAAATGTAAAAATTTTAAAATGTGGTGATTCCAAAATAAGGTCTAAAATCGTCTAGGATGACTAGAAACGCCAATAAATGGAAAAAACAAAAATAAGTTCGAAAAATTTATAAATTTTCGAAATCGTAATTCAAATTATGGAGTTAAAGTCAAGAATAAATGGTATTCCATTTCAAAAAATCGGGTAAAATTTTGACGGAGATAATCAAGGTCAAGACTTATAATGTGGTGATTCCAAAATAAGGTCTAAAATCGTCCAGGATGACTAGAAACGCCAAAAATGGAAAAAAAAAAAAAAAGATCGAAAAATGTAAAAATTTTTAATATGTGGTGATTCCAAAATAAGGTCTAAAATCGTCTAGGATGACTAGAAACGCCAAAAAATGGAAAAAAAAAAAAAAGTTCGAAAAATGTAAAAATTTTAAAATGTGGTGATTCCAAAATAAGGTCTAAAATCGTCTAGGATGACTAGAAACGCCAAAAAATGGAAAAAACCAAAAAAGTTCGAAAAAGTAAAAATTTTAAAAATGTTAAAATGGTTGGTAATTCCAAAATAAGGTCTAAAATCGTCTAGGATGACTAGAAACGCCAAAAAATGGAAAAACAAAAAAAAAAAGATGAAATTAAAAAAAATGTGGTGATTCCAAAATAAGGTCTAAAATTCGTCTAGGATGACTAGAAACGCCAAAAAATGGAAAAAACAAAAAAAAGTTCGAAAAATGTAAAAATTTTAAAATGTGGTGATTCCAAAATAAGGTCTAAAAATCGTCTAGGATGACTAGAAACGCCAAAAAATGGAAAAAAAAAAAAGTTCGAAAAATGTAAAAATTTTAAAATGTGGTGATTCCAAAATAAGGTCTAAAATCGTCTAGGATGACTAGAAACGCCAAAAAATGGAAAAAAACAAAAAAAAGTTCGAAAAATGTTAAAATTTTAAAATGTGGTGATTCCAAAATAAGGTCTAAAATCGTCTAGGATGACTAGAAACGCCAAAAATGGAAAAAAAAAAAAAAGTTCGAAAAATGGTAAAATTTAAAATGTGGTGATTAAAATAGGTTAAAGTGATAAAAGCTTAAAATGTGGTGATTCCAAAATAAGGTCTAAAATCGTCTAGGATGACTAGAAACGCCAAAAAATGGAAAAAAAAAAGTTCCAAAAATGTAAAAATTTTAAAATGTGGTGATTCCAAAATAAGGTCTAAAATCGTCTAGGATGACTAGAAACGCCAACAAATGGAAAAAAACAAAAAAAGGGAAAAATGTAAAAATTTTAAAATGTGGATCCAAAATAACGTCTAAAATCGTCTAGGATGACTAGAAACGCCAAAAAATGGAAAAAACAAAAAAGAAAAAAGTTTAAAAATTTTATAAATGTGGTTGATTCCAAAATAAGGTCTAAAATCGTTTAGGATGTAGAAACGCCAATAAAATGGAATTCAAAAAAAAAAAAGGTTCGAGTTAAAATGGAATAAAAATTTTAAAATGTAGTGATTCCAAAATAAGGTCTAAAATCGTCTAGGATGACTAGAAACGCCAAAAATGGAAAAACAAAAAAGTTCGAAAAATGTAAAAATTTTAAAATGTGGTGATTCCAAAATAAGGTCTAAAATCGTCTAGGATGACTAGAAACGCCAAAAAATGGAAAAAACGTTTGAAAAATTTATAATAAATTTTTATTTGAGTCAAAATTTTTAATGGTATTCCATTTCAAAATTTATTTTGATATTATTGATGGAGATAATCAAGATAGGCTTAAAATGAGGTGATTCCAAAATAAGGTCTAAAATCGTCTAGGATGACTAGAAACGCCAAAAAATGGAAAAAACCAAAAAAATGTTCGAAAAATGTAAAAATTTTAAAATGTGGTGATTCCAAAATAAGGTCTAAAATCGTCTAGGATGACTAGAAACGCCATAAATGGAAAAACAAAAAAAATTTTAAAAAATTTATAAATTTTCGAAATCATAATTAGTTTGGAGTTGAGTCAATATAAATGGTATTCCATTTCAAAATCGGTTGAGTTTTGATGGAGATAATCAAGATCAAGGCTTAAAATGTGGTGATTCCAAAATAAGGTCTAAAATCGTCTAGGATGACTAGAAACGCCAAAAAATGGAAAAAAACAAAAAAAGTTCGAAAAATTTAAAAATTTTAAAATGTGGTGATTCCAAAATAAGGTCTAAAATCGTCTAGGATGACTAGAAACGCCAAAAAATGAAAAAAAAAAAAAAGTTCGAAAAATGTAAAAATTTTAAAATGTGGTGATTCCAAAATAAGGTCTAAAATCGTCTAGGATGACCAGAAACGCCAAAAATGGAAAATACAAAAAAAAGATCGAAAAATGTAAAAATTTTAAAATGTGGTGATTCCAAAATATGGTCTAAAATCATCTAGGATGACTAGAAACGCCAATAATGGAAAAACCAAAAAAGTTTAAAAAATTTATAAATTTTCGAAATCATAATTAGTTTGGAGTTGAGTCAATATAAATGGTATTCCATTTCAAAATCGGTTGAGTTTTGATGGAGATAATCAAGATCAAGGCTTAAAATGTGGTGATTCCAAAATAAGGTCTAAAATCGTCTAGGATGACTAGAAACGCCTAAAAATGGAAAAAACAAAAAAAGTTCGAAAAATGTAAAAATTTTAAAATGTGGTGATTCCAAAATAAGGTCTAAAATCGTCTAGGATGACTAGAAACGCCAAAAAATGGAAAAAACAAAAAAAAGTTCGAAAAATGTAAAAATTTTAAAATGTGGTGATTCCAAAATAAGGTCTAAAATCGTCTAGGATGACTAGAAACGCCAAAAAATGGAAAAAACAAAAAAAGTTCGAAAAATGTAAAAATTTTAAAATGTGGTGATTCCAAAATAAGGTCTAAAATCGTCTAGGATGACTAGAAACGCCAAAAAATGGATGACCAGGAACGCCAAAAATGGAAAATACAAAAAAAAATATCGAAAAATGTAAAAATTTTAAAATGTGGTGATTCCAAAATAAGGTCTAAAATCGTCTAGGATGACTAGAAACGCCAAAAAATGGAAAAAAACAAAAAAAGTTCGAAAAATGTAAAAATTTTAAAATGTGGTGATTCCAAAATAAGGTCTAAAATCGTCTAGGATGACTAGAAACGCCAAAAAATGGAAAAAACAAAAAAAGTTCGAAAAATGTAAAAATTTTAAAATGTGGTGATTCCAAAATAAGGTCTAAAATCGTCTAGGATGACTAGAAACGCCAAAAAATGGACAAAAAAAAAAAAGATCGAAAAATTTAAAAATTTAAAAATTTGGTGATTCCAAAATAAGGTCTAAAATCGTCTAGGATGACTAGAAACGCCAAAAAATGGAAAAAAAAAAAAAAAAACAAAAATCAAAGGCTTAAAATGTGGTGATTACAATATAAGGTCTAAAATCGTCTAGGATGACTAGAAACGGCAAAAAATGGAAAAAAAAACAAAAAAATCAGTATCAAGGCTTAAAATGTGGTGATTCCAAAATAAGGTCTAAAATCGTCTAGGATGACTAGAAACGCCAAAAATGGAAAAAAAAAAAAAAAAGTTCGAAAAATGTAAAAATTTTAAAATGTGGTGATTCCAAAATAAGGTCTAAAATCGTCTAGGATGACTAGAAACGCCAAAAAATGGAAAAAACAAAAAAAGTTCGAAAAATGTAAAAATTTTAAAATGTGGTGATTCCAAAATAAGGTCTAAAATCGTCTAGGATGACTAGAAACGCCAAAAAATGGATGACCAGGAACGCCAAAAATGGAAAAAACAAAAAAAAAGATCGAAAAATTTTAAAATGTGGTGATTCCAAAATATTCGCCTAGGATGACTAGAAACGCCAAAAAATGGAAAAAAAAACAAAAAAATCAGTATCAAGGCTTAAAATGTGGTGATTCCAAAATAAGGTCTAAAATCGTCTAGGATGACTAGAAACGCCAAAAATGGAAAAAACAAAAAAAAGTTAGAAAAATGTAAAAATTTTGAAATGTGGTGATTCCAAAATAAGGTCTAAAATCGTCTAGGATGACTAGAAACGCCAAAAAAAATAATAATAAACAAAAAAAAGTTCGAAAAATGTATAAATTTTAAAATGAGGGAGGAGTTTAGTTTTTTTTGTTAGAAGAGTTTAGTTGGTTAGACGAAGATAATGCAGATAGATCAATCGGAGTCCGATTTCTTTTTTTGGCAGTATATTCTTTCACCACTAAGTGGTCCGGCCAGAACTCTTTGCAGCATATTTTGTTAAATTGTTCGGCCGGAACACTTATTTTAAATGAGGAAATCTCCCGAGCATACGTAAATTTGAATTTTTCAACCGTAATGTTGGCTATAGATTTGGCTTGTATAAAAGCCTTGACATCATCAGATGTAGTATCAGGGGCTAGCCTTGAAACAAAGATTTGTTTTTTCGGTGGAATACCTATGAGAGTCAAGTTATTATCTACCACTGTCATAACGTCTTTTGAACTAACAACACTGGTAGATTGACTAGTAGACCCAGTCGGAATGTCATCACTGGTATGCTGGTCAACAACAACTGTATTGACAGCGACTGAATCAGGGACTGGCTCGGTGTCCGTAGGAGTAACTTCAGTGGGGGAAGTAAAATTATCATTCCTACTGACAATACTAATTGGAGATGGGGAAGAAAGATTTATTAATGACGGATCTGAGTTATTGGAGATATGAGGAGGAACTAAAAGTTCATTTGGACCAATTGACAACCTAAAATTGGCCTTTTTCCGCTTTGGAGAATCATTCAAAAGATTCATACTTTTGAAATCTTTATCCAACGAGGTGAAACTATCAAACAGGTTCTTAAATCTGCCCAATAGTTCACCAAAGCCTCTTTTTGTTTGCCTCATGAAGCCCATCATGTCCTTTTCAACATCCCTGCAGGACTCACATGTCCATTTTATACCCGAATTAGAGCTTATCAGGTCGATAATACGGCCGTTAAGGCCAGCACATTTTTCGTGTGAAACATTATCACACAGCCAGCAACAAACGAAACCCACTTTAACGTTGTTTCGCACCTGGCAATTTTTACTATAGCAGACATTCATAATGGCAAAATTAAAATTTAGCAACAACGAAAAGAAAAGATTATACTGCAAAAATATACAAATCTAATAAAAAAGAAAAATAAAACAAATTTAAAATTTGTATAGAGTGTTAAAAAAGTATGACAGATATGCACAAGGGTTAAGTAAACAGAATGCTAAGCTAAAGCAGAAATACAGCGTACTTACAAAAACAAAATTGTTTGCGCGCCAAACGAAAATTTTACCAACGAAGATTAGGTAGCCAGCACCAACAACACTTAGATCGCGGGATAGCAGAGGGGTGAGTCAAAGCGCGGCTTACAAAGAGCAGAGAGAGAGAGATGACGCGAGAGAGTAAAAATCTATTTATAGATTGCGCTCGCGACTGAAACGTTTTAGGCAGAGAGTAGCAAACAAGCAAAAACTGCAAGTTACAAAAACAAAGCTAGTTGAGAGACAACAAAGCAAGTGCACAAACAAACAAACAACTTGCTTTGGGTAAGCTTTGTCTTGGTAAATATTGCAAAGAAATTATTAAGTTTGTTAGTTAGAGTATTTAAACCTTGCGTTTACACAGCCGGTGTATGACACAAAGTATAGACAATGAATAAAATTGACTTTAAATTGATTTATAAGGTGAAAAAATCGACGAAAAGTGACTTTTAAACGAGGAAGAAAAAAAAAACACGTCCGTTTGCAAAGCAAGTGCGAAGCGAATATAAATGGTATTCCATTTCAAAATCGGTTGAGTTTTGATGGAGATAATCAAGATCAAGGCTTAAAATGTGGTGATTCCAAAATAAGGTCTAAAATCGTCTAGGATGACTAAAAACGCCAAAAAATGGGAAAAACAAAAAAAAGTTCGAAAAATGTAAAAAAATTAAAATGTGGTGATTCCAAAATAAGGTCTAAAATCGTCCAGGATGACTAGAAACGCCAAAAATGGAAAAAAAAAAAAAAGATCGAAAAATGTAAAAATTTTAATATGTGGTGATTCCAAAATAAGGTCTAAAATCGTCTAGGATGACTAGAAACGCCAAAAAATGGAAAAAAAACAAAAAAAAGTTCGAAAAATGTAAAAATTTTAAAATGTGGTGATTCCAAAATAAGGTCTAAAATCGTCTAGGATGACCAGAAACGCCAAAAATGGAAAATACAAAAAAAAGATCGAAAAATGTAAAAATTTTGAAATGTGGTGATTCCAAAATAAGGTCTAAAATCGTCTAGGATGACTAGAAACGCCAAAAAATGGAAAAAAAAAAACAAAAAAAACAATATCAAGGCCTAAAATGTTGTGATTCCAAAATAAGGTCTAAAATCGTCTAGGATGACTAGAAACCCCAAAAATGGAAAAAAACAAAAAAAAGATCGAAAAATGTAAAAATTTTAAAATGTGGTGATTCCAAAATAAGGTCTAAAATCGTCTAGGATGACTAGAAACGCCAAAAAATGGAAAAAACAAAAAAAAGTTCGAAAAATGTAAAAATTTTAAAATGTGGTGATTCCAAAATAAGGTCTAAAATCGTCTAGGATGACTAAAAACGCCAAAAATTGGAAAAAACAAAAAAAGTTCGAAAAATGTAAAAATTTTAAAATGTGGTGATTCCAAAATAAGGTCTAAAATCGTCTAGGATGACTAGAAACGCCAAAAAATGGAAAAAACAAAAAAAAGTTCGAAAAATGTAAAAATTTTAAAATGTGGTGATTCCAAAATAAGGTCTAAAATCGTCTAGGATGACTAGAAACGCCAAAAAATGGATAAAAAACAATATCAAGGCATAAAATGTGGTGATTCCAAAATAAGGTACAAAATCGTCTAGGATGACTAGAAACGCCAAAAAATGGAAGAAACAAAAAAAAAGTTCGAAAAATGTAAAAATTTTAAAATGTGGTGATTCCAAAATAAGGTCTAAAATCGTCTAGGATGACTAGAAACGCCAAAAATGGAAAAATCAAAAAAAGTTCGAAAAAAGTAAAAATTTTAAAATGTGGTAATTCCAAAATAAGGTCTAAAATCGTCTAGGATGACTAGAAACGCCAAAAAATGGAAAAAAAAAAAAAAAGATCGAAAAATGTAAAAATTTTAAAATGTGGTGATTCCAAAATAAGGTCTAAAATCGTCTAGGATGACTAGAAACGCCAAAAAAGGATAAAAAAAAGTTCGAAAAATGTAAAAATTTTAAAATGTGGTGATTCCAAAATAAGGTCCAAAATCGTCTAGGATGACTAGAAACGCCAAAAAATGAAAAAAAACAAAAGAAAAACAATATCAAGGCTTAAAATGTGGTGATTCCAAAATAAGGTCTAAAATCGTCTAGGATGACTAGAAACGCCAAAAAATGGAAAAAACGAAAAAAAGTTCGAAAAATGTAAAAATTTTAAAATGTGGTGATTCCAAAATAAGGTCTAAAATCGTCTAGGATGACTAGAAACGCCAACAAATGGAAAAAAAACAAAAAAAGTTCGAAAAATGTAAAAATCGTCTAAAATCGTCTAGGATGACTAGAAACGCCAAAAAATGGAAAAAACAAAAAAAGTTCGAAAAATGTAAAAATTTTAAAATGTGGTGATTCCAAAATAAGGTCTAAAATCGTCTAGGATGACTAGAAACGCCAAAAAATGGGAAAAACAAAAAAAAGTTCGAAAAATGTAAAAAATTTAAAATGTGGTGATTCCAAAATAAGGTCTAAAATCGTCTAGGATGACTAGAAACGCCAAAAATGGAAAAAAAAAAAAAAAAGATCGAAAAATGTAAAAATTTTGAAATGTGGTGATTCCAAAATAAGGTCTAAAATCGTCTAGGATGACCAGAAACGCCAAAAATGGAAAATCAAAAAAAAGATCGAAAAATGTAAAAATTTTAAAATGTGGTGATTCCAAAATAAGGTCTAAAATCGTCTAGGATGACCAGAAACGCCAAAAAATGGAAAATAAACAAAAAAAAGATCGAAAAATGTAAAAATTTTGAAATGTGGTGATTCCAAAATAAGGTCTAAAATCGTCTAGGATGACCAGAAACGCCAAAAATGGAAAATACAAAAAAAAGATCGAAAAATGTAAAAATTTTAAAATGTGGTGATTCCAAAATAAGGTCTAAAATCGTCTAGGATGACTAGAAACGCCAAAAAATGGAAAAAAAAACCAAAAAAACAATATCAAGGCTTAAAATGTGGTGATTCCAAAATAAGGTCTAAAATCGTCTAGGATGACTAGAAACCCCAAAAATGGAAAAAACAAAAAAAAGATCGAAAAATGTAAAAATTTTAAAATGTGGTGATTCCAAAATAAGGTCTAAAATCGTCTAGGATGACTAGAAACGCCAAAAAATGGAAAAAACAAAAAAAAGTTCGAAAAATGTAAAAATTTTTAAAATGTGGTGATTCCAAAATAAGGTCTAAAATCGTCTAGGATGACTAAAAACGCCAAAAAATTGGAAAAAACAAAAAAAGTTCGAAAAAATGTAAAAATTTTAAAATGTGGTGATTCCAAAATAAGGTCTAAAATCGTCTAGGATGACTAGAAACGCCAAAAAATGGAAAAACAAAAAAAAGTTCGAAAAATGTAAAAATTTTAAAATGTGGTGATTCCAAAATAAGGTCTAAAATCGTCTAGGATGACTAGAAACGCCAAAAAATGGATAAAAAACAATATCAAGGCATAAAATGTGGTGATTCCAAAATAAGGTACAAAATCGTCTAGGATGACTAGAAACGCCAAAAAATGGAAGAAACAAAAAAAAAGTTCGAAAAATGTAAAAATTTTAAAATGTGGTGATTCCAAAATAAGGTCTAAAATCGTCTAGGATGACTAGAAACGCCAAAAAATGGAAAAATCAAAAAAAGTTCGAAAAAAGTAAAAATTTTAAAATGTGGTAATTCCAAAATAAGGTCTAAAATCGTCTAGGATGACTAGAAACGCCAAAAAATGGAAAAACCAACAAAAAAAAGATCGAAAAATGTAAAAATTTTAAAATGTGGTGATTCCAAAATAAGGTCTAAAATCGTCTAGGATGACTAGAAACGCCAAAAAATGGAAAAAAAAAGTTCGAAAAATGTAAAAATTTTAAAATGTGGTGATTCCAAAATAAGGTCCAAAATCGTCTAGGATGACTAGAAACGCCAAAAAAATGGAAAAAAAAAAAAGAAAAACAATATCAAGGCTTAAAATGTGGTGATTCCAAAATAAGGTCTAAAATCGTCTAGGATGACTAGAAACGCCAAAAAATGGAAAAAAAAAGTTCGAAAAATGTAAAAATTTTAAAATGTGGTGATTCCAAAATAAGGTCTAAAATCGTCTAGGATGACTAGAAACGCCAACAAATGGAAAAAAACAAAAAAAAGTTCGAAAAATGTAAAAATCGTCTAAAATCGTCTAGGATGACTAGAAACGCCAAAAAATGGAAAAAACAAAAAAAAGTTCGAAAAATGTAAAAATTTTAAAATGTGGTGATTCCAAAATAAGGTCTAAAATCGTCTAGGATGACTAGAAACGCCAAAAAATGGGAAAAACAAAAAAAAGTTCGAAAAATGTAAAAAAATTAAAATGTGGTGATTCCAAAATAAGGTCTAAAATCGTCCAGGATGACTAGAAACGCCAAAAATGGAAAAAAAAAAAAAAAGATCGAAAAATGTAAAAATTTTAATATGTGGTGATTCCAAAATAAGGTCTAAAATCGTCTAGGATGACTAGAAACGCCAAAAAATGGAAAAAAACAAAAAAAAAGTTCGAAAAATGTAAAAATTTTAAAATGTGGTGATTCCAAAATAAGGTCTAAAATCGTCTAGGATGACCAGAAACGCCAAAAATGGAAAATACAAAAAAAAAGATCGAAAAATGTAAAAATTTTGAAATGTGGTGATTCCAAAATAAGGTCTAAAATCGTCTAGGATGACTAGAAACGCCAAAAAATGGAAAAAAAAAACAAAAAAAACAATATCAAGGCCTAAAATGTTGTGATTCCAAAATAAGGTCTAAAATCGTCTAGGATGACTAGAAACCCCAAAAAATGGAAAAAACAAAAAAAAGATCGAAAAATGTAAAAATTTTAAAATGTGGTGATTCCAAAATAAGGTCTAAAATCGTCTAGGATGACTAGAAACGCCAAAAAATGGAAAAACAACAAAAAAGTTCGAAAAATGTAAAAATTTTAAAATGTGGTGATTCCAAAATAAGGTCTAAAATCGTCTAGGATGACTAAAAACGCCAAAAATTGGAAAAAACAAAAAAAGTTCGAAAAATGTAAAAATTTTTAAAATGTGGTGATTCCAAAATAAGGTCTAAAATCGTCTAGGATGACTAGAAACGCCAAAAAATGGAAAAAACAAAAAAAAAGTTCGAAAAATGTAAAAATTTTAAAATGTGGTGATTCCAAAATAAGGTCTAAAATCGTCTAGGATGACTAGAAACGCCAAAAAATGGAAAAAAAAACAATATCAAGGCATAAAAATGTGGTGATTCCAAAATAAGGTACAAAATCGTCTAGGATGACTAGAAACGCCAAAAAATGGAAGAAACAAAAAAAGTTCGAAAAATGTAAAAATTTTAAAATGTGGTGATTCCAAAATAAGGTCTAAAATCGTCTAGGATGACTAGAAACGCCAAAAATGGAAAAACAAAAAAAGTTCGAAAAAAGTAAAAATTTTAAAATGTGGTAATTCCAAAATAAGGTCTAAAATCGTCTAGGATGACTAGAAACGCCAAAAAATGGAAAAAACAAAAAAAAAGATCGAAAAATTGTAAAAATTTTAAAATGTGGTGATTCCAAAATAAGGTCTAAAATCGTCTAGGATGACTAGAAACGCCAAAAAATGGAAAAAAACAAAAAAGAAAAACAATATCAAGGCTTAAAATGTGGTGATTCCAAAATAAGGTCTAAAATCGTCTAGGATGACTAGAAACGCCAAAAAATGGAAAAAAAAAAAGTTCGAAAAATGTAAAAATTTTAAAATGTGGTGATTCCAAAATAAGGTCTAAAATCGTCTAGGATGACTAAAAACGCCAAAAAATTGGAAAAAACAAAAAAAGTTCGAAAAATGTAAAAATTTTAAAATGTGGTGATTCCAAAATAAGGTCCAAAATCGTCTAGGATGACTAGAAACGCCAAAAAATGGAAAAAACAAAAGAAAAACAATATCAAGGCTTAAAATGTGGTGATTCCAAAATAAGGTCTAAAATCGTCTAGGATGACTAGAAACGCCAAAAAATGGAAAAAAAAAAAAAGTTCGAAAAATGTAAAAATTTTAAAATGTGGTGATTCCAAAATAAGGTCTAAAATCGTCTAGGATGACTAGAAACGCCAACAAATGGAAAAAAACAAAAAAAAGTTCGATTAAAATGTATTAAAATACGTCTAAAATCGTCTAGGATGACTAGAAACGCCAAAAAATGGAAAAAACAAAAAAAAAGTTCGAAAAATGTAAAAATTTTAAAATGTGGTGATTCCAAAATAAGGTCTAAAATCGTCTAGGATGACTAGAAACGCCAATAAATGGAAAAAACAAAAAAAAGTTTAAAAAATTTATAAATTTTCGAAATCATAATTAGTTTGGAGTTGAGTCAATATAAATGGTATTCCATTTCAAAATCGGTTGAGTTTTGATGGAGATAATCAAGATCAAGGCTTAAAATGTGGTGATTCCAAAATAAGGTCTAAAATCGTCTAGGATGACTAGAAACGCCAAAAAATGGAAAAAACAAAAAAAAGTTCGAAAAATTTAAAAATTTTAAAATGTGGTGATTCCAAAATAAGGTCTAAAATCGTCTAGGATGACTAGAAACGCCAAAAAATGGAAAAAACAAAAAAAAGTTCGAAAAATGTAAAAATTTTAAAATGTGGTGATTCCAAAATAAGGTCTAAAATCGTCTAGGATGACCAGAAACGCCAAAAATGGAAAATACAAAAAAAAAGATCGAAAAATGTAAAAATTTTAAAATGTGGTGATTCCAAAATATGGTCTAAAATCATCTAGGATGACTAGAAACGCCAAAAATGGAAAAAACAAAAAAAAGTTTAAAAAATTTATAAATTTTCGAAATCATAATTAGTTTGGAGTTGAGTCAATATAAATGGTATTCCATTTCAAAATCGGTTGAGTTTTGATGGAGATAATCAAGATCAAGGCTTAAAATGTGGTGATTCCAAAATAAGGTCTAAAATCATCTAGGATGACTAGAAACGCCTAAAAATGGAAAAAACGAAAAAAAGTTCGAAATATGTAAAGAAATTTTAGTATGGCGATTCTAAAATAATGTCTAAAATCGTCTGGGATGACTAGAAACGCCAAAAAATGGAAAAAACAAAAAAAAAGTTCGAAAAATGTAAAAATTTTAAAATGTGGTGATTCCAAAATAAGGTCTAAAATCGTCTAGGATGACTAGAAACGCCAAAAAATGGAAAAAAAAAAAAAAAGTTCGAAAAATGTAAAAATTTTAAAATGTGGTGATTCCAAAATAAGGTCTAAAATCGTCTAGGATGACTAGAAACGCCAGAAAATGGATGACCAGGAACGCCAAAAATGGAAAATACAAAAAAAAGATCGAAAAATGTAAAAATTTTAAAATGTGGTGATTCCAAAATAAGGTCTAAAATCGTCTAGGATGACTAGAAACGCCAAAAAATGGAAAAAACAAAAAAAAGTTCGAAAAATGTAAAAATTTTAAAATGTGGTGATTCCAAAATAAGGTCTAAAATCGTCTAGGATGACTAGAAACGCCAAAAAATGGAAAAAAAAAAAAAAGTTCGAAAAATGTAAAAATTTTAAAATGTGGTGATTCCAAAATAAGGTCTAAAATCGTCTAGGATGACTAGAAACGCCAAAAAATGGAAAAAAAAAAAAAGATCGAAAAATTTAAAAATTTAAAAATTTGGTGATTCCAAAATAAGGTCTAAAATCGTCTAGGATGACTAGAAACGCCAAAAAATGGAAAAAAAAAAAAAAAAAAAAAAACAAAATCAAGGCTTAAAATGTGGTGATTACAATATAAGGTCTAAAATCGTCTAGGATGACTAGAAACGGCAAAAAATGGAAAAAACAAAAAAAGTTCGAAAAATGTAAACATTTTTAAAATGTGGTGATTCCAAAATAAGGTCTAAAATCGTCTAGGATGACTAGAAACGCCAAAAATGGAAAAAAAAAAAAAAAAGATCGAAAAATTTTTAAAATGTGGTGATTCCAAAATAATCGCCTAGGATGACTAGAAACGCCAAAAAATGGAAAAAAAAACAAAAAAATCAGTATCAAGGCTTAAAATGTGGTGATTCCAAAATAAGGTCTAAAATCGTCTAGGATGACTAGAAACGCCAAAAATGGAAAAAACAAAAAAAAGTTAGAAAAATGTAAAAATTTTGAAATGTGGTGATTCCAAAATAAGGTCTAAAATCGTCTAGGATGACTAGAAACGCCAAAAAATGGAATAAACAAAAAAAAAGTTCGAAAAATGTATAAATTTTAAAATGTGGTGATTCCAAAATAAGGTCCAAAATCGTCTAGGATGACTAGAAACGCCAAAAAATGGAAAAAAACAAAAGAAAAACAATATCAAGGCTTAAAATGTGGTGATTCCAAAATAAGGTCTAAAATCGTCTAGGATGACTAGAAACGCCAAAAAATGGAAAAAACAAAAAAAAAGTTCGAAAAATGTTAAAATTTTAAAATGTGGTGATTCCAAAATAAGGTCTAAAATCGTCTAGGATGACCAGAAACGCCAAAAATGGAATGTGGTGATTCCAAAATAAGGTCTAAAATCGTCTAGGATGACTAGAAACGCCAAAAAATGGAAAAAAAAAAGTTCGAAAAATGTAAAAATTTTAAAATGTGGTGATTCCAAAATAAGGTCTAAAATCGTCTAGGATGACTAGAAACGCCAACAAATGGAAAAAAACAAAAAAAAGTTCGAAAAATGTAAAAATTTTAAAATGTGGTGATTCCAAAATAAGGTCTAAAATCGTCTAGGATGACTAGAAACGCCAAAAAATGGAAAAAACAAAAAAAACAATATCAAGTCTTAAAATGTGGTGGTTCCAAAATAAGGTCTAAAATCGTCTAGGATGACTAGAAACGCCAAAAAATGGAAAAAACAAAAAAAAGTTTGAAAAATTTTTAAATTTTCGAAATCATAATTATTTTGGAGTTGAGTCAATATAAATGGTATTCCATTTCAAAATCGGTTGAGTTTTGATGGAGATAATCAAGATCAAGGCTTAAAATGAGGTGATTCCAAAATAAGGTCTAAAATCGTCTAGGATGACTAGAAACGCCAAAAATGGAAAAACAAAAAAAAGTTCGAAAAATGTAAAAATTTTAAAATGTGGTGATTCCAAAATAAGGTCTAAAATCGTCTAGGATGACTAGAAACGCCAAAAAATGGAAAAAACAAAAAAAAGTTTGAAAAATTTTTAAATTTTCGAAATCATAATTATTTTGGAGTTGAGTCAATATAAATGGTATTCCATTTCAAAATCGGTTGAGTTTTGATGGAGATAATCAAGATCAAGGCTTAAAATGAGGTGATTCCAAAATAAGGTCTAAAATCGTCTAGGATGACTAGAAACGCCAAAAAATGGAAAAAACAAAAAAAAGTTCGAAAAATGTAAAAATTTTAAAATGTGGTGATTCCAAAATAAGGTCCAAAATCGTCTAGGATGACTAGAAACGCCAAAAAATGGAAAAAAACAAAAGAAAAACAATATCAAGGCTTAAAATGTGGTGATTCCAAAATAAGGTCTAAAATCGTCTAGGATGACTAGAAACGCCAAAAAATGGGAAAAAAACAAAAAAAGTTCGAAAAATGTTAAAATTTTAAAATGTGGTGATTCCAAAATAAGGTCTAAAATCGTCTAGGATGACCAGAAACGCCAAAAATGGAATGTGGTGATTCCAAAATAAGGTCTAAAATCGTCTAGGATGACTAGAAACGCCAAAAAATGGAAAAAAAAACAAAAAAATCAGTATCAAGGCTTAAAATGTGGTGATTCCAAAATAAGGTCTAAAATCGTCTAGGATGACTAGAAACGCCAAAAATGGAAAAACAAAAAAAAAGTTAGAAAAATGTAAAAATTTTGAAATGTGGTGATTCCAAAATAAGGTCTAAAATCGTCTAGGATGACTAGAAACGCCAAAAAATGGAATAAACAAAAAAAAAGTTCGAAAAATGTAAAAATTTTAAAATGTGGTGATTCCAAAAAATAAGGTCCAAAATCGTCTAGGATGACTAGAAACGCCAACAAATGGAAAAAACAAAAAAAAAGTTCGAAAAATGTTTGATGGAGATAACAAGAAAGCAAAAAGGTTCGAAAAATGTAAAAATTTTAAAATGTGGTGATTCCAAAATAAGGTCTAAAATCGTCTAGGATGACCAGAAACGCCTAAAATAGAAAAAACAAAAAAAAGATCGAAAAATGTAAAAATTTTAAAATGTGGTGATTCCAAAATAAGGTCTAAAATCGTCTAGGATGACTAGAAACGCCAAAAAATGGAAAAAACAAAAAACAGTTTGAAAAATGTAAAAATTTTAAAATGTGGTGATTCCAAAATAAGGTCTAAAATCGTCTAGGATGACTAGAAACGCCAAAAATGGAAAAAAAAAAAAATGTTCGAAAAATGTAAAAATTTTAAAATGTGGTGATTCCAAAATAAGGTCTAAAATCGTCTAGGATGACTAGAAACGCCAAAAAATGGAAAAAACAAAAAAAAAGTTTGAAAAATTTATAAATTTTCGAAATCATAATTATTTTGGAGTTGAGTCAATATAAATGGTATTCCATTTCAAAATCGGTTGAGTTTTGATGGAGATAATCAAGATCAAGGCTTAAAATGTGGTGATTCCAAAATAAGGTCTAAAATCGTCTAGGATGACTAGAAACGCCACAAAATGGAAAAAACAAAAAAAAGTTTGTAAAATTTATAAATTTTCGAAATCATAATTATTTTGGAGTTGAGTCAATATAAATGGTATTCCATTTCAAAATCGGTTGAGTTTTGATGGAGATAATCAAGATCAAGGCTTAAAACTTGGTGATTCCAAAGTAAGGTCCAAAATCGTCTAGGATGACTAGAAACGCAAAAAAATTAAAAAAAAAAAAAAAGATCGAAAAATGTAAAAATTTTAAAATGTGGTGATTCCAAAATAAGGTCTAAAATCGTCTAGGATGACCAGAAACGCCAAAAATGGAAAAAAAAAAACAAAAAAAGATCGAAAAATGTAAAAATTTTTAAATGTGGTGATTCCAAAATAAGGTCTAAAATCGTCTAGGATGACTAGAAACGCCAAAAAATGGAAAAAAAACAAAAAAAAACAATATCAAGGCTTAAAAAGTGGTGATTCCAAACTAAGGTCTAAAATCGTCTAGGATGACTAGAAACGCCAAAAAATGGAAAAAACAAAAAAAAGTTTGAAAAATTTATAAATTTTCGAAATCAAAATTATTTTGGAGTTCAGTCAATATAAATGGTATTCCATTTCAAAATCGGTTGAGTTTTGATGGAGATAATCAAGATCAAGGCTTAAAATGTGGTGATTCCAAAATAAGGTCTAAAATCGTCTAGGATGACTAGAAACGCCAAAAAATGGAAAAAAAAAAAAAAAGTTCGAAAAATGTAAAAATTTTAAAATGTGGTGATTCCAAAATAAGGTCTAAAATCGTCTAGGATGACTAGAAACGCCAAAAAATGGAAAAAACAAAAAAAAGTTTGAAAAATTTATAAATTTTCGAAATCAAAATTATTTTGGAGTTCAGTCAATATAAATGGTATTCCATTTCAAAATCGGTTGAGTTTTGATGGAGATAATCAAGGTCAAGGCTTAAAATGTGGTGATTCCAAAATAAGGTCTAAAATCGTCTAGGATGACTAGAAACGCCAAAAAATGGAAAAAAACAAAAAAAGTTCGAAAAATGTAAAAATTTTAAAATGTGGTGATTCCAAAATAAGGTCTAAAATCGTCTAGGATGACTAGAAACGCCAAAAAATGGAAAAAAAACAAAAAAAAGTTCGAAAAATGTAAAAATTTTTATATGTTACCAAATAGTCTAATAAAAAAAAAACGAAATGTAATTAATGTCTAAATGTAGAAACAAAAAATGGAAAAACAAAAAGGTTTGAAAAATTTATAAATTTTCGAAATCATAATTATTTTGGAGTTGAGTCAATATAAATGGTATTCCATTTCAAAATCGGTTGAGTTTTGATGGAGATAATCAAGATCAAGGCTTAAAATGTGGTGATTCCAAAATAAGGTCCAAAATCGTCTAGGATGACTAGAAACGCCAAAAAATGGAAAAAACAAAAAAAAATTCGAAAAATGTAAAAATTTTACAATGTGGTGATTCCAAAATAAGGTCTAAAATCGTCTAGGATGACTAGAAACGCCAAAAAATGGAAAAAAAAAAAAAAAAGTTTAAAAAGATTTATAAATTTTCGAAATCATAATTATTTTGGAGTTGAGTCAATATAAATGGTATTCCATTTCAAAATCGGTTGAGTTTTGATGGGATAATCAAGTCAAGGTTTAAAATGTGGTGATTCCAAAATAAGGTCTAAAATCGTCTAGGATGACTAGAAACGCCAAAAAATGGAAAAAACAAAAAAAAAGTTCGAAAAATGTAAAAATTTTAAAATGTGGTGATTCCAAAATAAGGTCTAAAATCGTCTAGGATGACTAGAAACGCCAAAAAATGGAAAAAACAAAAAAAAGTTCGAAAAATTTATAAATTTTCGAAATCATAATTATTTTGGAGTTGAGTCAATATAAATGGTATTCCATTTCAAAATCGGTTGAGTTTTGATGGAGATAATCAAGGTCAAGGCTTAAAATGTGGTGATTCCAAAATAAGGTCTAAAATCGTCTAGGATGACTAGAAACGCCCAAAAATGGAAAAAACAAAACGCCAAAAAATGTGTCAAAATAAGGTCAAAATCGTCTAGGATGATAAAAAGTTCGAAAAATGTAAAAAAATCAAAAATTTTTAAAATGTGGTGATTCCAAAATAAGGTCTAAAATCGTCTAGGATGACTAGAAACGCCAAAAAATGGAAAAAACAAAAAAAAGTTCGAAAAATTTATAAATTTTCGAAATCATAATTATTTTGGAGTTGAGTCAATATAAATGGTATTCCATTTCAAAATCGGTTGAGTTTTGATGGAGATAATCAAGGTCAAGGCTTAAAATGTGGTGATTCCAAAATAAGGTCTAAAATCGTCTAGGATGACTAGAAACGCCAAAAAATGGAAAAAACAAAAAAAAGTTCGAAAAATGTAAAAATTTTAAAATGTGGTAATTCCAAAATAAGGTCTAAAATAGTCTAGGATGACTAGAAACGCCAAAAAATGGAAAATACAAAAAAAAAACAGCGAAAAATGTAAAAATTTTGAAATGTGGTGATTCCAAAATAAGGTCTAAAATCGTCTAGGATGACTAGAAACGCCAAAAATTGAAAAAACAAAAAAAAGTTCGAAAAATGTAAAAATTTTAAAATGTGGTGATTCCAAAATAAGGTCTAAAATCGTCTAGGATGACTAGAAACGCCAAAAAATGAAAAAAAAACAAAAAAAACAATATCAAGGCTTAAAAAGTTTGTTGAGTTTTGATGGAGATAATCAATATCAAGGCTTAAAATGTGGTGATTCCAAAATAAGGTCTAAAATCGTCTAGGATGACTAGAAACGCCAAAAAATGGAAAAAACAAAAAAAAAGTTCGAAAAATGTAAACATTTTAAAATGTGGTGATTCCAAAATAAGGTCTAAAATCGTCTAGGATGACCAGAAACGCCAAAAATGGAAAATACAAAAAAGATCGAAAAATGTAAAAAATTTTAAAATGTGGTGATTCCAAAATAAGGTCTAAAATCGTCTAGGATGACTAGAAACGCCAAAAATTGGAAAAAACAAAAAAAACAATATCAAGGCTTAAAATGTGGTGATTCCAAAATAAGGTCTAAAATCGTCTAGGATGACTAAAAACGCAAAAAAATGGAAAAAACAAAAAAAAAGTTCGAAAAATGTAAAAATTTTAAAATGTGGTGATTCCAAAATAAGGTCTAAAATCGTCTAGGATGACTAGAAACGCCAAAAAATGGAAAAAACAAAAAAAACTTCGAAAAATGTAAAAATTTTAAAATGTGGTGATTCCAAAATAAGGTCTAAAATCGTCTAGGATGACTAGAAACGCCAAAAAATGGAAAAAAAAAAAAAAAAAAAAAAAAATATCAAGGCTTAAAATGTGGTGATTCCAAAATAAGGTCTAAAATCGTCTAGGATGACTAGAAACGCCAAAAATGGAAAAACAAAAAAAAAGATCGAAAAATGTAAAAATTTTAAAATGTGGTGATGCCAAAATATGGTCTAAAATCGTCAAGGATGACTAGAAACGCCAAAAAATGGAAAAAACAAAAAAAAGTTTAAAAAATTTATAAATTTTCGAAATCATAATTATTTTGGAGTTGAGTCAATATAAATGGTATTCCATTTCAAAATCGGTTGAGTTTTGATGGAGATAATCAATATCAAGGCTTAAAATGTGGTGATTCCAAAATAAGGTCTAAAATCGTCTAGGATGACTAGAAACGCCAAAAATGGAAAAAACAAAAAAAAAGTTCGAAATATGTAAAAATTTTAAAATTTGGTGATTCCAAAATAAGGTCTAAAATCGTCTAGGATGACTAGAAACGCCAAAAAATGGAAACAACAAAAAAAAGTTTGAAAAATTTATAAATTTTCGAAATCATAATTATTTTGGAGTTGAGTCAATATAAATGGTTTCCATTTCAAAATCGGTTGAGTTTTGATGGAGATAATCAATATCAAGGCTTAAAATGTGGTGATTCCAAAATAAGGTCTAAAATCGTCTAGGATGACTAGAAACGCCAAAAAATGGAAAAAACAAAAAAAAGTTCGAAAAATGTAAACATTTTAAAATGTGGTGATTCCAAAATAAGGTCTAAAATCGTCTAGGATGACCAGAAACGCCAAAAAATGGAAAAACCAAAAAAAAAAAGTTCGAAAAATGTAAAAATTTTAAAATGTGGTGATTCCAAAATAAGGTCTAAAATCGTCTAGGATGACTAGAAACGCCAAAAATTGGAAAAAAAAAAAAAAGTTCGAAAAATATAAAAATTTTAAAATGTGGTGATTCCAAAATAAGGTCTAAAATCGTCTAGGATGACTAAAAACGCAAAAAATGGAAAAAAAAAAAAAAAAGTTCGAAAAATGTAAAAATTTTAAAATGTGGTGATTCCAAAATAAGGTCTAAAATCGTCTAGGATGACTAGAAACGCCAAAAAATGGAAAAAACAAACAAAGCTTCGGAAAATTTAAAAATTTTAAAATGTGGTGATTTCCAAATAAGGTCTAAAATCGTCTAGGATGACTAGAAACGCCAAAAAATGGAAAAAAAACAACAAAAAATATATCAAGGCTTAAAATGTGGTGATTCCAAAATAAGGTCTAAAATCGTCTAGGATGACTAGAAACGCCAAAAAATGGGAAAAAACAAAAAAAAACAATGTCAAGGCTTAAAATGTGGTGATTCCAAAATAAGGTCTAAAATCGTCTAGGATGACTAGAAACGCCAAAAAATGGAAAAAACAAAAAAAAGTTTGAAAAATTTATAAATTTTCGAAATCATAATTATTTTGGAGTTGAGTCAATATAAATGGTATTCCAATTCAACATCGGTTGAATTTTGACGGAAATAATGAAGGTCAACCCCTAAATGTGGTGATTCCAAAATAAGGTCCAAAATCGTCTAGGATGACTAGAAACGCCAAAAAATGGAAATAAACAAAAAAAAACAATATCAAGGCTTAAAATGTGGTGATTCCAAAATAAGGTCTAAAATCGTCTAGGATGACTAGAAACGCCAAAAAATTGAAAAAAACAAAAAAAAGATCGAAAAATGTAAAAATTTAAAAATGTGGTGATTCCAAAATAAGGTCTAAAATCGTCTAGGATGACTAGAAACGCCAAAAAATGGAAATAAACAAAAAAAAACAATATCAAGGCTTAAAATGTGGTGATTCCCAAAAATAAGGTCTAAAATCGTCTCGGTTGACTAGAAACGCCAAAAAATGGAAAAAATGGAAAAAAAAAAAAAAGTTCGAAAAATGTAAAAATTTTAAAATGTGGTGATTCCAAAATAAGGTCTAAAATCGTCTAGGATGACTAGAAACGCCAAAAAATGGAAAAAAACAAAAAACAAAAAAAAATATATCAAGGCTTAAAATGTGGTGATTCCAAAATAAGGTCTAAAATCGTCTAGGATGACTAGAAACGCCAAAAATGGAAAAAACAAAAAAAAGATCGAAAAATGTAAAAATTTTAAAATGTGGTGATTCCAAAATAAGGTCTAAAATCGTCTAGGATGACTAGAAACGCCAAAAAATGGAAAAAACAAAAAAAAGTTTGAAAAATTTATAAATTTTCGAAATCATAATTATTTTGGAGTTGAGTCAATATAAATGGTATTCCATTTCAAAATCGGTTGAGTTTTGATGGAGATCAAGGCTTAAAATGTGGTGATTCCAAAATAAGGTCTAAAATCGTCTAGGATGACTAGAAACGCCACAAAATGGAAATAAACAAAAAAAACAATATCAAGGCTTAAAATGTGGTGATTCCAAAATAAGGTCTAAAATCGTCTAGGATGACTAGAAACGCCAAAAAATGGAAATAAACAAAAAAAAGTTCGAAAAATGTAAAAATTTTAAAATGTGGTGATTCCAAAATAAGGTCTAAAATCGTTTAGGATGACCAGAAACGCCAAAAATGGAAAATACAAAAAAAAAGTTCGAAAAATGTAAAAATTTTAAAATGTGGTGATTCCAAAATAAGGTCTAAAATCGTCTAGGATGACTAGAAACGCCAAAAAATGGAAAAAAAAAAAAAATATGGTTTAAAATGTGGTGATTCCAAAATAAGGTCTAAAATCGTCTAGGATGACTAGAAACGCCAAAAAATGGAAATAAAAAAAAAAAAGTTCGAAAAATGTAAAAATTTTAAAATGTGGTGATTCCAAAATAAGGTCTAAAATCGTCTAGGATGACCAGAAACGCCAAAAAATGGAAAAAACAAAAAAAAGTTTGAAAAATTTATAAATTTTCGAAATCATAATTATTTTGGAGTTGAGTCAATATAAATGGTATTCCATTTCAAAATCGGTTGAGTTTTGATGGAGATAATCAAGGTCAAGGCTTAAAATGTGGTGATTCCAAAATAAGGTCTAAAATCGTCTAGGATGACTAGAAACGCCAAAAAATGGAAAAAAAAAAAAAAACAATATCAAGGCTTAAAATGTGGTGGTTCCAAAATAAGGTCTAAAAACGTCTAGGATGACTAGAAACGCCAAAAATGGAAAAAAAAAAAAAAAGTTCGAAAAATGTAAAAATTTTAAAATGTGGTGATTCCAAAATAAGGTCTAAAATCGTCTAGGATGACTAGAAACGCCAAAAAATGGAAAAAACAAAAAAAAGTTCGAAAAATTTATAAATTTTCGAAATCATATTATTTTGGTGAGTCAATATAAAGGTTTTTCAAAATTTTATTTTGGAGTTGAGTCAATATAAAATTGGTGATTCCAAATATTCAAAATCGGTTGATAGTTTTGAAAATGGAGATAATCAATATCAAGGCTTAAAATGTGGTGATTCCAAAATAAGGTCTAAAATCGTCTAGGATGACTAGAAACGCCAAAAAATGGAAAAAAAAAAAAAAAGTTCGAAAAATGTAAAATTTTTAAAATTTGGTGATTCCAAAATAAGGTCTAAAATCGTCTAGGATGACCAGAAACGCCAAAAATGGAAAAAACAAAAAAAAGATGGAAAAAGTTTAAAAATTTTAAAATGTGGTGATTCCAAAATAAGGTCTAAAATCGTCTAGGATGACTAGAAACGCCAAAAATGGAAAAAACAAAAAAAAAGTTCGAAAAATGTAAAAATTTTAAAATGTGGTGATTCCAAAATAAGGTCTAAAATCGTCTAGGATGACTAGAAACGCAAAAAATGGAAAAAAAAAAAAGTTCGAAAAATGTAAAAATTTTAAAATGTGGTGATTCCAAAATAAGGTCTAAAATCGTCTAGGATGACCAGAAACGCCAAAAATGGAAAATACAAAAAAAAAAACATCGAAAAATGTAAAAATTTTAAAATGTGGTGATTCCAAAATAAGGTCTAAAATCGTCTAGGATGACTAGAAACGCCAAAAAATGGAAAAAACAGAAAAAAGTTCGAAAAATGTAAAAATTTTAAAATGTGGTGATTCCAAAATAAGGTTTAAAATCGTCTAGGATGACTAGAAACCCCAAAAAATGGAAAAAACAGAAAAAAGTTCGAAAAATGTAAAAATTTAAAAATGTGGTGATTCCAAAATAAGGTCTAAAATCGTTTAGGATGACCAGCAACGCCAAAAAATGGAAAAAAAAAAAAAAGTTTGAAAAATTTATAAATTTTCGAAATCATAATTATTTTGGAGTTGAGTCAATATAAATGGTATTCCATTTCAAAATCGGTTGAGTTTTGATGGAGATAATCAAGATCAAGGCTTAAGATGTGGTGATTCCAAAATAAGGTCTAAAATCGTCTAGGATGACTAGAAACGCCAAAAAATGGAAAAAAACAAAAAAACACAATATCAAGGCTTAAAATGTGGTGGTTCCAAAATAAAGTCTAAAATCGTCTAGGATGACCAGAAACGCCAAAAAATGGAAAAAAACAAAAAAAAAGTTCGAAAAATGTAAAAATTTTAAAATGTGGTGATTCCAAAATAAGGTCTAAAATCGTCTAGGATGACTAGAAACGCCAAAAATGGAAAAAACAAAAAAAAGATCGAAAAATGTAAAAATTTTAAAATGTGGTGATTTCAAAATAAGGTCTAAAATCGTCTAGGATGACTAGAAACGCCAAAAATGGAAAAAACAAAAAAAAAGTTGGAAAAATGTAAAAATTTTAAAACGTGGTGATTCCAAAATAAGGTCTAAAATCGTCTAGGATGACTAGAAACGCCAAAAATGGAAAAAACAAAAAAAAAGTACGAAAAATGTAAAAATTTTAAAATGTGGTGATTCCAAAATAAGGTCTAAAATCGTCTAGGATGACCAGAAACGGCAAAAATGGAAAAAAACAAAAAAGTTTGAAAAATTTATAAATTTTCGAAATCATAATTATTTTGGAGTTGAGTCAATATAAATGGTATTCCATTTCAAAATCGGTTGAGTTTTGATGGAGATAATCAAGATCAAGGCTTAAAATGTGGTGATTCCAAAATAAGGTCTAAAATCGTCTAGGATGACTAGAAACGCCAAAAATGGAAAAAAAAGGTCGAAAAATGTAAAAATTTTAAAATGTGGTGATTCCAAAATAAGGTCTAAAATCGTCTAGGATGACTAGAAACGCAAAAAATGGAAAAAAACAAAAAAAAGATCGAAAAATGTAAAAATTTTAAAACGTGGTGATTCCAAAATAAGGTCTAAAATCGTCTAGGATGACTAGAAACGCCAAAAATGGAAAAAACAAAAAAAAGATCGAAAAATGTAAAAATTTTAAAACGTGGTGATTCCAAAATAAGGTCTAAAATCGTCTAGGATGACTAGAAACGCAAAAAAATGGAAAAAAAAAAAAGGTCGAAAAAATTTTTGTGGTGATTCCAAAATAAGGTCTAAAATCGTCTAGGATGACTAGAAACGCAAAAAAATGGAAAAAAAAAAAAAAGTTTGAAAAATTTATAAATTTTCGAAATCATAATTATTTTGGAGTTGAGTCAATATAAATGGTATTCCATTTCAAAATCGGTTGAGTTTTGATGGAGATAATCAATATCAAGGCTTAAAATGTGGTGATTCCAAAATAAGGTCTAAAATCGTCTAGGATGACTAGAAACGCCAAAAATGGAAAAAAAGGTCGAAAAATGTAAAAATTTTAAAATGGGGTGATTCCAAAATAAGGTCTAAAATCGTCTAGGATGACTAGAAACGCAAAAAATGGAAAAAAACAAAAAAAAGATCGAAAAATGTAAAAATTTTAAAACGTGGTGATTCCAAAATAAGGTCTAAAATCGTCTAGGATGACTAGAAACGCCAAAAATGGAAAATACAAAAAAAAAGATGGAAAAAGTTTAAAAATTTTAAAATGTGGTGATTCCAAAATAAGGTCTAAAATCGTCTAGGATGACTAGAAACGCCAAAAAATGGAAAAAAACAAAAAAACACAATATCAAGGCTTAAAATGTGGTGGTTCCAAAATAAAGTCTAAAATCGTCTAGGATGACCAGAAACGCCAAAAAATGGAAAAAAACAAAAAAAAGTTCGAAAAATGTAAAAATTTTAAAATGTGGTGATTCCAAAATAAGGTCTAAAATCGTCTAGGATGACTAGAAACGCCAAAAATGGAAAAAACAAAAAAAAAGATCGAAAAATGTAAAAATTTTAAAATGTGGTGATTTCAAAATAAGGTCTAAAATCGTCTAGGATGACTAGAAACGCCAAAAATGGAAAAAACAAAAAAAAAGTTGGAAAAATGTAAAAATTTTAAAACGTGGTGATTCCAAAATAAGGTCTAAAATCGTCTAGGATGACTAGAAACGCCAAAAAATGGAAAAAACAAAAAAAAGTACAAAAAATGTAAAAATTTTAAAATGTGGTGATTCCAAAATAAGGTCTAAAATCGTCTAGGATGACCAGAAACGGCAAAAAATGGAAAAAACAAAAAAAAGTTTGAAAAATTTATAAATTTTCGAAATCATAATTATTTTGGAGTTGAGTCAATATAAATGGTATTCCATTTCAAAATCGGTTGAGTTTTGATGGAGATAATCAAGATCAAGGCTTAAAATGTGGTGATTCCAAAATAAGGTCTAAAATCGTCTAGGATGACTAGAAACGCCAAAAAATGGAAAAAAAAAAAAAAAAAAACAATATCAAGGCTTAAAATGTGGGTGATTCCAAAATAAGGTCTAAAATCGTCTAGGATGACTAGAAACGCCAAAAATGGAAAAAAAAAAAAAAGATCGAAAAATGTAAAAATTTTAAAATGTGGTGATTCCAAAATAAGGTCTAAAATCGTCTAGGATGACTAGAAACGCCAAAAAATGGAAAAAAAAAAAAAAAAGTTCGAAAAATGTAAAAAATTTTAAAATGTGGTGATTCCAAAATAAGGTCTAAAATCGTCTAGGATGACTAGAAACGCAAAAAATGGAAAAAAAAAAAAAAAAGTTTGAAAAATTTAAAAATTTTAAAATTGTGGTGATTCCAAAATAAGGTCTAAAATCGTCTAGGATGACTAGAAACGCCAAAAAATGGAAAAAAAAAAAGAAAAATGTAAAAATTTTAAAATGTGGTGATTCCAAAATAAGGTCTAAAATCGTCTAGGATGACTAGAAACGCCAAAAATGGAAAAAACAAAAAAGATCGAAAAATGTAAAAATTTTAAAATGTGGTGATTCCAAAATAAGGTCTAAAATCGTCTAGGATGACTAGAAACGCCAAAAATGGAAAAAAAAGGTCGAAAAATGTAAAAATTTTAAAATGTGGTGATTCCAAAATAAGGTCTAAAATCGTCTAGGATGACTAGAAACGCCAAAAATGGAAAAACCAAAAAAAAGATCGAAAAATGTAAAAATTTTAAAATGTGGTGATTCCAAAATAAGGTCTAAAATCGTCTAGGATGACTAGAAACGCCAAAAATGGAAAAAAAAGGTCGAAAAATGTAAAAATTTTAAAATGTGGTGATTCCAAAATAAGGTCTAAAATCGTCTAGGATGACTAGAAACGCAAAAAAATGGAAAAAACAAAAAAAAGTTTGAAAAATTTATAAATTTTCGAAATCATAATTATTTTGGAGTTGAGTCAATATAAATGGTATTCCATTTCAAAATCGGTTGAGTTTTGATGGAGATAATCAATATCAAGGCTTAAAATGTGGTGATTCCAAAATAAGGTCTAAAATCGTCTAGGATGACTAGAAACGCCAAAAATGGAAAAAAAAAAAAAGAAAAATGTAAAAATTTTAAAATGTGGGTGATTCCAAAATAAGGTCTAAAATCGTCTAGGATGACTAGAAACGCCAAAAAAATGGAAAAAACACAAAAAAGTTTGAAAAATTTATAAATTTTAAAAATTTTAATTAATGTGGTTGATTCCAAAATAAGGTCTAAAATCGTCTAGGATGACTAGAAACGCCAAAAATGGAAAAAAAAAATGGAAAAATCAAAATAAGTTTTAAAATGTGGTGATTCCAAATATAAGGTTAAAATCGTCTAGGATGACTAGAAACGCCAAAAAATTAAAAAAAAAGTGTCGAAAAATGTAAAAATTTTAAAATGTGGTGATTCCAAAATAAGGTCTAAAATCGTCTAGGATGACTAGAAACGCCAAAAAATGGAAAAACAAAAAAAAAGTTCGAAAAATGTAAAAATTTTAAAATGTGGTGATTCCAAAATAAGGTCTAAAATCGTCTAGGATGACTAGAAACGCCAAAAAATGGAAAAAAAAAAAAAAGTTCGAAAAATGTAAAAATTTTAAAATGTGGGTGATTCCAAAATAAGGTCTAAAATCGTCTAGGATGACTAGAAACGCCAAAAATGGAAAAAACAAAAAAAAAGATCGAAAAATGTAAAAATTTTAAAACGTGGTGATTCCAAAATAAGGTCTAAAATCGTCTAGGATGACTAGAAACGCCAAAAATGGAAAAAAACAAAAAAAGTCGAAAAATGTAAAAATTTTAAAATGTGGTGATTCCAAAATAAGGTCTAAAATCGTCTAGGATGACTAGAAACGCCAAAAAATGGAAAAAACAAAAAAAAAGTTCGAAAAATGTAAAAATTTTAAAATGTGGTGATTCCAAAATAAGGTCTAAAATCGTCTAGGATGACTAGAAACGCCAAAAAATGGAAAAAAAAAAAAAAATCAAAAAATGTAAAAATTTTAAAATGTGGTGATTCCAAAATAAGGTCTAAAATCGTCTAGGATGACTAGAAACGCCAAAAATGGAAAAAACAAAAAAAAAGATCGAAAAATGTAAAAATTTTAAAACGTGGTGATTCCAAAATAAGGTCTAAAATCGTCTAGGATGACTAGAAACGCCAAAAATGGAAAAAACAAAAAAAAAGGTCGAAAAATGTAAAAATTTTAAAATGTGGTGATTCCAAAATAAGGTCTAAAATCGTCTAGGATGACTAGAAACGCAAAAAAATGGAAAAAAACAAAAAAAGATCGAAAAATGTAAAAATTTTAAAACGTGGTGATTCCAAAATAAGGTCTAAAATCGTCTAGGATGACTAGAAACGCCAAAAAATGGAAAAAACAAAAAAAAGTTCGAAAAATGTAAAAATTTTAAAATGTGGTGATTCCAAAATAAGGTCTAAAATCGTTTAGGATGACTAGAAACGCCAAAAAAATGGAAAAAAAAAAAAAAAAAGATCGAAAAATGTAAAAATTTTAAAATGTGGTGATTCCAAAATAAGGTCTAAAATCGTCTAGGATGACTAGAAACGCCAAAAAATGGAAAAAAAAAAAAAAAGGTCGAAAAATGTAAAAATTTTAAAATGTGGTGATTCCAAAATAAGGTCTAAAATCGTCTAGGATGACTAGAAACGCCAAAAAATGGAAAAAACCAAAAAAAGGTCGAAAAATGTAAAAATTTTAAAATGTGGTGATTCCAAAATAAGGTCTAAAATCGTCTAGGATGACTAGAAACGCCAAAAAATGGAAAAAACAAAAAAAAAAAGATCGAAAAATGTAAAAATTTTAAAACGTGGTGATTCCAAAATAAGGTCTAAAATCGTCTAGGATGACTAGAAACGCAAAAAAATGGAAAAAAAAAAAAAAGTTTGAAAAATTTATAAATTTTCGAAATCATAATTATTTTGGAGTTGAGTCAATATAAATGGTATTCCATTTCAAAATCGGTTGAGTTTTGATGGAGATAATCAAAATCAAGGCTTAAAATGTGGTGATTCCAAAATAAGGTCTAAAATCGTCTAGGATGACTAGAAACGCCAAAAAATGGAAAAAACAAAAAAAAGTTCGAAAAATGTAAAAATTTTAAAATGTGTTGATTCCAAAATAAGGTCTAAAATCGTCTAGGATGACTAGAAACGCCAAAAAATGGAAAAAAAAAAAAAAGATCGAAAAATGTAAAAATTTTAAAATGTGGTGATTCCAAAATAAGGTCTAAAATCGTCTAGGATGACTAGAAACGCCAAAAATGGAAAAAAAAAAAAAGATCGAAAAATGTAAAAATTTTAAAATGTGGTGATTCCAAAATAAGGTCTAAAATCGTCTAGGATGACTAGAAACGCCAAAAATGGAAAAAACAAAAAAAAAAGATCGAAAAATGTAAAAATTTTAAAATGTGGTGATTCCAAAATAAGGTCTAAAATCGTCTAGGATGACTAGAAACGCAAAAAAATGGAAAAAACAAAAAAAGTTCGAAAAATTTATAAATTTTTGAAATCGTGGTGATTCCGAAATAAGGTCATATAAATCGTCTTCGATTTCTAGAAATCGCCAAAAGTTTGGAAAAAAGAAAATCAAAATATCAAGTTTTAAAATGTGGTGATTCCAAAATAAGGTCTAAAATCGTCTAGGATGACTAGAAACGCCAAAAATGGAAAAAACAAAAAAAGTTCGAAAAATGTAAAAATTTTAAAATGTGGTGATTCCAAAATAAGGTCTAAAATCGTCTAGGATGACTAGAAACGCAAAAAAATGGAAAAAAAAAAAAAAAGTTCGAAAAATGTAAAAATTTTAAAATGTGGTGATTCCAAAATAAGGTCTAAAATCGTCTAGGATGACTAGAAACGCAAAAAATGGAAAAAACAAAAAAAAAAAAGATCGAAAAATGTAAAAATTTTAAAATGTGGTGATTCCAAAATAAGGTCTAAAATCGTCTAGGATGACTAGAAACGCCAAAAAATGGAAAAAACAAAAAAAAGTTTGAAAAATTTATAAATTTTCGAAATCATAATTATTTTGGAGTTGAGTCAATATAAATGGTATTCCATTTCAAAATCGGTTGAGTTTTGATGGAGATAATCAATATCAAGGCTTAAAATGTGGTGATTCCAAAATAAGGTCTAAAATCGTCTAGGATGACTAGAAACGCCAAAAAATGGAAAAAACAAAAAAAGTCGAAAAATGTAAAAATTTTAAAATGTGGGTGATTCCAAAATAAGGTCTAAAATCGTCTAGGATGACTAGAAACGCCAAAAATGGAAAAAAAAAAAAAAAGATCGAAAAATGTAAAAATTTTAAAATGTGGTGATTCCAAAATAAGGTCTAAAATCGTCTAGGATGACTAGAAACGCCAAAAAAATGGAAAAAAAAAAAAAAGTTCGAAAAATGTAAAAATTTTAAAATGTGGTGATTCCAAAATAAGGTCTAAAATCGTCTAGGATGACTAGAAACGGCCAAAAATGGAAAAAAACAAAAAAAAGATCAAAAAATGTAAAAATTTTAAAATGTGGTGATTCCAAAATAAGGTCTAAAATCGTCTAGGATGACTAGAAACGCCAAAAATGGAAAAAACAAAAAAAAAGTTCGAAAAATGTAAAAAATTTTAAAATGTGGGTGATTCCAAAATAAGGTCTAAAATCGTCTAGGATGACTAGAAACGCCAAAAAAATGGAAAAAACAAAAAAAAGATCGAAAAATGTAAAAATTTTAAAATGTGGTGATTCCAAAATAAGGTCTAAAATCGTCTAGGATGACTAGAAACGCAAAAAAATGGAAAAAAACAAAAAAAGGTCGAAAAATGTAAAAATTTTAAAATGTGGTGATTCCAAAATAAGGTCTAAAATCGTCTAGGATGACTAGAAACGCCAAAAAATGGAAAAAAAAAAAAAGTTTGAAATTTAAAAATTTTAAAATTATTTTTTGATCGAAATAATGTAAAAATTTTAAAATGTGGTGATTCCAAAATAAGGTCTAAAATCGTCTAGGATGACTAGAAACGCCAAAAAATGGAAAAAAAAAAAAAAAAAAAATGAACGAAAAAATGTAAAAATTTTAAAATGTGGTGATTCCAAAATAAGGTCTAAAATCGTCTAGGATGACTAGAAACGCCAAAAATGGAAAAAACAAAAAAAGGTCGAAAAATGTAAAAATTTTAAAATGTGGTGATTCCAAAATAAGGTCTAAAATCGTCTAGGATGACTAGAAACGCAAAAAAATGGAAAAAACAAAAAAAGTTCGAAAAATGTAAAAATTTTAAAATGTGGTGATTCCAAAATAAGGTCTAAAATCGTCTAGGATGACTAGAAACGCCAAAAAATGGAAAAAACAAAAAAAAGATCGAAAAATGTAAAAATTTTAAAATGTGGTGATTCCAAAATAAGGTCTAAAATCGTCTAGGATGACTAAAAACGCCAAAAAATGGAAAAAAACAAAAAAAAGATCGAAAAATGTAAAAATTTTAAAATGTGGTGATTCCAAAATAAGGTCTAAAATCGTCTAGGATGACTAGAAACGCCAAAAATGGAAAAAAAAAAAAAAGTTCGAAAAATGTAAAAATTTTAAAATGTGGTGATTCCAAAATAAGGTCTAAAATCGTCTAGGATGACTAGAAACGCCAAAAAATGGAAAAAAACAAAAAAAGTTCGAAAAATGTAAAAATTTTAAAATGTGGTGATTCCAAAATAAGGTCTAAAATCGTCTAGGATGACTAGAAACGCCAAAAAATGGAAAAAAACAAAAAAAAATCAAAAAATGTAAAAATTTTAAAATGTGGTGATTCCAAAATAAGGTCTAAAATCGTCTAGGATGACTAGAAACGCCAAAAATGGAAAAAACAAAAAAAAGTTCGAAAAATGTAAAAATTTTAAAATGTGGTGATTCCAAAATAAGGTCTAAAATCGTCTAGGATGACTAGAAACGCCAAAAAATGGAAAAAAAAAAAAAGATCGAAAAATGTAAAAATTTTAAAATGTGGTGATTCCAAAATAAGGTCTAAAATCGTCTAGGATGACTAGAAACGCCAAAAAATGGAAAAAACAAAAAAAAAGTTCGAAAAATGTAAAAATTTTAAAATGTGGTGATTCCAAAATAAGGTCTAAAATCGTCTAGGATGACTAGAAACGCCAAAAAATGGAAAAACCAAAAAAAAGTTCGAAAAATGTAAAAATTTTAATTAATGTGGAGTTGATTCCAAAATAAGGTCTAAAATCGTTTAGGATAAAAAAGCCAAAAATGCAAAAAAGTTTTAAACGAAAAAATCAAAAATTTTAAAATGTGGTGATTCCAAAATAAGGTCTAAAATCGTCTAGGATGACTAGAAACGCCAAAAAATGGAAAAAAAAAAAAAAAGTTGGAAAAATGTAAAAATTTTAAAATGTGGTGATTCCAAAATAAGGTCTAAAATCGTCTAGGATGACTAGAAACGCCAAAAAATGGAAAAAACAAAAAAAAGATCGAAAAATGTAAAAATTTTAAAATGTGGTGATTCCAAAATAAGGTCTAAAATCGTCTAGGATGACTAGAAACGCCAAAAAATGGAAAAAACAAAAAAAAGTTTGAAAAATTTATAAATTTTCGAAATCATAATTATTTTGGAGTTGAGTCAATATAAATGGTATTCCATTTCAAAATCGGTTGAGTTTTGATGGAGATAATCAATATCAAGGCTTAAAATGTGGTGATTCCAAAATAAGGTCTAAAATCGTCTAGGATGACTAGAAACGCCAAAAAAGGAAAAAAAAAAAAAAAAAAAATTTTAAAATGGGGGGATTCCAAAATAAGGTCTAAAATCGTCTAGGATGACTAGAAACGCCAAAAAATGGAAAAAAAAAAAAAAGATCGAAAAATGTAAAAATTTTAAAATGTGGTGATTCCAAAATAAGGTCTAAAATCGTCTAGGATGACTAGAAACGCCAAAAAATGAGAAAAAACAAAAAAGTTTGAAAAATTTATAAATTTTCGAAATCATAATTATTTTGGAGTTGAGTCAATATAATTAAAACCAGAAAAGTTTTGATGGAGATAATATCAAGGTTAAAATGTGGTGATTCCAAAATAAGGTCTAAAATCGTCTAGGATGACTAGAAACGGCCAAAAATGGAAAAAACAAAAAAAAGATCGAAAAATGTAAAAATTTTAAAATGTGGTGATTCCAAAATAAGGTCTAAAATCGTCTAGGATGACTAGAACGCCAAAAATGGAAAAAAAGACAAAAAATGGAAAAAGTAAAAAGTTTGAAAAATTTCGCCAAAAAATGGAAAAAAAAGTTTCGAAAAAATTTTTTAATTTTGGAGTTGAGTCAATATAAATGGTATTCCATTTCAAAATCGGTTAAGTTTTGATGGAGATAATCAAAAAAAGATCAAAATGTAAAATTTTAAAATGTGGTGATTCCAAAATAAGGTCTAAAATCGTCTAGGATGACTAGAAACGCAAAAAATGGAAAAAAACAAAAAAAAGTTCGAAAAATGTAAAAATTTTAAAATGTGGTGATTCCAAAATAAGGTCTAAAATCGTCTAGGATGACTAGAAACGCCAAAAAATGGAAAAACAAAAAAAAAGATCGAAAAATGTAAAAATTTTAAAATGTGGTGATTCCAAAATAAGGTCTAAAATCGTCTAGGATGACTAGAAACGCCAAAAAATGGAAAAAAAAAAAAAAAGTTTGAAAAATTTATAAATTTTCGAAATCATAATTATTTTGGAGTTGAGTCAATATAAATGGTATTCCATTTCAAAATCGGTTGAGTTTTGATGGAGATAATCAAGATCAAGGCTTTAAAATGTGGTGATTCCAAAATAAGGTCTAAAATCGTCTAGGATGACTAGAAACGCCAAAAAATGGAAAAAAAAAAAAAAGTTCGAAAAATGTAAAAATTTTAAAATGTGGTGATTCCAAAATAAGGTCTAAAATCGTCTAGGATGACCAGAAACGCCAGAAAAGGAAAAAAAAAAAAAAAGATCGAAAAATGTAAAAAATTTTAAAATGTGGTGATTCCAAAATAAGGTCTAAAATCGTCTAGGATGACTAGAAACGCCAAAAAATGGAAAAAAAAAAAAAAAAAAAAAAATATACAAGGCTTAAAATGTGGTGATTCCAAAATAAGGTCTAAAATCGTCTAGGATGACAATCGAAACGCAAAAAATGGAAAAAAAAACAAAAAAAACAATATCAAGGCTTAAAATGTGGTGATTCCAAAATAAGGTCTAAAATCGTCTAGGATGACTAGAAACGCCAAAAAATGGAAAAAAAAAAAAAAAGTTCAAAACAATGTCAAAGTTTTAAAATGTGGTGATTCCAAAATAAGGTCTAAAATCGTCTAGGATGACTAGAAACGCCAAAAAATGGAAAAAAAAAAAACAAAAAAAAACAATATCAAGGCTTAAAATGTGGTGATTCCAAAATAAGGTCTAAAATCGTCTAGGATGACTAGAAACGCCAAAAAATGGAAAAACACAAAAAAAGTTCGAAAAATGTAAAAATTTTAAAATGTGGTGATTCCAAAATAAGGTCTAAAATCGTCTAGGATGACTAGAAACGCCAAAAATGGAAAAAAAAAAAAAGTTCGAAAAATGTAAAAATTTTAAAATGTGGTGATTCCAAAATAAGGTCTAAAATCGTCTAGGATGACTAGAAACGCCAAAAAATGGAAAAAACAAAAAAAAGTTCGAAAAATGTAAAAATTTTAAAATGTGGTGATTCCAAAATAAGGTCTAAAATCGTCTAGGATGACTAGAAACGCCAAAAATGGAAAAAACAAAAATAAAGTTCGAAAAATGTAAAAATTTTAAAATGTGGTGATTCCAAAATAAGGTCTAAAATCGTCTAGGATGACTAGAAACGCCAAAAAATGGAAAAAAAAAAAATAAAAAACAATATCAAGGCTTAAAATGTGGTGATTCCAAAATAAGGTCTAAAATCGTCTAGGATGACTAGAAACGGCAAAAAATGGAAAAAACAAAAAAAAGTTCGAAAAATGTAAAAATTTTAAAATGTGGTGATTCCAAAATAAGGTCTAAAATCGTCTAGGATGACTAGAAACGCCAAAAAATGGAAATAAAAACATAAAAAACAATATCAAGGCTTAAAATGTGGTGATTCCAAAATAAGGTCTAAAATCGTCTAGGATGACTAGAAACGCCAAAAAATGGAAAAAACAAAAAAAAAGTTCGAAAAATGTAAAAATTTTAAAATGTGGTGATTCCAAAATAAGGTCTAAAATCGTCTAGGATGACTAGAAACGCCAAAAAATGAAAAAAAAAAAAAAACAATATCAAGGCTTAAAATGTGGTGGTTCCAAAATAAGGTCTAAAATCGTCTAGGATGACTAGAAACGCCAAAAAATGGAAAAAAACAAAAAAAGTTCGAAAAATGTAAAAATTTTAAAATGTGGTGATTCCAAAATAAGGTCTCAAATCGTCTAGGATGACTAGAAACGCCAAAAATGGAAAAAAAAAAAAAAAGATCGCAAAATGTAAAAATTTTAAAATGTGGTGATTCCAAAATAAGGTCTAAAATCGTCTAGGATGACTAGAAACGCCAAAAAATGGAAAAAACAAAAAAAAGTTCGAAAAATGTAAAAATTTTCAAATGTGGTGGTTCCAAAATAAGGTCTCAAATCGTCTAGGATGACTAGAAACGCCAAAAATGGAAAAAAACAAAAAAAAAGATCGAAAAATGTAAAAATTTTAAAATGTGGTGATTCCAAAATAAGGTCTAAAATCGTCTAGGATGACTAGAAACGCCAAAAAATGGAAAAAAAACAAAAAAAAAAAAACAATGTAAAAGGCTTAAAATGTGGTGATTCCAAAATAAGGTCTAAAATCGTCTAGGATGACTAGAAACGCCAAAAAATGGAAAAAACAAAAAAAGTTTGAAAAATTTATAAATTTTCGAAATCATAATTATTTTGGAGTTGAGTCAATATAAATGGTATTCCATTTCAAAATCGGTTAAGTTTTGATGGAGATAATCAAAATCAAGGATTAAAATGTGGTGATTCCAAAATAAGGTCTAAAATCGTCTAGGATGACTAGAAACGGCAAAAAATGGAAAAAACAAAAAAAAGTTCGAAAAATGTAAAAATTTTAAAATGTGGTGATTCCAAAATAAGGTCTAAAATCGTCTAGGATGACTAGAAACGCCAAAAAATGGAAATAAAAAAAAAATGAACAATATCAAGGCTTAAAATGTGGTGATTCCAAAATAAGGTCTAAAATCGTCTAGGATGACTAGAAACGCCAAAAAATGGAAAAAAACAAAAAAAGTTCGAAAAATGTAAAAATTTTAAAATGTGGTGATTCCAAAATAAGGTCTAAAATCGTCTAGGATGACCAGAAACGCCAAAAATGGAAGCAAAAAAAAAAAGATCGAAAAATGTAAAAATTTTCAAATGTGGTGATTCCAAAATAAGGTCTAAAATCGTCTAGGATGACTAGAAACGCCAAAAAATGGAAAAAAACAAAAAAAGTTCGAAAAATGTAAAAATTTTAAAATGTGGTGATTCCAAAATAAGGTCTAAAATCGTCTAGGATGACTAGAAACGCCAAAAATGGAAGCAACAAAAAAAAAAGATCGAAAAATGTAAAAATTTTAAAATGTGGTGATTCCAAAATAAGGTCTAAAATCGTCTAGGATGACTAGAAACGCCAAAAAATGGAAAAAACAAAAAAAGTTCGAAAAATGTAAAAATTTTCAAATGTGGTGGTTCCAAAATAAGGTCTAAAATCGTCTAGGATGACTAGAAACGCCAAAAAAATGGAAAAAACCACAAAAAAGTTCGAAAAATGTAAAAATTTTAAAATGTGGTGATTCCAAAATAAGGTCTAAAATCGTCTAGGATGACTAGAAACGCCAAAAAATGGAAAAAACAAAATAAAGTTCGAAAAATGTAAAAATTTTAAAATGTGGTGATTCCAAAATAAGGTCTAAAATCGTCTAGGATGACTAGAAACGCCAAAAAATGGAAGAAAAAAAAAACAAAAAAAACAATATCAAGGCTTAAAATGTGGTGATTCCAAAATAAGGTCTAATATCGTCTAGGATGACTAGAAACGCCAAAAATGGAAAAAACAAAAAAAAAGATCGAAAAATGTAAAAAATTTTAAAATGTGGTGATTCCAAAATAAGGTCTAAAATCGTCTAGGATGACTAGAAACGCCAAAAAATGGAAAAAACAAAAAAAAAGTTCGAAAAATGTAAAAATTTTAAAATGTGGTGATTCCAAAATAAGGTCTAAAATCGTCTAGGATGACTAGAAACGCCAAAAATGGAAAAAACAAAAAAAAAGATCGAAAAATGTAAAAATTTTAAAATGTGGTGATTCCAAAATAAGGTCTAAAATCGTCTAGGATGACTAGAAACGCCAAAAAATGGAAAAAACTAAAAAAGTTTGAAAAATTTATAAATTTTCGAAATCATAATTATTTTGGAGTTGAGTCAATATAAATGGTATTCCATTTCAAAATCGGTTAAGTTTTGATGGAGATAATCAAAATCAAGGATTAAAATGTGGTGATTCCAAAATAAGGTCTAAAATCGTCTAGGATGACTAGAAACGGCAAAAAATGGAAAAAACAAAAAAAAGTTCGAAAAATGTAAAAATTTTAAAATGTGGTGATTCCAAAATAAGGTCTAAAATCGTCTAGGATGACTAGAAACGCCAAAAAATGGAAAAAAAAAAAAAAAAAAAACAATATCAAGGCTTAAAATGTGGTGATTCCAAAATAAGGTCTAAAATCTAGGATGACTAGAAACGCCAAAAATGGAAAAAACAAAAAAAAAGATCGAAAAATGTAAAAATTTTAAAATGTGGTGATTCCAAAATAAGGTCTAAAATCGTCTAGGATGACTAGAAACGCCAAAAAATGGAATAAACTAAAAAAGTTTGAAAAATTTATAAATTTTCGAAATCATAATTATTTTGGAGTTGAGTCAATATAAATGGTATTCCATTTCAAAATCGGTTAAGTTTTGATGGAGATAATCAAAATCAAGGATTAAAATGTGGTGATTCCAAAATAAGGTCTAAAATCGTCTAGGATGACTAGAAACGGCAAAAAATGGAAAAAACAAAAAAAAGTTCGAAAAATGTAAAAATTTTAAAATGTGGTGATTCCAAAATAAGGTCTAAAATCGTCTAGGATGACTAGAAACGCCAAAAAATGGAAAAAAAAAAAAAAAAAAACCAATATCAAGGCTTAAAATGTGGTGATTCCAAAATAAGGTCTAAAATCGTCTAGGATGACTAGAAATGCCAAAAAATGGAAAAAAAAAAACATAAAAGTTCGAAAAATGTAAAAATTTTAAAATGTGGTGATTCCAAAATAAGGTCTAAAATCGTCTAGGATGACTAGAAACGCCAAAAAATGGAAAAAAAACAAAAAAAAACAATATCAAGGCTTAAAATGTGGTGATTCCAAAATAAGGTCTAAAATCGTCTAGGATGACTAGAAACGCCAAAAATGGAAAAAACAAAAAAAAGTTTGAAAAATTTATAAATTTTAAAATGTGGTGATTCCAAAATAAGGTCTAAAATCGTCTAGGATGACTAGAAACGCCAAAAAATGGAAAAAACAAAAAAAAGTTTGAAAAATTTATAAATTTTAAAATGTGGTGATTCCAAAATAAGGTCTAAAATCGTCTAGGATGACCAGAAACGCCAAAAAATGGAAAAAACAAAAAAAAGTTTGAAAAATTTATAAATTTTAAAATGTGGTGATTCCAAAATAAGGTCTAAAATCGTCTAGGATGACTAGAAACGCCAAAAAATGGAAAAAAAAAAACAAAATCAAGGATTAAAATGTGGTGATTCCAAAATAAGGTCTAAAAAATCTAGGATGACTAGAAACGGCAAAAAATGGAAAAAACAAAAAAAAAGTTCGAAAAATGTAAAAATTTTAAAATGTGGTGATTCCAATATAAGGTCTAAAATCGTCTAGGATGACTAGAAACGCCAAAAAATGGAAAAAAAAAAAAAAAAAAAAAAACAATATCAAGGCTTAAAATGTGGTGATTCCAAAATAAGGTCAAAAATCGTCTAGGATGACTAGAAATGCCAAAAAATGGAAAAAACAAAAAAAAGTTCGAAAAATGTAAAAATTTTAAAATGTGGTGATTCCAAAATAAGGTCTAAAATCGTCTAGGATGACTAGAACGCCAAAAAATTGAAAAAAACAAAAAAAAAATATCAAGGCTTAAAATGTGGTGATTCCAAAATAAGGTCTAAAATCGTCTAGGATGACTAGAAACGCCAAAAAATGGAAAAAACAAAAAAAAAGTTTGAAAAATTTAAAAATTTTAAAATGTGGTGATTCCAAAATAAGGTCTAAAATCGTCTAGGATGACTAGAAACGCCAAAAAATGGAAAAAAAAAAAAAAAGTTTGAAAAATATATAAATTTTAAAATGTGGTGATTCCAAAATAAGGTCTAAAATCGTCTAGGATGACTAGAAACGCCAAAAAATGGAAAAAAACAAAAAAAGTTCGAAAAATGTAAAAATTTTAAAATGTGGTGATTCCAAAATAAGGTTTAAAATCGTCTAGGATGACTAGAAACGCCAAAAAATGGAAAAAAAAAAAAAAAAAACAAAATATCAAGGCTTAAAATGTGGTGATTCCAAAATAAGGTCTAAAATCGTCTAGGATGACTAGAAACGCCAAAAAATGGAAAAAACAAAAAAAAGTTTGAAAAATTTATAAATTTTAAAATGTGGTGATTCCAAAATAAGGTCTAAAATCGTCTAGGATGACTAGAAACGCCAAAAAATGGAAAAAAAAAAAAAACAAAAAAAACAATATCAAGGCTTAAAATGTGGTGATTCCAAAATAAGGTCTAATATCGTCTAGGATGACTAGAAACGCCAAAAAATGGAAAAAACAAAAAAAAAGTTCAAAAAATGTAAAAATTTCAAAATGTGGTGATTCCAAAATAAGGTCTAAAACCGTCTAGGATGACTAGAAACGCCAAAAATGGAAATAAACAAAAAAGTTCGAAAAATGTAAAAAGTTTTAAAATGTGGTGATTCCAAAATAAGGTCTAAAATCGTCTAGGATGACTAGAAACGCCAAAAAATGGAAAAAAAAAAAAAAAAAAGTTCGAAAAATGTAAAAATTTTAAAATGTGGTGATTCCAAAATAAGGTCTAAAATCGTCTAGGATGACTAGAAACGCCAAAAAATGGAAAAAAAAAAAAGTTCGAAAAATGTAAAAATTTTCAAATGTGGTGGTTCCAAAATAAGGTCTAAAATCGTCTAGGATGACTAGAAACGAAAAGAAATGGACAAAACAAAAAAAAGTTCGAAAAATTTATAAATTTTCGAAATCGTAATTATTATGGAGTTGAGTCAATATAAATGGTATTCCATTTCAAAATCGGTTAAGTTTTGATGGAGATAATCAAAATCAAGGATTAAAATGTGGTGATTCCAAAATAAGGTCTAAAATCGTCTAGGATGACTAGAAACGGCAAAAAATGGAAAAAACAAAAAAAAGTTCGAAAAATGTAAAAATTTTAAAATGTGGTGATTCCAAAATAAGGTCTAAAATCGTCTAGGATGACTAGAAACGCCAAAAAATGGAAATAAAAACATAAAAAACAATATCAAGGCTTAAAATGTGGTGATTCCAAAATAAGGTCTCAAATCGTCTAGGATGACTAGAAACGCCATAAATGGAAAAAAACAAAAAAAAAGATCGCAAAATGTAAAAATTTTAAAATGTGGTGATTCCAAAATAAGGTCTAAAATCGTCTAGGATGACTAGAAACGCCAAAAAATGGAAAAAACAAAAAAAAGTTCGAAAAATGTAAAAATTTTCAAATGTGGTGGTTCCAAAATAAGGTCTCAAATCGTCTAGGATGACTAGAAACGCCAAAAAATGGAAAAAAACAAAAAAAAGTTCGAAAAATGTAAAAATTTTAAAATGTGGTGATTCCAAAATAAGGTTTAAAATCGTCTAGGATGACCAGAAACGCCAAAAATGGAAGCAACAAAAAAAAAAAGATCGAAAAATGTAAAAAATTTGAAATGTGTTGATTCCAAAATAAGGTCTAAAATCGTCTAGGATGACTAGAAACGCCAAAAAATGGAAAAAACAAAAAAAAGTTCGAAAAATGTAAAAATTTTCAAATGTGGTGGTTCCAAAATAAGGTCTAAAATCGTCTAGGATGACTAGAAACGCCAAAAAATGGAAAAAAACAAAAAAAGTTCGAAAAATGTAAAAATTTTAAAATGTGGTGATTCCAAAATTAGGTCTAAAATCGTCTAGGATGACTAGAAACGCCAAAAAGTGGAAAAAACAAAATAAAGTTCGAAAAATGTAAAAATTTTAAAATGTGGTGATTCCAAAATAAGGTCTAAAATCGTCTAGGATGACTAAAAACGCCAAAAAATGGAAAAAAAAATACAAAAAAAAAACAATATCAAGGCTTAAAATGTGGTGATTCCAAAATAAGGTCTAATATCGTCTAGGATGACTAGAAACGCCAAAAATGGAAACAAAAAACAAAAGTTCGAAAAATGTAAAAATTTTAAAATGTGGTGATTCCAAAATAAGGTCTAAAAGCGTCTAGGATGACTAGAAACGCCAAAAAATGGAAAAAACAAAAAAAAGTTCGAAAAATTTATAAATTTTCGAAATCATAATTATTTTGGAGTTGAGTCAATATAAATGGTATTCCAATTCAAAATCGGTTGAGTTTTGATGGAGATAATCAATATCAAGGCTTAAAATGTGGTGATTCCAAAATAAGGTCTAAAATCGTCTAGGATGACTAGAAACGCCAAAAAATGGAAAAACAAAAAAAAGATGTAGAGAGGTTAAAAAGTCGGTCGAGCCGACTGTAATAAGACCGTCTAGTATCACTAGAAGTGCGCAATTGTATCCAATAAAAAATTTAAATTTTTGAATGAAATTTAAAAATTTTAATTTTATATGTACATTTTGAATTGAAATTAAAAAAATTAAATTAACAATTTCGCATTGCCGCAACTCTATCAGTTGCATCCCCACGCGCCACTTTCAAGAATTCTCCGATAGCATTTACATATTATTCATACAAACACACATTCGTTTGAAATTATATGTATGCATGTATGTATGTTTGTGTGTATTCGGCGCGGCCAGCGTCTGCCGGCAGCGCTGCCCCCCACAAGCATCGAAAACGTTCGAACATGTGTTTGTATGTTTCTGTCTCCGCTCGTCGCGTAAGTGATATTGCTAGTTAAATAACAAACATGGAAACAGTAGCTCTTTGTTAAAGGTAGTATGTTGATGCCCCTTTCAGAATAGTTTGATTTTATATGTCTCTATACGAATGTTGAATTACAACACTCTACTATATGAATAAATGCCTTAAACATGGCATTAAAGTAAAAACGTTTGGTTAACTCTCAGTGAGAAAAGGGGGGGGGCGTGGCAGCTCAAAATTTTACGAACGGCATTGCATTAAGGGTGTCACTAGCAACCTGTTTACCAGAAATGGTGTTCCTAGAGTGCCATAGTTACTGAGTTATTGGCCTAAAAAGTAAATTTTTTTCGAGGCGTGTCTCGTTTTTTTATTGTGCCATGGGGGGCGGTAAGGGGGCGTGGCAAACAATTTGAAAAAAATGATCTGCTCGCGAAGATAACGGACTTCTTTTCCAAATTTGGTGTCTCTAGCTTTTGTAGTTTAAAAGATCCAGGTGTCATACGGACGAGGACGGACAGACAGACAGACACACGGACAGACGGACATTGCTATATCGACTCGGCTGTTGATGCTGATCTAGAATATATATACTTTATGGGGTCGGCCACGCACATTTCGCTTGTGACAAACCTAATAGACCCCTATACTCTTTTTTAGAGTACGGGGCCTAAAAAATGTTCGAATAATGTAAAAATTTTAAAATGTGGTGATTCCAAAATAAGGTCTAAAATCGTCTAGGATGACTAGAAACGCCAAAAAATGGAAAAAAAAAACACAAAAAACAATATCAAGGCTTAAAATGTGGTGATTCCAAAATAAGGTACAAAATCGTCTAGGATGACTAAAAACGCCAAAAAATGGAAAAACAAAAAAAATCGAAAAATGTAAAAATTTTAAATGTGGGTGGATTCCAAAATAAGGTCTAAAATCGTCTAGGATGACTAGAAACGCCAAAAAAATGGAAAAAAACAAAAAAAAAATCGAAAAATGTAAAAATTTTAAAATGTGGTGATTCCAAAATAAGGTCTAAAATCGTCTAGGATGACTAGAAACGCCAAAAAATGGAAAAAAACAAAAAAGTTTGAAAAATTTATAAATTTTCGAAATCATAATTATTTTGGAGTTGAGTCAATATAAATGGTATTCCATTTCAAAATCGGTTGAGTTTTGATGGAGATAATCAAGATCAAGGCTTAAAATGTGGTGATTCCAAAATAAGGTCTAAAATCGTCTAGGATGACTAGAAACGCCAAAAAATGGAAAAAAAAAACAACAAAAAAAACAATATCAAGGCTTAAAATGTGGTGATTCCAAAATAAGGTCAAAAATCGTCTAGGATGACTAGAAATGCCAAAAAATGGAAAAAAACAATATCAAGGCTTAAAATGTGGTGATTCCAAAATAAGGTCTAAAATCGTCTAGGATGACTAGAAACGCCAAAAAATGGAAAAAAACAACAAAAAAAACAATATCAAGGCTTAAAATGTGGTGATTCCAAAATAAGGTCAAAAATCGTCTAGGATGACTAGAAATGCCAAAAAATGGAAAAAAACAATATCAAGGCTTAAAATGTGGTGATTCCAAAATATGGTCTAAAATCGTCTAGGATGACTAGAAACGCCAAAAAATGGAAAAAACAAAAAAAAAGTTCGAAAAATGTAAAAATTTTAAAATGTGGTGATTCCAAAATAAGGTCTAAAATCGTCTAGGATGACTAGAAACGCCAAAAAATGGAAAAAAAAAACAAAAAAACCAATATCAAGGCTTAAAATGTGGTGATTCCAAAATAAGGTCTAATATCGTCTAGGATGACTAGAAACGCCAAAAATGGAAAAAAACAAAAAAGTTCGAAAAATGTAAAAATTTTAAAATGTGGTGATTCCAAAATAAGGTCTAAAATCGTCTAGGATGACTAAAAACGCAAAAAAATGGAAAAAACAAAAAACAGTTCGAAAAATGTAAAAATTTTAAAATGTGGTGATTCCAAAATAAGGTCTAAAATCGTCTAGGATGACTAGAAACGCCAAAAAATGGAAAAAACAAAAAAAGTTTGAAAAATTTATAAATTTTCGAAGTCATAATTATTTTGGAGTTGAGTCAATATAAATGGTATTCCATTTCAAAATCGGTTGAGTTTTGATGGAGATAATCAAGATCAAGGCTTAAAATTAGGTGATTCAAAATTAAGGTCTAAAATCGTCTAAGATGAATAGAAACGCCAAAAAATGGAAAAAAAAAAAAAAGTTCGAAAATGTAAAAATTTTAAAATGTGGTGATTCCAAAATAAGGTCTAAAATCGTCTAGGATGACTAGAAACGCAAAAAATGCAAAAAAAAAAACAGTTTGAAAAATTTATAAATTTTCGAAATCATAATTATTTTGGAGTTGAGTCAATATAAATGGTATTCCATTTCAAAATCGGTTGAGTTTTGATGGAGATAATCAAGATCAAGGCTTAAAATGTGGTGATTCCAAAATAAGGTCTAAAATCGTCTAAGATGACTAGAAACGCCAAAAATGGAAAAAAAAAAAAGTTCGAAAAATGTAAAAATTTTAAAAATGTGGTGATTCCAAAATAAGGTATAAAATCGTCTAGGATGACTAGAAACGCCAAAAAATGGAAAAACAAAAAAAGTTTGAAAAATTTATAAATTTTCGAAATCATAATTATTTTGGAGTTGAGTCAATATAAATGGTATTCCATTTCAAAATCGGTTGAGTTTTGATGGAGATAATCAATATCAAGGCTTAAAATGTGGTGATTCCAAAATAAGGTCTAAAATCGTCTAAGATGACTAGAAACGCCAAAAATGGAAAAAACAAAAAAAAAGATCGAAAAATGTAAAAATTTTAAAATGTGGTGATTCCAAAATAAGGTGTAAAATCGTCAATGATTACTAGAAACGCAAAAAATGGAAATAAACAAAAAAAAAAGATCGAAAAATGTAAAAATTTTAAAATGTGGTGATTCCAAAATAATGTCTGAAATCGTCTAGGATGACTAGAAACGCCAAAAAATGGAAAAAAAAAAAAAGTTTGAAAAATTTATAAATTTTCGAAATCATAATTATTTTGGAGTTGAGTCAATATAAATGGTATTCCATTTCAAAATCGGTTAAGTTTTGATGGAGATAATCAAGATCAAGGCTTAAAATGAGGTGATTCCAAAATAAGGTCTAAAATCGTCTAGGATGACTAGAAACGCCAAAAAATGGGAAACAACAAAAAAAACAATATCAAGTCAATTAAAATGTGGTGATTCCAAAATAACGTCTAAAATCATCTAGGATGACTAGAAACGCCAATAAATGGAAAAAACAAAAATAAGTTCGAAAAATTTATAAATTTTCGAAATCGTAATTATTATGGAGTTAAGTCAAAATAAATGGTATTCCAATTCAAAATCGGTTGAATTTTGACGGAGATAATCAAGGTCAAGACTTAATATGTGGTGATTCCAAAATAAGGTCTAAAATCGTCTAGGATGACTAGAAACGCCAAAAAATGGAAAAAACAAAAAAAGTTCGAAAAATGTAAAAATTTTAAAATGTGGTGATTCCAAAATAAGGTCTAAAATCGTCTAGGATGACTAGAAACGCCAAAAAATGGAAAAAAAAAACAAAAAAAAAAACAATATCAAGGCTTAAAATGTGGTGATTCCAAAATAAGGTCTAAAATCGTCTAGGATGACTAGAAACGCCAAAAAATGGAAAAAACAAAAAAAAAGATCGAAAAATGTAAAAATTTTTAAATGTGGTGATTCCAAAATAAGGTCTAAAATCGTCTGGGATGACTAGAAACGCCAAAAAATGGAAAAAACAAAAAAAGTTTGAAAAATTTATAAATTTTCGCAATCATAATTATTTTGGAGTTGAGTCAATATAAATGGTATACCATTTCAAAATCGGTTGAGTTTTGATGGAGATAATCAAGATCAAGGCTTTAAATGTGATGATTCCAAAATAAGGTCTAAAATCGTCTAGGATGACCAGAAACGCCAAAAATGGAAAAAACAAAAAAAAGATCGAAAAATGTAAAAATTTGAAAATGTGGTGATTCCAAAATAAGGTCTAAAATCGTTTAGGATGACCAGAAACGCCAAAAATGGAAAATACAAAAAAAAAGATCAAAAAAGGTAAAAATTTTAAAATGTGGTGATTCCAAAATAAGGTCTAAAATCGTCTAGGATGACTAGAAACGCCAAAAAATGACAAAAAAAAAAAAAAGTTCGAAAAATGTAAAAATTTTAAAACGTGGTGATTCCAAAATAAGGTCTAAAATCGTCTAGGATGACTAGAAACGCCAAAAATGGAAAAACAAAAAAAAGTTCGAAAAATTTATAAATTTTCGAAATCATAATTATTTTGGAGTTGAGTCAATATAAATGGTGTTCCATTTCAAAATCGGTTGAGTTTTGATGGAGATAATCAAGATCAAGGCTTAAAATGTGGTGATTCCAAAATAAGGTCTAAAATCGTCTAGAATGACTAGAAACGCCAAAAAATGGAAAAAAACAAAAAAAGTTCGAAAAATGTAAAAATTTTAAAATGTGGTGATTCCAAAATAAGGTCTAAAATCGTCTAGGATGACTAGAAACGCAAAAAATGCAAAAACAAAAAACAGTTTGAAAAATTTATAAATTTTCGAAATCATAATTATTTTGGAGTTTCAAAAAACAGTTTGAAAAATTTATAAATTTTCGAAATCATAATTATTTTGGAGTTGAGTCAATATAAATGGTATTCCATTTCAAAATCGGTTGAGTTTTGATGGAGATAATCAAGATCAAGGCTTAAAATGTGGTGATTCCAAAATAATTTCTTAAATCGTCTAGGATGACTAGAAACGCCAAAAAATGGAAAAAATAAAAAAAAGTTCGAAAAATTTAAAAATTTTAAAATGTGGTGATTCCAAAATAAGGTCTAAAATCGTCTAGGATGACCAGAAACGCCAAAAATGGAAAATACAAAAAAAAAGATCAAAAAAGGTAAAAATTTTAAAATGTGGTGATTCCAAAATAAGGTCTAAAATCGTCTAGGATGACTAGAAACGCCAAAAATGGAAAAAACAAAAAAAAGTTTGAAAAATTTATAAATTTTCGAAATCATAATTATTTTGGAGTTGAGTCAATATAAATGGTATTCCATTTCAAAATCGGTTGAGTTTTGATGGAGATAATCAAGATCAAGGCTTAAAATGTGGTGATTCCAAAATAAGGTCTAAAATCGTCTAGAATGACTAGAAACGCCAAAAAATGGAAAAAACAAAAAAAAGTTCGAAAAGTTTAAAAATTTTAAAATGTGGTGATTCCAAAATAAGGTCTAAAATCGTCTAGGATGACTAGAAACGCCAAAAAATGGAAAAATACAAAAAAAAAAAAAAAATGTAAAAATTTTAAAATGTGGTGATTCCAAAATAAGGTCTAAAATCGTCTAGGATGACTAGAAACGCCAAAAATGGAAAAAACAAAAAAAGTTTGAAAAATTTATAAATTTTCGAAATCATAATTATTTTGGAGTTGAGTCAATATAAATGGTATTCCATTTCAAAATCGGTTGAGTTTTGATGGAGATAATCAATATCAAGGCTTAAAATGTGGTGATTCCAAAATAAGGTCTAAAATCGTCTAGAATGACTAGAAACGCCAAAAAATGGAAAAAAAAAAAAAAAGTTTGAAAAATTTATAAATTTTCGAAATCATAATTATTTTGGAGTTGAGTCAATATAAATGGTATTCCATTTCAAAATCGGTTGAGTTTTGATGGAGATAATCAAGATCAAGGCTTAAAATGTGGTGATTCCAAAATAAGGTCTAAAATCGTCTAGAATGACTAGAAACGCCAAAAAATGGAAAAAACAAAAAAAAGTTCGAAAAGTTTAAAAATTTTAAAATGTGGTGATTCCAAAATAAGGTCTAAAATCGTCTAGGATGACTAGAAACGCCAAAAAATTAAAAAAACAAAAAAAAGTTCGAAAAATGTAAAAATTTTAAAACGTGGTGATTCCAAAATAAGGTCTAAAATCGTCTAGGATGACTAGAAACGCCAAAAAATGGAAAAAACAAAAAAAGTTTGAAAAATTTATAAATTTTCGAAATCATAATTATTTTGGAGTTGAGTCAATATAAATGGTATTCCATTTCAAAATCGGTTGAGTTTTGATGGAGATAATCAATATCAAGGCTTAAAATGTGGTGATTCCAAAATAAGGTCTAAAATCGTCTAGAATGACTAGAAACGCCAAAAATGGAAAAAAAAAAAAAAAAAAAAAAAATGTAAAAATTTTAAAATGTGGTGATTCCAAAATAAGGTCTAAAATCGTCTAGGATGACTAGAAACGCCAAAAAATGGAAAAAACAAAAAAAGTTTGAAAAATTTATAAATTTTCGAAATCATAATTATTTTGGAGTTGAGTCAATATAAATGGTATTCCATTTCAAAATCGGTTGAGTTTTGATGGAGATAATCAAGATCAAGGCTTAAAATGTGGTGATTCCAAAATAAGGTCTAAAATCGTCTAGAATGACTAGAAACGCCAAAAAATGGAAAAACAAAAAAAAAGTTCGAAAAGTTTAAAAATTTTAAAATGTGGTGATTCCAAAATAAGGTCTAAAATCGTCTAGGATGACTAGAAACGCCAAAAAATGGAAAAATACAAAAAAAAGTTTGAAAAATTTATAAATTTTCGAAATCATAATTATTTTGGAGTTGAGTCAATATAAATGGTATTCCATTTCAAAATCGGTTGAGTTTTGATGGAGATAATCAAGATCAAGGCTTAAAATGAGGTGATTCCAAAATAAGGTCTAAAATCGTCTAGGATGACTAGAAACGCCAAAAAATGGAAAAACACAAAAAAAAGTTCGAAAAATGTAAAAATTTTAAAAATGTGGTGATTCCAAAATAAGGTCTAAAATCGTCTAGGATGACTAGAAACGCCAATACATGGAAAAACACCAAAAAAAAGTTCGAAAAATGTAAAAATTTTAAAATGTGGTGATTCCAAAATAAGGTCTAAAATCGTCTAGGATGACTAGAAACGCCAAAAAATGAAAAAAACAAAAAAAAAACAATATTAAGGCTTAAAATGTGGTGATTCCAAAATAAGGTCTAAAATCGTCTAGGATGACTAGAAACGCCAAAAATGGAAAAAACAAAAAAAAAAGATCGAAAAATGTAAAAATTTTCGAAATCGTAATTATTATGGAGTTAAATCAATATAAATGGTATTCCATTTCAAAATCGGTTGAGTTTTGATGGAGATAATCAAGATCAAGGCTTAAAATGAGGTGATTCCAAAATAAGGTCTAAAATCGTTTAAGATGAATAGAAACGCCAAAAAATGGAAAAAACCAAAAAAAGTTCGAAAAATGTAAAAATTTTAAAATGTGGTGATTCCAAAATAAGGGTATAAATCGTCTAGGATGACATAGAAACGCCAAAAATGAAAAAAAAAAAAAAGTTTGAAAAATTTATAAATTTTCGAAATCATAATTATTTGGAGTTGAGTCAATATAAATGGTATTCCATTTCAAAAATCGGTTGAGTTTTGAGGAGATAAACAATGTCAAGGCTTTAAATTTTAAAATGTGGTGATTCCAAAATAAGGTCTAAAATCGTCTAGGAGGTGACTAGAAACGCCCAAAAAAAGGAAAAAACAAAAAAAAATTTGAAAAATTAAATTTTCGAAATCATAATTATTTTGGAGTTGAGTCAATATAAATGGTATTCCATTTCAAAATCGGTTAAGTTTTTGATGGAGATAATCAAGATCAAGGCTTAAAATGAGGTGATTCCAAAAAAAAGGTCTAAAATCGTCTAGGATGACTA
>JAECWX010000196.1:0-71562 GCA_018151165.1 Drosophila arawakana
TACATTTGTCCCGATTAAATTATTAAAATCGGTATCCACATATTACTATGTGTTTTACTTGCATTAAAACACGTTGAAACAAAAACAATCTAAGCATAATCAAACATACGTCTGTTTGTTTGTATTCGTTTGACAATATGTATATGATGCAAATATGTATGCATGTATGTGTGTATTCGGCGCAGCCAGCGACCGCGGGCAGCGCTGCCCACACACAGGCAGCGAAAACGTTCGAACATGTGCTTGTGTGTTTCTATCTCGCTTGCACCTATGGGTTGATATTGCGTTCAATTATCAATATTGTAACGCTTCTAGTTTTCTTGTTTATAGTCCGATTTTAATGCGCCTTTCAGGATAGTTTAATATAGTTAGTCTCCAAAACCAGTTATAAACTACAATACTGTACGATACGGAAAAAACGGCATTGAAGCTTGAAAACTATTTTATAAATTGTGGGAAAAGTGGGCGTGGCAGTCAAAAATTTTAAATTGCAATGTAACTATGCTCTCGCAAAGAACACCCGTACCAGAATTGGTGATCCTAGGTGCCATAGTTACTTAGATATTTGCCGAAAACACCAATTTTTCACGAGGTGTGTCCAGTTTTTTGCTTATTGTGGGCGAATGGGGCGTGGCATCGAAAAAAAAAAGATTCTTGTATTGACTGACTAAATATCTGATCGTTTGACACCAAGCTCGAACTTGTATCTCTTACCATCTCTGAAATCTGTTTGTTCATACGGACAGACTGACGGACAGACAGACAGTCGGACAGACGGACATGGCTATATCGACTCGGCTTGTGATACTGATCAAGAATATATATACTTTATGGGGTCTGCCACGCCTCCTTCTGCCTGTTACATACTTTTGCACAAACCCAATATACTCTTGCAGAGAGTATAAAAATTAAATTAACAATTCGCATTGCCGCAACTCTATCAGTTGCACCACGCGCCACTTTCAAGAATTCTCCGATAATCAGCATTTACATATTATTCATACAAACACACATTCGTTTGAAATTATATGTATGCATGTATGTACGTATGTGTGTATTCGGCGCGGCCAGCGTCTGCCGGCAGCGCTGTCGCCACACAAGCATCGAAAACGTTCGAACATGTGTTTGTATGTTTCTGTCTCGCTCTCGCGTGTAAGTGATATTGCAGTTAAATAACAAACTTTCTAACGCAGTAGCTCTTTTGTTAAAGGTAGTATGTTGATGCCACTTTCAGAATAGTTTGATTTTATATGTCTCTATACGAATGTTGAATTACAACACTCTACTATATGAATAAATGCCTTAAAAACGGCATTAAAGCGTAAAAGTTTTTTAGCTGATGTGGGGAAAAGGGGCGTGGCAGCTCAAAATTTTTAATGGTATTGCATTAAGGGTGTCACTAGCAACCTGTTTACCAGAAATGGTGTTCCTAAGTGCCATAGTTACTGAGTTATTGGCCTAAAAGTAAATTTTTTTCGAGGTGTGTCTGGTTTTTTGCTCATTGCGGGGGCGGTAAGGGGCGTGGCAACAATTTGAAATAAACTTGATCTGCTCGCGAAGATAACGGACTTTCATTCCAAATTTGGTGTCTCTAGCTTTTGTAGTTTAAAAGATCCAGGTGTTCATACGGACGGACGGACAGACAGACAGACAGACAGACAGACAGACAGACAGACGGACAGACGGACAGACGGACATTGCTATATCGACTCGGCTGTTGATGCTGATCTAGAATATATATACTTTATGGGGTCGGCCACGCCTCCTTCTGCCTGTTACGCACATTTCGCTTCTGACAAACCTAATAGACCCCTATACTCTTTTTTAGAGTACGGGGTCTAAAAAAAAGATTCTTGTATTGACTGACTAAATATCTGATCGTTTGACACCAAGCTCGAACTTGTAGCTCTTACCATCTCTGAAATCTGTTTGTTCATACGGACAGACAGACAGACAGACAGACGGACATGGCTATATCGACTCGGCTTGTGATACTGATCAAGAATATATATACTTTATGGGGTCTGCCACGCCTCCTTCTGCCTGTTACATACTTTTGCACAAACCCAATATACTCTTGCAGAGAATATAAAAATTAAATTAACAATTCTCATTGCCGCAACTCTATCAGTTGCACCACGCGCCACTTTCGAGAATTCTCCGATAATCAGCATTTACATATTATTCATACAAACACACATTCGTTTGAAATTATATGTATGCATGTATGTATGTATGTGTGTATTCGGCGCGGCCAGCGTCTGCCGGCAGCGCTGTCGCCACAGCGTCTGCCGGCAGCGCTGTCGCCACACAAGCATCGAAAACGTTCGAACATGTGTTTGTATGTTTCTGTCTCGCTCTCGCGTGTAAGTGATATTGCAGTTAAATAACAAACTTTCTAACGCAGTAGCTCTTTTGTTAAAGGTAGTATGTTTATGCCACTTTCAGAATAGTTTGATTTTATATGTCTCTATACGAATGTTGAATTACAACACTCTACTATATGAATAAATGCCTTAAAAACGGCATTAAAGCGTAAAAGTTTTTTAGCTGATGTGGGGAAAAGGGGCGTGGCAGCTCAAAATTTTTAATGGTATTGCATTAAGGGTGTCACTAGCAACCTGTTTACCAGAAATGGTGTTCCTAAGTGCCATAGTTACTGAGTTATTGGCCTAAAAGTAAATTTTTTCGAGGTGTGTCTGGTTTTTTGCTCATTGCGGGGGCGGTAAGCGGCCTGGCAACAATTTGAAATAAACTTGATCTGCTCGCGAAGATAACGGACTTTCATTCCAAATTTGGTGTCCCTAGCTTTTGTAGTTTAAAAGATCCAGGTGTTCATACGGACGGACGGACAGACAGACAGACAGACAGACAGACAGACAGACAGACGGACAGACGGACAGACGGACATTGCTATATCGACTCGGCTGTTGATGCTGATCTAGAATATATATACTTTATGGGGTCGGCCACGCCTCCTTCTGCCTGTTACGCACATTTCGCTTCTGACAAACCTAATAGACCCCTATACTCTTTTTTAGAGTACGGGGTCTAAAAAGCAGAGTGAAATTAGATTCATTTTCGTAGAGTTAATTCTGTTCGCTTGTTAAAAAATTTTCGCGCGGAGCGCAAAAAAGAGAGAGAAAAAAAGGAAAAAAAGAAAAAAAGAGAGGGAGAACAAGTAGTTAGAATATAGGCAACCGGGATGAGACTCTGATATTAAATCGGCCAAACTGAATCACAGAATATTTGTTACGCCTGATGTTCCCCGGTTAAAACAAGAAAGAAAAGTACAGTCGAGCGCGCCCGACCGTATAATACTCTCTGCATTTGTCCCGATTAAATCATTAAAATCGGTATCGAGATATTACAATGTGAATTACTTGCATTAAAACACGTTGAAACAAAAACCATCTAAGCATAATCAAACATACATCTGTTTGTTTGTACTCGAATACACATACGTTTGGCAATATGTATATGATGCAAATATGTATGTATGTATGTGTGTATTCGGCGCAGCCAGCGACCGCGGGCAGCGCTGCCGACACACAGGCAGCGAAAACGTTCGAACATGTGCTTGTGTTTTTCTATCTCGCTTGCACCTATGGGTTGATATTGCGTTCAATTATCAATATTGTAACGCTTCTAGTTTTCTTGTTTATAGTCCGATTTTAATGCGCCTTTCAGTATAGTTTAATATAGTTAATCTCCACACGAATTGTAATTAAACAATACTGTATGATACGAACAAGTTCGCACAAAACGGCATTTGAAGTTTTTTCAAGTGTGGGAAAAGGGGGCGTGGCAGTCCAAACTTTTAAATGGCAATGCAACTATGCCGTCGCTAGGAACACCCGGACCAGAATTGGTGATCGTATGTGCCTTAGTTACTGAGATATTTGCCGAAAACAACAATTTTTCACGAGGTGTGTCCAGTTTTTTGCTTATTGTGGGCGAATGGGGCGTGGCATCAAAAAAAAAAAAGATTCTTGTATTGACTGACTAAATTTCTGATCGTTTGATACCAAGCTCGAACTTGTAGCTCTTACCATCTCTGAAATCTGTTTGTTCATACGGACGGACAGACAGACAGACAGACAGACAGACAGACAGACAGACAGACAGACAGACGGACATGGCTATATCGACTCGGCTTGTGATGCTGATCAAGAATATATATACTTTATGGGGTCTGCCACGCCTCCTTCTGCCTGTTACATACATTTGCACAAACCCAATATACTCTTGCAGAGAGTATAAAAACTGGATCCTTACTATTTATGTAGGACACAAACCATATGTCAGTTTCTTTAATCTCCGCTAGATGTCGCTAACTATAAATTTTATTTTTGATCCCCAATGGATCCTCAAAATTTAGTTATGAAACCAGGAAACCACCCCAATTTTAATTTTGGACACAAACCATGGCGCTAATAAATTCCCAAATTTCCCTAAATTTCTAACCAATTTTATTTTTGATCCCAAACGGATCCTCAAAATTTAGTTATGAAACCAGGAAACCAAACCAATTTTATTTTTGATCCCAAATGGATCCTCAAAATTTAGTTATGAAACCAGGAAACCACCCCAATTTTATTTTTGATCCCCAATGGATCCTCAAAATTTAGTTATGAAACCAGGAAACCACCCCAATTTTATTTTTGATCCCCAATGGATGCTCAAAATTTAGTTATGAAACCAGGAAACCAAACCAATTTTATTTTTGATCCCAAATCAACATCAACAGCCGAGTCGATATAGCAATGTCCGTCTGTCCGTCTGTCCGTCTGTCCGTCTGTGTGTCTGTGTGTCTGTCCGTCTGTCTGTCCGTCCGTCCGTCCGTATGAACACCTGGATCTTTTAAACTACAAGAGCTAGAGCCACCAAATTTGGAATGAAAGTCCGTCTATATTGCAGGCAGGTTAAGTTTATTTCAAATTTTTGCCACGCCCCCTACCGCCCCCGCAAATTGTAAAAAACAGTTTTCATTGCACTACAGCTTTGAAACTATGAAAGCTATCGTGACCAAATTTACACAGTAGGTGTATGGTACAACTATAACTATCCTCACCAAGTTTCATCAAGATCGGACAACTATAGCTTATAGCTCCCATAGGACAAATCGGTCAAAAACAAAAAATTTGTATGAAGACATGTAGTATTTGCTAAGTGATCGCAACCAAACTCACACAGAATGTGTACATAATTATTAAAAGTAACTTCACCAAATTTGGTTCAAATCGGACAACTACAACATGTGAAACAAATTGGTCAAAAATGTTAAAAATTGTAATTTATGTACGTGTTTGAAGAAAAGTGGTAAATCAATGTTTATCTACTTTAGCCGTCCTCATTGTCAACAGTGCTGTGGTCCAAGTGATGTGACATGCATTAGAGAAACATGAGGTCTGCGGTTCGAACCCCGGCACAGACAGGCATTTTTTTTCTTTTTCTATAACAAAACAATATTATATGTAAATGCAGATAATCAGCAGTGCCTTCAAATTGAGGTGTGGTGCGTATGGTAGAGTGGCGACATGTGAGAATCCTGTGTCTGATACCGCGGGTTCGATTGCAGCTAGCGCATAACTTTTTATTTACTTTTTTAAATTTTAATTTAAACTATTATCTTTTTTTAAATTTGTATTTTAAAATATGAATCAGTCTACTGCTTCTTCTTTTAAGTTTGTAAGTATTTTTCTATGCGCACTACAAGGAGTACGGGGTCTTATACAGTCGGCACGTCGACTGTAGCCTTTCTTACTTGTTTTTCTCTCTCTTTTTGCGCTCCGCGCGAAAATTTTTTAACAAGCGAACAGAATTAACTCTACGAAAATGAATCTAATTTCACTCTGCTTTTTATTTTCTATTGATAAATATAAATGTAATCCGGTTGCGCACACCGGTTGCGCACACCGGGAGGGTGGGTAAACCAGTTACTGTATACAGGTACTGTATACGTGCAGCCCACCTGTATTAGGGGTGAGTTTTACAAGCAGTCATACCGCTCGAATATCTGAGGACAAAACAAGTGTGCCAGTACCGATCATTTCAATTGAGTCCGCTGTCAATCGTTGTTAACACATTTTATTGCCTTTCTTTACGAAGGTCAGTTGTGATCCTTTTTTTATTGCCTTTCTTTACAAAGGTCAGTTGTAATCCTTTTGTATATCGGTCCCTTTTCTTTATCACTCATAAGTGTTCTAGGGTTAATGAGCATTTCCAAGTATCACGTCGTGAAGTCTGGTGGTCTGTGGGTTTTTTCTCATCAATGAGTTTATTGCCGGTTACACCAAAGCCGGCGCATACAAACAAGAATTCCTGGTTGCCTATATTCTAACTACTGATAATGACAGAGTTGAATTCGAGAAAAACATTGAAAACTTGTCTTTAAATATTGTTCAAACTAAAGATATAAATGACATAATAAACATAATAAACAGCGAAATGCAAAAATTTAAAGATCACCAAAACAAACAAACACTACAAGACACATTTACTTACCAATTATTACAATGAAATGTGCATGCAATTGTCAAGATTAGGACTTTTCAATCCCAAGTTACTTACCTATGACAGACTTGACAGTGTTAATAACCGAAACATTCTTTTAATTAAAACATCCACTTGGATTAATTACCAAGATAATATCATACTTATTGTATCCCATATCCCAATCGACTTTCAATCTACTAATACCATTAAAATCATTCCATATCCCGACCACGATTTGTACCAACTTGACTACACTAGTACTACATCTTATTATGAAAAAGATAATAAAATTTATAATAGAGAAAATGAACCAATTATTGATGAATGCATTACGAAAATCCTACTACACACAAAACCAATATGTAATTTTGAACGCATAAATTTAAAAGAAATCATAAAATATATTGAGCCTAACACTATTGTAACATGGAACATTTCTAAAACAACAGTAAAACAAAATTGTCAGAAAAGTAAAGTCAATCTTAATATTCATGATAATAACAACATTAATCAATGTAAACTACAAATAAATAATATTGTTTTAAGCGACAATTACTTACAAACAGACGTTGATCTTACACCATTGTATCCACCAATAGAAATTATTAAGGTCACACATAAAACATGATGATATTGTAAAAATAGTATCACAGAATAATGACCTAACACATACAATTATAATAATTATTATCATTATATTCATAATCATATTCCTATACTTAAAATTTGTATCTTACAATCCCATAATACTAATCCAAAAAAATGTAAAAAACAAATTCACGAACCCAAGAACGAAACGCTACAATCAGCTCAACAACAAATACAACAAGAACAACACGATCAACAAGACGAAATGACTATCGAGATGGCACATTCAACATTACCAAAACTCTACCCATCAGCTTCACCATGACTCACAGGCTCGCCTCTTCAGGAGACGTGAGTGACATATTCATAATGAATACGTCTACAGTATACATAGCCGCCTAAACGTCGAATTCCACATCAATAGCTATGGCCCAACTATAAATATTCCCAAGCTGCACTTGTAAACAATTTCGGCAATCGTAAGCAAAGAGCAGACTAGCCGGAGCATCTCCCCCAATCGATCAGCAACGATCGAAAACCGCTCGATCAGAATATTTTGGCTCACAGGCACAAGCTGTGAAATCGCACAATTCTTGGTTCCCAGCTTTTAGCAGTCACCCCCAAATTGTAAACATTTAAATCCCTGTACAGAATTTTCATTATTATCTATTAAGCAGATATCAGTTAGTCTTAAGTAGATCATCAATAAAGCAAGTTGTCGTGAATGTAAAAATCTCGCTTGGTCTTTTGTATCAACGTTACTGTTAGAGTGTGGCGCGGTATTTATTGGACTAATTAACACATCAAATATTTAATTATATATGTATAGAAAAATTAATTTTGTGCTGAAAACGAAAAAAAATATTTGTTCATTCAAAATTGTGCTTTGTGAATATTCGAATCTTTTTCTCTCAATGTTTATTTGCACTGCATTTGTAACAAACGTTTAATTTTGATTTCAAAGAGAAAGCCATAATAATAAAATTGGTAGTTAATAGGTGTTCGCCTTAAAGAATGTAACGTAAAGAGAAAGATTGATTACCGTTTGTTTTTTTTTTGTGCTGAAAGAAATTATTAACTAAAGTAAAATATCAAAATATAAAGTTTTGTTGTAGAATGATGATCTTCTAATTATTGTGTATGCCTCTATTGACTCTTGTGTATTTCTTCGATTGGAATACCCTGCTATATGATCACTGTGCGTTTTTGGCTTATCCATTTCCAATATAGGCTAAATTAGTTGCTTATATTTAAGTACAAGTGATTGTTTGTTCAAATTTGCATGGTGGTATGGGTAAATGTTCTGAAGATAGGTTTTGTGGAGAACGAAACTATACCAATGAGAAACGCTACTATCAGGCTTAGCTTTGCAATATAATAATCCTTCGTATGAACTTCCATAGCACAAAAAATATTTAATTCTTTCATATTGGTCATATTGGTCATTGTTAGCACTACATTTAGTTAAATCTTAATAAAAGGTCCAAAACCAGAAAAAAAATGAAATATGTCAGTACAATGCAGTCTATTAAACCATCCTTCCTCATCTAGAATGAGTCAGGATATATGTCGTATCTGTATGGATACAATGACTGACACGCAGTAATGCTATGTAACAGGATGCATGCACATTTTTCATAAGTTATGTATCGACAATAGGGGAGCATCTCAGACAGATCGATTCTTAGAGCCAGAATTTTTGAAAGTAGTAGTAGGTAACTGCTCGACTGCACGTTATCGCGAAACTGTATCTACAGTAGTTGCTCAAAGGCCGATAACCAGAAACTTGGCCAAATCTCTTGAGCAAGCCTCTGCTATGCCTTCATTGCCTGAGCCACTCGAAGTTAGCAAAACTTTGAATTCAAGCGACTACCGGTCGGAGTTTGCTATGAAAGAGCAAATTCGATCTCGCAAACAAAAAGGTGGAGAATCATTCACCTCGTTTTATGACGCAGTCGCTTTACTCATTGACAGATGGCTGTAAAAACTGTTGAAGAAGAGTTGCTAGAAATTTTGAAAAATAATTTGATTCCAGAACAAAGGCATAAATTGTTATTCGAGCCTGTTCACTCGGTTGGGCATTTACAAAGTTTTAGTTCAGATGAACGAAAATCTGATGGAGGAAGTGCGATCATCCACTGAGCGATCTTCGAAGCAAAAACCTAACATCGCTCGTCAACAAGTTTATGCTCTAGAAGAGGATAACTCCGACACTGATTCGAATGCTTCTGTTCGCACGCAAAATGAGATTGCTGCTATACGACAAGCCGGTCAAAATGTTAAATGTTGGAACTGCGAAGAATTGGGCCATCATTTTTCGTCGTATTTTCTGTTATGGTTGTGGTGCACCGCAAGTTTATAAGCCACAGTGTGCCAATTGTCAACGGCGCCTAGCGAAAAACCGACAGACGGGTGAAACTCACAAAATTCGGTTGCTTCCGAAAAAGTAATTGCAATTCAAATAAAACACAAGCAGTAAGCTTTCTAATAACGACTGTTCAGTTAGAAAGCCAACTGCTGCAAAAATTTCTAACTTTCCATCTTACGAGGAAAGATTAAAAACTTATTTTATAGATAAAGAGAGAATTTTTAATGAAAGATCCCTATTTCCTAAGAAAAGTGCTATTAGAATTAGAAACTATTACAAATACATTAAAAATAAGCGTAATTTAGTTGTTTCTTCTATCTTTGGTAAAAATAGTGATTTGGCGTAGCTACGCCACAGTTCAATTTTTGGATTTTAAATAGCAAGGTTTACTGCTGTGCTCGTCCAGCTATCGGATGACAATGAGGAAAAACGCATCGCGTTTATGTCAAAAAAGCTTAGTAGAGCCCAGAGACTCTATAGCGTAACTGAGCGCGAATATTTGGCAGTGATCTTAGCTATCGAGAAATTCCGTTGTTACTTTTAGCTTAAAGAATTCGAGGTAGTTACAGATCAGTCTAGTCTTTTGTGGTTAATGAGCCAGCAAAACGTTTCCGGCTGACTTGCTCGTTGGATATTTCGATTGCAGCAATATAATTTCTCTTTTTCTCATCGTAAAGGAAAATATCACGTAGTTCCTGACTTGCTTTCACGTTTAAATGAAGGAGAATTGTCTGCCGTTGAAGCTGCTCCAGTTATTGATTTAGAGTCGTCTGCTTTTAAGGATTTAGAATATTGTAAATTGCAGGAAAGTTTTAAAGAAAATAAGGATCGCTTTCCAGACATTAAGCTCGTAGGTCAGTATATTTACATACGCAGAGAACATGCGTCTGATAACAATGAGCAAGAGGAGAAGTCTTGGAATCTTTGGGGTACCAGAAAGCATGAGAACTGAAGTTATCCACCAAGCCCATGATAGTCTCGTTTCCGCGCATGGTGGCATGCAGAAAACTATTGAAAAACTTCGTCGACATTTGTTTTGGCAACTCAAATATGTGAGTACGTACGAAATTGTCAGACATGTAAGGAGACCAAAGCTCCAAACTATACCCTCCCACCACCGATGGTAGCTTAGAGTCCAACATGCCGACCCTTTCCGAGATTATATATAGATTTGCTCGGTCCCTACCCTCGCAGTAAGAATGGTCACATTGTATTAGATCATTTCAGCAAGTTTCATTGGTTGCATCCACTGCAAAAGTTTACTTCCGCGAAGATTCAGGAATTTCTTTTGAAGCACATTTTTCACTCCTTTGGCATACCCGAAACTATCGTTAGCGATAATGGTACACAATTTAAGGCTAATGACTTTAATGCGTTTTTAACTGAGCTAGGAATACACTACATTTACTCTCCACAGAGAGAGAAGGATCAAACCGAGTGGGACAAACATCTCACCAGTATATCCTGTGCCTTACGTTTAGCCTTGCATCAGTCGTTAGGATGCTCGCCGTATAAAGCACTTTTTGACTTAGATATGATCACCCATGGTTCTGACTATCGATTGCTACGCAGTTTAAATATGTTTAACGAGCCAGTAGCATCTCTGGAAAGGTCAGAAAATTCAGCATTACTGCGCAAAGATATTGAAATTTATATACGCAAAGCCTATGAAAGAAACGTCCAACAATATAATCTGCGCTCAAAGCCTGTATCCTTTAAAGTAGGACAAGAGGTGTACAGACGTAATTTTGCTTTCAGCAAATTTACCCAGAACTTTAATGCGAAATTAGGTCCAGAATTTTTGAAGTGTAGGATTTGAAACAAAGTTGGTAACTGTTTTTATATCCTAGAGGATTTGTCTGGAAGAGAAGTTGGTACTTTCCATGCCAAAGACATACGTTACTAATTCCCTCTATTCCTCGGTCTTACGTTTGTCGGATTTTCGGGTTTTGTAATGGTCGAAGAAAATATTTGTTTTAAACATTAACCGAAGTTATTTGTTATCGCAGTTTTGGTTTGTAAATATATCTATCGCATGCGAGACAAATATACGTCGTTGCAATTTCAATTCATTATCAACTAAATTAAATGTAAAAACGTAGTTATTGTTATTTGAATATAACAAGTTTCATTCAGTTTAATTGAAATCATTGTAACCTTCGATCATATATATTTTGAACGACGTTCAAGACGTACAATAACTAACATATATTTTTAAATCAGAAACAAGAGACCCTCCGAAAGTGAATTCCATAGCGTTATCATAGTTGATCGACGGTGTGCATACATGTTTAAATTCTTTTTTGTTTTCCAGTTGACATATTTCTTTCAGATTACACTTTTTTGTTAAGAATTCATTGCGTTGTTTGGGTTTTCTTTTCTATACGTATCAACGCTAATTATTTATATATAATAAGATGTTTCGACGATTAGCTTATTAAAAAAAATATAAACTTTATTTAACAAACCCGAAACTTCGGAGTACAAAACTAGACTACTTATCCTATGTTCTGATGACGTTAAGCAAACCTTGGTTTGCAGCTTTCATTTATTGGACTTTGGACTCTTTGAGCTTTTAGCTCTTATATAAACAGAGAAAGATCTCGATCTTGAAGAGATTGAGAGTGTTCGGCTAGGATTTGTTTAACGTCAGCAGTTTTAACCCTGATAAGAAATGAACCACAATGTTTAATTCTAACCATAGTTTACACTATATTTTATTTTAGGCATACTGGTATCGTCAGCAGATGCTGGCGTACTTGTTGTCCGTTCGTTTGCTTGTTTGTTACTAAAGAATATGAAATGTTGCGAAACATTACGCAGAATGCTGCAACTTATGAGTTAGAAAGAGACAAATATATGATTTGAACAAAAATTGACGCCGACATACTGGCGTCTGCTAATTTCACAACGACGCGCAAAATTACGTTGTGCTTCGATACATGCATAAAAATTCAAAAAATGTTGCTTGCAATTGGTTCCTCAACATCCCGGCCCCCCCTGAAACTTCGTTTCTGAACATGGTAGTACTGCGATCTTCGTGATGGGGCGGGTCATCTCTCCAGAAGCGACCCTTAGTTTGACTGCTCGAACTAGACCATCCTCTCCAGGGTATGCTTCGATCACGCGACCCAAGTTCCATGCCGCTGGTGGAGCACCTGAGTCTTTGATGAGAGCGATGTCTCCAGTTGCAATGTTAGGCGTCTCGGTAGCCCATTTAGGTCGTTGTTGCAGGGATGTCAGATACTCCTGGTTCCAACGCCTCCAAAAACCTTGCTGCATTGCTTGAATGTGCTGCCAGTAGTCCAAACGATTGGTAGGCAACTCGTCGTAGTTCCCCTCTGGGACAGCTGTATAGGTCCGGCCGATCAAGAAGTGGGCCGGTGACAAATATGCAATTTCAGCGTCTGGTGTTGCATATAGTGGCCAAGAATTGACGACTGCTTCGATTTGGGCGAGCAGTGTGTGCATCTGCTCGAACGTAATGATGGATGCTCCGATCACTCGGCGTAAGTGAAGCTTGACGGAGCGAACTGCAGACTCCCATTTGCCACCCCAGTGTGGCGAAAATGGTGGAATGAAATTCCACTTGATGCCCTGCTCTGCCAGGGTTCTTGCTACGATCTTGTTGTGCTCCAGTGAAGTGTGTAACTGAAGCATCTCGTCCAGCACTCGTTTAGCTCCGACAAAATTGCGACCATTATCGCTGTATATTTCTGCACATTTCCCACGTCGTGACATAAATCGCCGTAGTGCCGCCAAAAAGGTATCTGTGCTCAGATCTGTTGCCAACTCCAGATGTATTGCTGATGTGACCATACAAACAAATAGGCAGATGTAGCCCTTCTCCTTACGTGGATTGCGTCCCTTGTGGACTTTCAGCATCATAGGTCCAGCATAATCACACCCAGTGTGCTCAAATGGAAAGGCTTGTCGAACTCGTATTGCCGGTTGATGTATCGAGGAGATGTCCCTGCGATACGTTTGCCATAAGTGTGCCACATCCGAAAGAACTTGTCGCTTAGTACAGCCAAATTCTTCCTTCAACGGTATGTGGTATGTAATTGTTTCTTCTCTAGGTTGCCAATGCAGTCCCAAAACTTTTGCAGTAGTTTTTGAGAGCTCCGTTCCAGTGCTGTGAATAGTGACGATATGATTACTATTAGAAATCCACTTACTAAGCTCCAATTGAGCACGTGACATGAGCGATATGAGCTCCTGCTGAATGTCGACCAATTCTTCTTCTGTGCTAGCTCCTGTCAGCACATCGTCCACATAAAAATCCTCGAGTAATATTTTGGCTGCTCTGGGAAACTCATTCTTGTAATCGTTGGCTAGCTGCTCCAAAACTCTGACAGCCAGAAATGGTGCAGAAGCGGTGCCATAAGTTACTGTGCGTAGCTTGAAATGCTTCAGTGGTGCTGCGGAATCTTCTCTCCATAGGATCCTCTGATAGTTTTGGTGTTTAGCAGACACCAATATCTGCCTAAACATCTTGACAATATCCGCCGAAAACACAAACTTGTGCATCCTGAAGCGTAAGCATACATCAAAAAAGGTTGCGTTGTATGCATGGTCCAACGTGAAGTGCGTCATTGAGTGAGCGACCGTTGCGATCCTGTGCTGAGCCGTCGAAGACCACACGTAGCTTGACTCCTACTACAGGGTGGTGAGGCATATAAAATACGTTATTGGAAGTATTCGACAACTCCTGTGCATCCAATTCCTCCATGTGACCAAGTTGTATGTATTCTCTCATGAATTGGATATACTTTGATTGCAAGTTTGCGTCTTTTTGTAAACGTCGTTCGACTGCCAGGTATCGTGACTGCGCTGCCTGAAGTGTGTCTGCAAACTGCGGTTTCTCCTCTTTGAATGGCAGCTCTACAACATATCGTCCTTTGGTGTCTCGTGTGTGTGTGTCGAGAAAATGTTTCTCAACCAATTCATCTTCCAGGTTTGTAGGTGTGTATGATGGAATCTCTTCTAGCTCCCAAAATCGTTGCAGCAGATTGTTTATGTTGACTGTACACAGCAAAGACGTTGCTGTTGTAGTACCTTTTCCTTCTATCGATGTGATGACCCATCCGAATGTTGATCCAATTGCTATGGTATGCCCTTGCGCATCACACAGCTTGTCTCCAGTGAGAATTGACCATATGTAGTTGTTACCGACCAAAATGTCGATAGCTGCGTTGGTGTTGAATTGTGGGTCTGCTAACTCGTAACCGTTGTATACGGATAATGCTGCAGCGTCAATGTTTTCTCGTGCCAATGAAGATGTGATCTTCCCAATTACATGTGCGTTGATATCCAGCGAGTGAGCCGACACTCGCGACTTGATCTGAAGTGTGCATAGTCCTCTTGTTGTTTCTGCCTTGATTGATGATATTCCGGATATTGTAATCCGCGAATGTGAACGTGCAAGTCCCAGTGCTTGTGCGCATCGTTCCGAAATGTATGACAACTCGGATCCACAATCCAGTAAAATGCGACACGTGATGAAATCTCCTCTAGAATTCCGAGCGTACACCAGCGCTGTTGGCAGTGTACTTCTTCTTTGTCCGGTACTTTGGACAGGTTTGCTTCCAGAAACGTTTGTCATTGCTACTACCGATGTAGCAGCATCCTCTGATGCTTTACTTTGTTGCTGTGGTGCTGCATCCTTCTCCAGTGTTGATCTTTCGAAGTGCAGAGTTGAATGATGACGGCGCTTGCAATGCCTGCAGGAAAACTTCGATGGACAAGCGCTTACTCCATGGCCATGTTTCAAACAATTGAAACACAGATGCTTCTCCTTGACAAATTCACCACGCTGCTTGACTGGCATGCTCGAAAATTGAGGACATGCCCAAATTCCATGCTCGGTGCTGTTGCATTTTGTACACTTGTATGTGTTGGCAAGCAAAGTGCGTGCTTGCCTCTTCCCTTTGTCAACACTAAGTTTGTCGACAGTCTGATCGGTTGATTGGCTGAGCTCAAGCCGATCACAACGAGCATCCAGAAACTTTAGCAACTCTTCCACTGTAGGACTCTCTGTATCCTGACTTTTGTCGATCCATTCACGACGTGTTGCCTCATCTACTTTGGCGATAAGAAGGTATATCAACCAAACGTCTCGTCCAGTTTGTCCAGACGCATCTAATGCCCTTATGACATCCGCAGCTCCACTTGATAACGAACGTAGCGATAATGGATTCTTATCGACTACTTTTGCCAGTCCTGTGAAGGCGTCCAATAACATGTTCACCAAGTAACGTGGCTTCTCAAAGCGATCACTCAACGATTTCCAAGCTATTTCATAATTCGCATCGACCATGGGCAAATGCTGAATGAGTGTCGCAGCGTCTCCTTCTAGACAGGATTTCAAATGGTGGAACTTCTGTATGTTCGTTAACGTCTCCTTCCTGTGAATGGCACTCTCGTAGAGGCCTTTGAACACATGCCATTCTTTGTAGTTGCCATTGAATGCCTTGATGTGTATTTTGGGCAACTCCCAATCTCTTGCTGGTGGCCCTGCCACGGCCTGTGAGCCTGACGGCGTATTACTAACAATGTTTGTTGATGACAATCGATTCATCATTTGCAACAAAACCTCCTTGTGGAGCTCCATTTGTTGTAAGATCCCCTGGATGGGCGATCCTTCTTCTCTACCAGCGTCGCTCCCAGTAGCTCCGCCTTCTGCTGCATTGCCCGTAGCCGCTGACTTTAGCGACTTGAGACGAGCACATGCTTGTTCATACTTTTCTTCATAGGTTTCGTTCTCCAGTGCGGGGTCTGTGTACCCGGGTTGGTCTTCGTATTTCTCGAGCTCGTCACCAAGGCTGACGAACTCCTTCCATGTGCTTACCAAGGTCTCCAATTTTGTGTCTATGTCGAAAATGTCGTGTTCCTCTGGGGGATTTTGTGCGTATCCATAAATGCGTGAGATTGAAGCCTTCAATCTACCTCTGATTTTGATCAATGCCTTGACGTTCTCCATGTTCTCGAATGTCTATCAATTGCTACGCGCGCGGTAGCTCCAGACCAACAAAATGCGTTTTCCTCACGAAATGTATTGACCACAGTGTCAATATGATATTCGGCGTCAGTTGCGTCGAAATCCACACAATTGAGTAACAAAACAACAATGCCCAACGGATCCGGCTCGAAGGACCAAAATTATGATGAGAAATGAACCACAATGTTTAATTCTAACCATAGTTTACACTATATTTTATTTTAGGCATACTGGTATCGTCAGCAGATGCTGGCGTACTTGTTGTCCGTTCGTTTGCTTGTTTGTTACTAAAGAATATGAAATGTTGCGAAACATTACGCAGAATGCTGCACCTTATGAGTTAGAAAGAGACAAATATATGATTTGAACAAAAATTGACGCCGACATACTGGCGTCTGCTAATTTCACAACGACGCACAAAATTACGTTGTGCTTCGATACATGCATAAAAATTCAAAAAATGTTGCTTGCAATTGGTTCCTCAACACCCAATGATGGGAATAACGATTCTGGCGAATTGTTTATGATATTTAATGCATTCGTGGGAAGCCAGAATTGTTATTGTCACCATTTGATTTTTAGACCCCGTACTCTAAAAAAGAGTATAGGGGTCTATTAGGTTTGTCAGAAGCGAAATGTGCGTAACAGGCAGAAGGAGGCGTGGCCGACCCCATAAAGTATATATATTCTAGATCAGCATCAACAGCCGAGTCGATATAGCAATGTCCGTCTGTCCGTCTGTCCGTCTGTCTGTCTGTCTGTCTGTCTGTCTGTCTGTCTGTCCGTCCGTCCGTATGAACACCTGGATCTTTTAAACTACAAAAGCTAGAGACACCAAATTTGGAATGAAAGTCCGTTATCTTCGCGAGCAGATCAAGTTTATTTCAAATTGTTGCCACGCCCCTTACCGCCCCCGCAATGAGCAAAAAACCAGACACACCTCGAAAAAAATTTACTTTTAGGCCAATAACTCAGTAACTATGGCACTTAGGAACCCCATTTCTGGTAAACAGGTTGCTAGTGACACCCTTAATGCAATGCCATTAAAAATTTTGAGCTGTCACGCCCCCTTTTCTCCTGAGAGTTAACCAAACGTTTTCACTTTAATGCCATGTTTAAGGCATTTATTCATATAGTAGAGTGTTGTAATTCAACATTCGTATAGAGACATATAAAATCAAACTATTCTGAAAGTGCCATCATCATACTACTTTTAACAAAAGAGCTACTGCGTTACAAAGTTTGTTATTTAACTGCAATATCACTTACGCGCGAGAGCGAGACAGAAACATACAAACACATGTTCGAACGTTTTCGATGCTTGTGTGGCGACAGCGCTGCCGGCAGACGCTGGCAGCGCCGAATACACACATACATACATACATACATGCATACATATAATTTCAAACGAATGTGTGTTTGTATGAATAATATGTAAATGCTATCGGAGAATTCTTGAAAGTGGCGCGTGGTGCAACTGATAGAGTTGCGGCAATGCGAATTGTTAATTTAATCTTTTTTAATTTCAATTCAAAATGTACATATAAAATTAAAATTTTTAAATTTCATTCAAAAATTTAAATTTAAATTGAATACAATTGCGCACTTCTATGGGAGTACGGGGTCTTTTACAGTCGGCTCGATCGACTGTAGCCTTTCTTACTTGTTTCGAAAGTGTTTACATTAAGTTCTTGTGGTGTTATTGTCACCATTTGATTTTCTGAGAGTGTTTACATTAATCTTTGGTGCGAAAGAAATCTTTGACATAAATAATAAGTGTTGTGTATATGGTGTATGTGGTGTATGTGGTGTATGGGTGTATGGGTTTAGGTACGTATGTATCTACATATGTCACTTCCCCATCCTTAAGAAATGAGCCTGTCCTCAGGCGGTTAATTTTGGATATAGTGTTGGATCTATTACAATTTCTTCGATATCGTTTTCAATTACATTTGGATATATTTCTGTATCATTTTGAATATTTGATTGTATGTTTGGGGTTAATTCTTTTTTATTCTTATAATTAACAATAATTTTTCTTGGGATATTTTTATATTTAAAGATAATGTATAATATAAGTATGATTAAAATAATTGTTAAAGTTGTTATAGTTATAATTTGGAACGTGTTGTACAATTTTGTTTGTTGTTGGATAATTTCTTTGGTTTGGACATATGACAATGGTTCTAGTTTGGTTATATTATTATTTATGTAGACTGTTTGTGTGTAATCTAACATAGTATTAGTTATTTGAATTTCATCTAATTGGATTGAATAGTTTATAGCTTTTATCATATTGTTTCCTTCAATAATAATTTCTCGGTTGATACAATTTTGGTTTAATACAATTTTTGGTAAGTTCCATGTTAACATGATGTTTGGTTCTACATACTTGATTTCAAAATTTTTATGGGATTTTGAATATCTACATTCTGTTTTATCTTGCTTTAATATTCCAGTAATACATTTGTTCATAACTATATTTTTATTGGTTGCTGTGAATGCTTTGTTGTTTTGTAAGTAGTAAGTGTCATGTATAGTTTCGGTCAAAATGTCTTTGTTTTCGTCAGGGTATGGAATAATGTCGTATAGTGCAGTATTTATAATTTCGCGTGGAATATGGGAAATAATTAAAATTTCGTTAGTAGTTGTTTTTAGCCAAGTTGATGTTTTAATATTTATTATTTTTTCAACGTTTAAATGTTTTAGTGATTCATATTTTAGTAATTTAGGGTTGAATATACCAAGCCTGGTTAATTGCATACCTAACTCAATGTCTTCGACATATTCTGTGAATTCTTGTAAGTTAAAAATTAGTAATTCGAGTCGTTGCTCTGCCTCACGTGTCATACTTAGTTTGTTCATTACTTCTATTCCTTTGTTAACAGCTTTTATTACTTCATTTAGTTCATTGACTTGAACACTATTTTCTGAAAGATTATCTATTTTTGATTGTAATTCTTCTTTGTCTTCTTGATCTAAAGTTCCGAAAAGGTATTTATAAAATGTGCCCATGAAATTTACAAGTCCTCTTTTATTTCGTTTTACTAGTCTTAAGCCGTTCATTTCTCTGTCCAGTTTTTCTGTTAAGTACTGTATTTTTACTAACGGTTCAAATTCTTTTGTTTGTTTCATTAAATAATTATAAGTTTCTTCAGTTTTTGTTATATTAATAGTTAAATAGTGGTATTCGTATTTTATAGGTAAATTGATTGTTCCTGTTTGAAATATAAGATATCCGTTTTTGGAGTTAATTGGGTTGATTTCCAAATTTTGACCTTTTATTGGCCATACAAAGTTGAGTAGCATGAGTGTTATAATTATAGTTGTTAAATTATGATGGGTTATCATCTTGATTCGGGTTATTAGTTGATCTGGAATTATCATATTTACTTTCATTAGTTACTTTCTTTCTTTTATATTTTGATTTATAGTGTGTTATTTTTCTACCTCTGTTTACTTCTTCATAATGTTTTTCATCTATTTGTGTTATGTTTCCTGTTTGTTTAAATGGGTTGGTGGATTTAGATTTTACTAAAGGTGATTCCCTATATCTAGTATCTATTTCAAATTCGGTTCTTTTTTCATTAAGTCTTTCTATTTGCCTTTTCTTATTTAGCTGTGTATCATACTCAGGTGTTCCTGCATAAATGAAAATGTCTGCTGGTGTTCTACCAGTTGAATTATGTTTGGTTTTATGGTTATAAGTGTAAAGTATTATTTCAAATTTGGTTAATTTGTTTTCCTGGTTAGTGTCAGAATTAACTATTCTTAATTTTTCGTTTATTGTTTTATGGAATCTTTCTATGTCGGATATACCGTTTTTGCTAGTTGTGATGGATATATTTACGTCTTCTGATTTTAACCACATTTGTAGTGCGGAGCACAAGAAAGCTGAGTCTTTATCTGCTTTTATTTCTATTGGTTTACCCATGTCATTAAATACTTTTAAAAGAGCTCTTTTGGCTTCTAACCAATCTCGACCATTTACTTCTATTAAAGTTGCGTATTTGGAATATAAGTCTATACAAGATAGAAATTGTTTATTGTCTACCATATAAAAATCAATGACATATTTTTCTCTTGGATTATGAATTTCTGGAGTTAATTCAAAAGCTAACTTAGTGTTTCTATGTTCTGTTTTTGCTATATTACAAACTTTGCATTCGTTAATTATGTTTTGTATTAAGTTTTGATAATCTGGATAATAATATTTTTCTTTAAATAATAATGTCATTTTCTCTATTCCTGGATGTAATAACTTTTCGTGTGTGTTAATAATAAATTCTTTGAATTCGGCATATGTCTGGAGGTCTATTAGTTTGTTAGTTGATCTCATTACTTTTGTAATGTTATTGGGACTAATTATTTCAACGAAAGCATTCTGGAATGTAAGAAAGTCGGCTTCGTTGCTGAAGTATATAACACTATTTTTTGAACATAAGTATTCTTTAATTAATTCTTTTGCATGGTTGTGTGTCATTTCGACATAATTTATTAGGATTTTTGTTTTATGAAAATAATTAATAACGTTTGCGTTATTTGAGTTACTTTTTACAAATTCTATTTGTCTTTTAAAATAATTGATTGGTCTTTCTGTGATTGAAATATAATATTGGTTATCTTCTTGAGCGCTGTGGATTGTTGCTACTGTTACATCGGAAGCTTCTCCTAACAAGTTTTCTTCAATTTTAATTCTAGATAAAGCATCTGCAACATAGTTTTCTTTACCTGGTACATATTTAATGTGATAATCAAATTCATTTAATTTTATTTTCCAGCGTTGTAATTTCATATTTGGTTCTTTAATATTATTAAGCCAAACAAGTGGTTTATGGTCACTGAGAATCTCGAATTTTCTACCGTAGAGATAAGATCGGAAATATTTGGTTGCCCAAACGATGGCTAAAAGTTCCTTTTCAATTGCTGCATAGTTAATTTCATGTTCGTTTAGGGTTCTACTTGCAAAACAAATTGGTTTTTGATTTTGAGACAAAACAGCTCCAATAGCTATGTTACTGGCATCAGTTGTAAGACAAAATGGTTTTTCGAAATTTGGATAAACTAATATTGGATCGGATGTTATAAGTACTTTTAATTTTTCAAAAGCAGAAATGTAATTGGGTTCTTTTATATTTATAGTTGCACCTTTCTTTAATTTTAAAGTCATTGGCTTTACAACGTGTGCAAAATTAGGAATGAATTTTCTGTAATAACCACAAAGACCTAAAAACGATTTTATTTCTTTGGGTGTTTTTGGAATTGGGAAATGTTGTATAGCAGAGATTTTAGTTGGGTTTGGTTGTATTCCTTCTGTTGTTATTATGTGACCTAGGAATTCAGTTTCCTTTTTCATGAATTCGCATTTATCTAATTGCAATTTTAGATTAGCTTCGCGCAGTTTTGTAAATACCCTTTTTAATGATAATAAATGTTCTTCCAATGAAGTGGAATACACTATTATATCATCCATGTATACTAAACAATCTTTGTAAATTAGATCTTCTAATAGATTGTTCATGCAACGTTGAAATGTTGCTGGGGCGTTTTTCAATCCAAAAGGCATTCGAGTGTATTCGTAATGTCCATTTTTAGTTGAAAAAGCTGTTTTTGGTATACTTTGTGGGTCCATTTGTATCTGATGAAATCCTTTCGCTAAGTCAATTGTAGTGAAATACTGACATTTTCCAAGTTTGTCTAGTATATCATCCATGACTGGGATAGGATATTTATCATCGATTGTTATTTCATTTAAGTTTCGATAGTCAATAACTATACGAAACTTTTCTTTACCCGATGCGTCACGTTTCTTTGGCACAATCCAAATTGGTGAGCAATAAGGTGATTTTGATTTACGTATTATACCTTGTTCAATCATTTCTTTGATTTGTTTTTCGACTTCTTCGTCGAATGTTTGCGCATACTTGTATGGACGCTTTTGGATTGGGTCTTCGTGTTTAGTTTGGATGACATGCTTAATTGTACTGGTGAAAGTCAAATTTTCACTTTCTTTGTACTGAATGTCACTAAACTCGAAAAGAATTTTGGTTAGTTTACATTTTTCTTCATCGTTTAGATGTTCTAATCGAAATTGATTTGTTTCATTTAATTCATTGTTGATAGCATAATTTATTGCTATGTCTTTTGTTTGGGGCGGATCAAGGCATTGAAATGCGGTCTTGTCCTTGACAGAATTCTCACGGTCATATCTCATTGAGAATAGATGATCGTTGAGAATAACTGTTTTTTGTTTATAATCAATTTTTGCTTCACAAGATTCCAGATATTCTCTACCTAATAAGATATCGTATTTATCAGAAAAGTTGTGTAAGTAAAATGTTTGATGGGTAGGGCATAGTTTACTAGGGGCAAAAGATACACAATTCTTTAATTGAACAATACCATTTATTGTTTGTACGTTCAATTGACAAGTTTTTGTAGGGAATTTTAAAAAGTTTTCTTTTAATTAGATTTATGGATGAACCTGTGTCAATTACACAGTTAAAATTTTGTCCATTCATAATTAATCTGATGAAGGGATTGGTTCTTCGTTGTCCGAGGCTTCTTGATGAAAATTTTCTGATGTGTCCATTTTAGAATGGCCACTAGTTTCTCTCTGTCTTTTATGAGAATGATTGGGAGGTCTTTGACTCTGAGTTTGGTGATTCATTGGGCTTTGTGATCTAGCTTGATCGAGGTTTTGTTTGAATTCTTTATGTAATGCCTCAGCATTTTCTTTTGGTTTATGATTTGAGTTAGCGTTATTTGAATAATTTGGAGTAGGGTAATAATTCTGATTACTTCCCTTTCCACGGTTTTCAGTGCTTTGTGTTTTATTTGTCTTAGAATTGTCATTGCTTTGGTTATTACGTTCGTTATAACCATTTTCGTACAATCCTTCGCGTTGAGCTACTTGTTTTAATTTTGAGACTGTTGTAATGTCATATCGTGCTAATGTCATAAAAATTCGGTCCGGTAATTTTTTGGTAATAACGTCTTTAATAGTATTATTCATTGCGTTAGTGTACAATAGAGTGTTCTGGACCTGATTCTCTAACATTAACTTATTAGATATTACAAAGGATTTATACTCTAGATCTTCAACAAACTTACGGATACTATTATTAAAGTTGGTGTTATAGAGACGTCGTAGAAGCTCTTCATAAGGGGTCTGTGTTTTGAATTCGTCGATGAGGGCGCTCCTCAACTCTCCCCAGGTTGTGGCTGCTGTCAGCTGCGACACTCGTTGTGCGGATCCGGTGGTCTGCATCTCGATTGCTCCGAATAGGACACTATGTTGTCTCACATCCTGTGTTGGATATAACTGCATGATGAAATCAATCCTCCTTATGAATGCAGTTAGTTCCACGGTTTTTCCGTCGAACACTGGCACTTGTCGAATTTGTTCAAGCGCTTGTTTCAGATGTATTTCTGATAGTTCCATTGGTGGGTTGGTTGCCATGGTGTTGTTGTAGATTTGTTTTATTTGTTGGCAATTGTCACTTCAGGTTTTTGTTTATATGTCACTTTTTGTTTTAATTGTCACTTTTGTTGAATTGTTTTGTTGAATTATAAGAGACTTACGCTTACAGGGATCAATAAATTGATGTGTAAAGCCCAGATATAAGCTCTTTAATTACAGTTGTTCAAATAGTCCAGAGGATCTATTTTTTGGTTGAACACTGTTTGGTGTTTTGCGCGGTTTTTCTTTTAATAGCAATTATCTTTGGTGGCGGTCGCACATTTAAATATGGGCCACGACTGATAATTGGGTTATGAGTCACACACGCTTAGGTTCTTTGGCGGATATTAAGATAATAGTTTTTCCAAAATTGTAATGTTTTAACCGTTTCCTTGCCGCGGAAAATTCGCGAGCTCAAATCCTAGAAATTCCTTGGTCGTACAAGGATTCCTTTTCAATGGATTGAAAATAAAGGACGATTACTTTATTACGAGGATATTTATTATCAATATCCTACCGGCTGCGCCAATAAGATGTTTCGACGATTAGCTTATTAAAAAAATATAAACTTTATTTAACAAACCCGAAACTTCGGAGTACAAAACTAGACTACTTATCCTATGTTCTGATGACGTTAAGCAAACCTCGGTTTGCAGCTTTCATTTATTGGACTTTGGACTCTTTGAGCTTTTAGCTCTTATATAAACAGAGAAAGATCTCGATCTTGAAGAGATTGAGAGTGTTCGGCTAGGATTTGTTTAACGTCAGCAGTTTTAACCCCAATGATGGGAATAACGATTCTGGCAATTGTTTATGATATTTAATGCATTCGTGGGAAGCCAGAATTGTTATTGTCACCATTTGATTTTTTCGAAAGTGTTTACATTAAGTTCTTGTGGTGTTATTGTCACCATTTGATTTTCTGAGAGTGTTTACATTAATCTTTGGTGCGAAAGAAATCTTTGACATAAATAATAAGTGTTGTGTATATGGTGTATGTGGTGTATGTGGTGTATGGGTTTAGGTACGTATGTATCTACATATGTCACTATATACATATTATTTTTAGACCCCGTACTCTAAAAAAGAGTATAGGGGTCTATTAGGTTTGTCAGAAGCGAAATGTGCGTAACAGGCAGAAGGAGGCGTGGCCGACCCCATAAAGTATATATATTCTAGATCAGCATCAACAGCCGAGTCGATATAGCAATGTCCGTCTGTCCGTCTGTCCGTCTGTCTGTCTGTCCGTCCGTATGAACACCTGGATCTTTTAAACTACAAAAGCTAGAGACACCAAATTTGGAATGAAAGTCCGTTATCTTCGCGAGCAGATCAAGTTTATTTCAAATTGTTGCCACGCCCCTTACCGCCCCCGCAATGAGCAAAAAACCAGACACACCTCGAAAAAAATTTACTTTTAGGCCAATAACTCAGTAACTGTGGCACTTAGGAACACCATTTCTGGTAAACAGGTTGCTAGAGACATCCTTAATGCAATGCCATTAAAAATTTTGAGCTGCCACGCCCCCCTTTTCTCCTGAGAGTTAACCAAACGTTTTTTCACTTTAATGCCATGTTTAAGGCATTTAGTCATATAGTAGGGTGTTGTAATTCAACATAAGTATAGAGACATATAAAATCAAACTATTCTGAAAGTGCCATCATCATACTACTTTTAACAAAAGAGCTACTGCGTTACAAAGTTTGTTATTTAACTGCAATATCACTTACGCGCGAGAGCGAGACAGAAACATACAAACACATGTTCGAACGTTTTCGATGCTTGTGTGGCGACAGCGCTGCCGGCAGACGCGGTGGCGACAGCGCTGCCGGCAGACGCTGGCCGCGCCGAATACACACATACATACATACATGCATACATATAATTTCAAACGAATGTGTGTTTGTAAGAATAAAATGTAAATGCTGATTATCGGAGAATTCTTGAAAGTGGCGCGTGGTGCAACTGATAGTTAATTTAATTGTTAATTCATTTTTTTAAATTTCAATTCTAAATGAACATATAAAATTAAAAATTTTAAATTTCATTCGAAAATTTGAATGCAAATTGAATACAATTGCGCACTACCATGGGAGTACGGGGTCTTTTACAGTCGGCTCGATCGACTGTAGCCTTTCTTACTTGTTGTTTTTCATTTATTCATTCATTCTTATTCATTTTTGTCTAGAAAATTATACAGTAGATTTCATTCAATTCAACTGAATTGTTGTTTGCTTCAACAAAATTTTTAATTAAATTTGCAGGAAAATGAATGTATCTTTAAATGTTTGTTCTTTCTAATTTCTACATTTTTTGTTTCCTTTCTTTAGTGCATTTAATTTGCTTTCTTTTCTTTTATTTTATCGGTTTTGTGTTCTTTCTGTATACTTATAATTTTTTTTTTTTAAATTTTTACATTTTATGTATTAAAAGAGAATATTTTTTTTTTTTATATTTCTATGTGCACTGTTAATTCGAATAGTTTCATTACATTTTACTACTCTAAAAAAGAGTAGAGGGGTCTATTAGGTTTGTCAGAAGCGAAATGTGCGTAACGGGCAGAAGGAGGCGTGGCTGACCCCATAAAGTATATATATTCTTAATCAGCATCAACAGCCGAGTCGATATAGCAATGTCCGTTTGTCTGTCTGTCCGTCTGTCTGTCCGTCCGTATGAACACCTGGATCTTTTAAACTACAAAAGCTACAGCCACCAAATTTATAATGAAAGTCCGTTATTAAGCCAGGCAGGTTAAGTTTATTTAAAATTTTGCCACGCCCCTTACCGACCCCGCAATAAGCAAAAAAACAGACACACCTCGAAAAAAAATGTAGTTTTAGGCCAATAACTCAGTAACTAAGGCACTTAGGAACACCATTTTTGGTAAGCAGGTTTGCTAGAGACAGCCTTAATGCAATGCCATCAATGCCGGCTCGATCGATTGTAGCCTTTCTAACTTGTTTTTTTTTGTCGATTCTTCACAATGTTACTTTTTATATCATTACAAAAATATATCGCTTGTAAGTTAGTACTCAATATTGGAAAAGATTAGCAAGGTGACTTAGGTTAAGTCCACAGGTATTTCAGATTGAATACAAATGTGCACTACTATAAGAGTACGTGGTCTTTTATAGACTGTAGCCTTTCTTACTTGTTATATTTAAAGATAATGTATAATATAAGTTAGATTATAATAATTGTTAAAGTTATTATAGTTATAATTTGGAACGTGTTATAAAATTTTGTTTGTTGTAGGATAATTTCATTAGTCTGGACATATGACAATGGTTCTAGTTTGGTTACATTATTATTTATGTAAACTGTTTGTGTGTAATCTAACATAGTATTAGTTATTTGAATTTCATCTAATTTGATTGAACAATTCATAGCTTTTATCACATTGTTTCCTTCCATAATAATTTCTCTATTGATACAATTTTGGTGTAGTACAGTTTTTGGTAAGTTCCATGTTAACATAGTGTTAGGTTCTACATACTTAATTTCATTATTTTTTATGTGATTTTAAATATCTACATTCTGTTTAATCTTGATTTAATATTCCAGTAATACATTTGTTCATAACTAAATCTTTATTGGTTGCTGTAAATGCTTTATTGTTCTGTAAGTAGTAAGTGTCATGCATACATGCATACATATAATTTCAAACGAATGTGTGTGTTGTATGAATAATATGTAAATGCTGATATTCGGAGAATTCTTGAAAGTGGCGCGTGGTGCAACTGATAGAGTTTGTCTGAGGTTGTAGGTTCGAATGCTGGCAATGCGAATTGTTAAATTATTTTTTTTAAATTTCAATTCAAAATGTACATATAAAATTAAAATTTTTAAATTTCATTTGAAAATTTGACTTCAAATTGAATACAAATGTGCACTACTATGAGAGTACGGGGTCTTTTATAGTCGGCTCGATCGACTGTAGCCTTTCTTACTTGTTTTTTTTTTTTACTTTTTGTTACTTTTTCTATCTGTACAAAAATTTCGCTTGTAAGTTAGTACTCAAGATTGGAAAAGATTAGCAAGGTGACTTAGGTTAAGTCCACAGGTATTTCAGATTCACTGAAATCAATTTTTTTATGCACTAACGTGACAAATTTCCAACGTTGAAAGGCCTTCCATCGGTGGTGTCGTTTGATTTAGAAGTTTAAGTTAGTATATTGTATTTAAATGTACATGCGATATTGCTGAACTATTCGGTGCCCAAGGAACACATTTTAGTTTATAATAATATATAATATTTTTTCTAATCTTCTTTACTGACAATCATTTCAACAAATTTTTAATTCAGTTAAGGTCCAAATAAGTTGATGGCTGCGAATTAATCCAACGCAGCTTAAAGATTGGATTGCACCAATCTAACCTTCAATTCCTGACGGCGGACTTTTATTCGACACTCGCGCTGAACTTGGGTAGGTTCAAAGGCGGAAAAGAGCGATTTTGGCCTCCAATTAGACTTTATAGCGTCCAATTCCAACGGATAATGTGCAGCGAAATCAAAGCTTTTCATAGTTATCGCTATAGATCAATAGTTTTGATCTGTATTGTTTTGATAGTATTGATCTGTAGTTTGCATCTTTTAAATTCTTTGGCTAAATGACGACCATTACACCACCCGATAATATACCACCGTTAGTCAGAATATTAGCGGCAGTTCGCATTGTTTTCAAAAATTGTTTTATTGCTTTATATATTTAGCATGGAAAATACCAACTTCGCGACCTTGTAAATCCTCTAATAAATAAAATTAACTACCTAGTTTCTTTTTAACTCTACACTTTACAAATTGAAGTGCAAGCTTGGCATTATAGTTAACGGCAAATTTACTGAGTGTAAAGTTGCGGCGGAAAACTTCTTGACCTTCCGTAAAGGAGACTGGCTTACAGCGAAAATTATAATGTTTTTCATTTCGTTCATGAGCCTTTTTAATTTTGGATTGGATGTCCTTCCTTAACAAAGCAAGGTTATCCGATCTAAATAGGGGTACCAGAGGATCTTCCAATAGGGACAATTGCTTTAAGAGTTTATAGTCGGAACCATGGGTAATCATGTTCCATAAGGTGAACAACCTAACGACTGATGCAAGGAAGATCGTAATGAGCAAGATATACTCGTAAGATTTCCATCCCAATATGTTTGATCTTGCTTTAATTAGGATCGAATCGCGGCATCGCGGAATATATACGTCGGAATATGTATGTCGTATTAATAGCTCTGTCAAAAAACCATTAAATTCGTTAGCCTTGAATTGTGTTCAATTACACTAACAATTGTTTCGGGGACACCAAAGCTGTGAAAAATGTGTTTGAGCAAGAATTCTCTAACAGTTTCAGAGGTGAACTTTTTCAAAGGCTGCAACCAATGAAATTTGCTAAAATGAACTTTAGTAACGTCAAAATGGCTTTTTGCGACATTTAACGTCAAGTTGGCTTTTCTTAACTGTTCGCCTATTCTAATCAATATCGATAGATGAGTCGAAAATTCTTCTGAAACTATACAAAGATCATCTAGATAACTAAATACGCAGTGCCGAAGATCTGGCGGAATTATTTCATCTATTAGCCTACACATGGTTGAGCGTGCATTGCACATACCAAATGGCATGACCTTAAATTGATAAAGCGGCCTTCCTGGAACAGTAAATGCAGTGAGGGGCTTTGATTCTTCCGAAAGTTCAATCTGCCAATAAGCATCTTTCAGATCAAGTTTTGAAATGATATTTGCCTTCGGCAACCTAGAAAATATACCATCGATGCTTGGCAGTGGATAGGCATCTTTCTTGGTTGCATCATTAAGTTTTCGAGCGACCAAACAAAGTCGAACTTTATTCGGCTTTAAAATAAGCCTCATTGGAGAACTCCAAGCGCTGGTGGATGGCTCGATGACACCAAGATCTAAAATACGATCCATTTCTGCATACAATAGTTTTTCTACCGCAGAACTTACAGGATAAAATCGTTGTTTCACCGGCATAGCGTCCCTACATCAATATGGTGACGTATTAAAGCAGTACGTCCCAATTTTTGAGCAGCATCTGGAAACAGTTGCATTACCGCATTAAGTTGTTGCAATTGAGCGCTACTTAACGCTACTATCGATCTCCAAAGTATTAATGATGTTTGGAGCTAAAGCGAAAGAATTAAGTCTTGCTTGATTGTGGGTATAACATACAATGTCATGGGTTAGGAAATATATTGGTATATCATATCAATTTTTAAAATTCCAATTACTGAATATTACCATCAGCAATTTTCGCACTCGGTTTGATAGGCTTAAAGAAAGGACAATTAGAAAAATCGGTTTGTGCCAATGTAGATCCTATACAACTAATATTTTGCACCAGTATCTAACAAAAATAATTTGGTAAATTCCAAAAACGATACTTCTGCATAGGTGCGCATATCTTTGGGATCACTACAGATAGTAGAAACTAATAAATTACGACTATTCTTAATATTGCTATAATAATTTTTCAACCTTATAATACGCTTATTCTTTACAGAACTTACTGAAATATTCTGTTTCATACATCGAAATATTTCTCAAGTTTTTCTTCAGGACGAAGAAAACGTAAATATACTCTAGTTGTGCCTTGATCATGTGAACACGTTCCCTTTTTAGCAGTGTTATCCTTTAAATAAACTTTTTCTGTCACTGTGTCTACACCTTTGGGGGCATCCGACTGTTGTTGGATGCTCCCTTCTGTCGGTTTTCCATCTTCCTGCGGATACACTTTGTGCATTGTGGCTTACATACATTTTGAGTGCCACATCCATAACAAAGAAGTAAGAAAGGCTACAGTCGACGTGCCTACTGTATAAGACCCCGTACTTTTTGCAGTGTGCATACAAAAATACTTACAAACTTAAAAGAAGAAGCAGTAGACTGATTCATATTTTAAAATACAAATTTAAAAAAAGATAATAGTTTAAATTAAAATTTAAAAAAGTAAAAGAAAAGTTATGCGCTAGCTGCAATCGAACCCGCGGTATCAGATACAGGATTCTCACATGTCGCCACTCTAACATATGCACCACACCTCAATTTGCAGGTACTGCTGATTATCTGCATTTACATATAATAATGTTTTGTTATAGAAAAAGAAAAATAAAGAAATGCTTGTCTGTGCTGGCCCAGAACTGCTGGGGTTCGAACGGCAGACCTCAAGTTTCTCCAATGCATGTCTATCACTTGGACCACAGCACTGTTGACAATCAGGACAGCTAAAGTAGATAAACATTGATTTACCACTTTTCTTCAAACACGTGTATATAATTTACAATTTTTAATATTTTTGACCAATTGGTTTCATATGTTGTAGTTGTCCGATTTGGACCAAATTTGGTGAGGTTACTTTTAATAATTATGTACACGTTCTGTGTGAGTTTGGTTGCGATCACTTAGCTGAGATCACTTAGTTGGTTACGATAGCTTTCATAGTTCCAATGCAAACTGTTATTTACAATTTGCGGGGGCGTTAGGGGGCGTGGAAAAAATGTGAAAGCTCTAGCTCTTGTAATTTAAAAGATCCAGATGTTCATACGGACGAACAGACAGACGGACAGACGGACATTGCTATATCAACTCGGCTGTTGATACTGATCAAGAATATATATACTTTATGGGGTCGGCCACGCCTCCTTCTGCCTGTTACGCACTTTTCGCTTCTGACAAACCTAATAGACCCCTATACTATTTTTTAGAGTACTGGGTCTAAAAACTCTCCTGTCTTGGAGACAGTTTTCCCAAATATGCCCTTTTTCTTGCATGGGCTTTCTGCAATCTGCTTTCGTCGTGTATCTGTTTTCATCTTAATCGTCGTTAATCTCGTCGTTTATCTGTTTGAGCACCGTGTATCTGTTTTCATCTTGTATCGTTATACAAAAGCTGAGATCTATTTGGAGTTGCCAGATACGACCCCTCAACACGGCCATCCTTCCCATCATTCGTCCTCATCTCCAATTGGGCTCCATTGCTTCATATTATCTGCGCAAGTGGTTGTGTGTATAGGGCTATCCATGAAATGTGCGTCTTTAGTGACATCGTAGGTATCCTTTGTCTTATCTTTGGTCACTCGATATGGACCCAAATACTTCGCCTCCAGCTTAAGCCAACCTCCAAATTGAGTGCGTTTAACTACCATTTCCAGTACCATTTCGTCATTGATCATCTCGTGTAATTTAACCTCAGATTTTGTCCGCATCTTGGTTCCAATCATCAGCTCGAACGGGGTCTTGTTAGTGCTCCTGCAGATTGTCGAATTTATCGCTTTTTGTACTCTTCCAACGTATCTGTACCATTTACTCGGGTCATCCGCAGATAGCTTTGAAAGAACTGATATTAGTATGGAATTTAGCCTCTCTACTTGTCCGTTTGCTCTGGGCAATCCAGTCGTAACAGCATGGTGTACAATGTTCTGGCCTTCGCAATATTTCTTGAATTCGTCAGATGTAAATGCAGAGCCGCTATCCGTGATAATCTGAACTGGGTTTCCGAATGTGTCGCTATGTGCTTCAAGTCTGGATACAACTTCGTGAGTCGATGTCGTTTTCGTCGAGTACAGCCAGCAGAATTTGGTGAATCCATCTATGACAGCCAGAATATGTTTGTATCTCTTATCGGTTGACTCCAGTGGACCCAAGAAATCGACGTGTGGATGTAATAATCCCTCCTTCTTGCCATGCTTGCGATTGGACACGATACATGGTATGCAGCATCTAACCTGTCGATCAATCTTCGCCTCGAGTTTTGGAATATAGTATTCTTTACGGAATATATCTTTGGTCTTCTTGACGGAAAAGTTTTATCTCTCGTGTTCTGCTTTGATTATCTCTCTTTGAAAAGATAAAGGGACAACAATTAATTCAACGTCATCAACCAGCTTGTATAATGGACCCGATTTCATGTAATAACTGTTGTGTGTCGGTTTGTCATCCAGAACGTCTATTATTGTCTTGATTTCGTCGTCTTGTGCCTGCAGAAGCTTTAGTTTGCTGTGAAAGCTTTCCTCGGTGATCGTCATAGCTGGATTTCGACTTAGTGCATCTGCGTGGCGAATGCTGGTGCCGGATCTGTGAATCACGTCGAAGTCCAAATCCTGCAGCATAAGGATCCATCGACATACTGACTCCTCGCTTTTCCATCGTCTTGGTGAACGCATTGCAATCGCTTATAAGTTTTAAGTGTGTGCCCAATAAATATACTCGCAATTTGTGCAACGCCTCAATAACAGCTAAAATTTCCAGTTCGTAGCCGGAAAATTTCCGTTCGGCATCAGTCGTCTTTCGGCTCATATAATACATTGGATGTAGACGTCCGTCATCGGGTGATATCTGTAGAAGCACGGCTCCAAATCCGTCAATTGAAGCATTCTTATGTAGCTCTGTACGATGTTGAAAGTTGAACATTTTCAGTACTGGCTTCTCCGTTATTAGTGCCCTCAGCTTTTTAAATGCATGGATCTCATTTTCATTGAAGCAGAACTTGGCATCTTGTTTGAGAAGATCCGTCAACGGCTTGGCGATACCGACGACAGATCTTTCAAATGTCTGCCCTATCAACTTTTGGTAGTATCTAGGACTACCATGGTTGCAACGGGTAACGGGGAATCAGGGTTCGATTCCGGAGATGTAGCCTGAGAAACTGCTACCACATCTGAGAAAGGCAGCAGGCGCGTAAATTACACACTTCCAGCTCGGGTAGGTAGTGAAAAATAACTATACAGGACTCATATCCGAGGCCCTGTAATTGGAATGAATACACTTTAAATTCTTTAACAAGGACCTGTTGAAGGGCAAGTCCAGCAGCCGCGGTAATTCCAGCTCCAATAGCATATATTAAAGTTGTTGCTGTTAAAACGTTCGTCGTTGAACTTGTGCTTCATACGGGTAGTGCAACTTACAATTGTAGTTAGTACTATACCTTTACGAATGTAAGCGTATTACATTATATTTCAATACTTGTATTTTTATATAAACCTGCATTAGTGTTAGTCATCGAGTGTTATTGTGGGCCGGTACAATTACTTAGAACAAATTAGAGTGCTTAAAGCAGGCTTCAAATGCCTGAATATTCTGTGCATTGGATAATGAAATAAGACCTCTTTTCTGCTTTCATTGGTTTTCAGATCAAGAGGTAATGATTAATAGAATCAGTTTGGGAGCATTAGTATTACGACGCGAGAGGTGAAATTCTTGCACCGTCGTAAGACTAACCTGAGCGAAAGCATTTGCCAAAGATGTTTTCATTAATCAAGAACGAAAGTTAGAGGCTCGAAGGCGATCAGAAGGCAATTGGGTGTAGCTACTTTTATGGCTCTCTCAGTCGCTTCCCGGGAAACCAAAGCTCCGGGGGAAGTATGGTTGCAAAGCTGAAACTTAAAGTAATTGACGGAAGGGCACCACCAGGAGTGGAGCATGCGGCTTAATTTGACTAAACACGGGAAAACTTAGTAGGTCCGAACATAAGTGTGTAAGACAGATTGATAGCTCTTTCTCGAATCTATGGGTGGTGATTTGTCTGGTTAATACCGATAACGAACGAGACTCAAATATATTAAATAGATATCTTCAGGGTTATGGTGTTGAAGCTTATTTAGCCTCCATTGAATTATTGAATTATCGATTGAATTATTTAGTGAGGTCTCCGGACGTGATCACTGTGACGCCTTGGGTGTTTCGGCTGTTTCGCAAAAGTTGACCGAACTTGATTATTTAGAGGAAGTTAAAGTCGTAACAAGGTTTCCGTAGGTGACTCTGAGGAAGGATCATTATTGTATAATGTATCTACCCATTAAATATATAAAATTGTATACTCCTTTTAATAAAGAACTATAAAATTCATAATGTCAATTAAAACATGAAAGAAAAGTAAAGTCGAGCGCGCCCGACCGTATAATACTCTCTTCATTTTCCCGATTAAATTATTAAAATCGGTATCCAGATATTACAATGAATAGTACTTGCATTAAAACACGTTGAAACAAAAACCATCTAAGCATAATCAAAAGTACATCTGTTTGTTTGTATGCGAATACACATACGTTTGACAATATATGATGCATGCATGTATGTATGTGTGCATTCGGCGCGGCCAGCGTCCGAAGGCAGCGCTGCCGCCACACAAGCAGCGAAAACGTTCGAACATGTGCTTATGTGTTTCTGTCTCGCTTGCACCAATGGGTTGATATTGCGTTCAATTAACAATATTGTAACGCTTCTAGTTTTCTTGTTTATAACCCGATTTTAATGCGCCTTTCAGGATAGTTTAATATAGTTAGTCTCCACACGAATTATAAATAACCATACGAACAAAATCGCTATAAGCGGCATTGCAGTTTGAAAACTATTTTATCAAATGTGGGAAAAGGGGGCGTGGCAGTCCAAATTTATAGATGGCAATGCAACTATGCTGTCGCTAGGAACTCCCGTACCAGAATTGGTGATAATAGGTGCCATAGTCACTGAGATATTTGCCGAAAACACCAATTTTTACCGAGGTGTGTCCAGTTTTTTGCTTTTTGTGAGCGAATGGGGCGTGGCATCGAAAAAAAAAAAGATTCTTGTATTGACTGACTAAATATCTGATCGTTTGACACCAAGCTCGAACTTGTAGCTCTTACCATCTCTGAAATCAGTTTGTTCATACGGACAGACAGACGGACAGACAGACGGACAGACGGACATGGCTATATCGACTCGGCTTGTGATGCTGATCAAGAATAAATATACTTTATGGGGTCTGCCACGCCTCCTTCTGCCTATTACATACTTTGCACAAACCCAATATACTCTTGCAGAGAGTATAAAAATAGTGTGAATTTTTTCCATATAAGGACATTGTAATCTATTAGTTAAAAGTAATTTGTCAAAAAATTTTAGATAAATGTTTATTTAAATTAAAGTGCTTGCATTTTAACACAAAATTAATGTCTTTAATTCGATAAAGTGCTGATAGATTGATATGAATACAGTGCGTTAATTTTTCGGAATTGTATAGTGGCATGGCCGGGGCATTCTATATAGTTATGTATGATGATATTTATATTATTTATAATATAAATAAATATACAAATATGCTGTGACCCGAAAGATGGTGAACTATACTTGATCAGGTTAAAGTCAGGAGAAACCCTGATGGAAGACCGAAACAGTTCTGACGTGCAAATCGATTGTCAGAATTGAGTTTAGGGGCGAAAGATCAATCGAACCATCTAGTAGCTGGTTCCTTCCGAAGTTTCCCTCAGGATAGCTAGTGCACTTAACTGTTGTATAAAATAATCTTATAAAGCGAATGATTAGAGGCCTTAGGGTCGAAACGATCTTAACCTATTCTCAAACTTGAAATGGGTAAGAACCTTAATTTTCTAGATATGAAGTTTAAGGTTATTGTTGGATCATGATAACAGTTAGAACAAGGAGAAAAAATGAATTGTTAGGATAAGCTTCAATTACTGAGATTATTGAATTGTCCAGTAATATACGCATAAAAAACTCTTATACTTAAGCTAGCATGTAAGTTTGATTTGTATTCGGCAGTACAGCGGTCACGAGCGGGCGGTCAGTTGTTATCTTCGTTTCGCAATAGCCACACACACGCTGCCTTTCCGCGATTGCTAAGTCTAACAATAAATTGTAAAGTTTAAGAACTGGCAATTTGTTCTTTTTTTAAGTAGTTTTCGATTTTTCATGGCGCCCGAGCAGGGACTTTCAATCGCGTTCGTTGGTCTCTAAGACATTTCAAGGCTTGGTTTGCGGTGTGTGTCGGTGTGGAAAAACTTGGATTTTTCGATATTCCCTAGAGCTGTTGACGTTGGTGGAAGTTTGGATAAGCACAGCCAGGAGCCAAATATACTTGAGTCCCCGCATAGCCATCGTAGTGATAATCCCAGAATTGAGTCAAAGAGCGATTCTTCTGATCAGGTAACAGTGCCCAAAAGAGTCAGTGCATAGGAGAATAGAAAGTGCAAGCGTAGAAGCGGCACATAATACATATTCGTGAACGTACATAGAAGGGTACTGCTCCATTTGATGCACAATAAAGACATTGCGTTTCGGCACTGATATATACTTGTGATTTATTGGAAAGCAATTTGAAGCAAAACACACAAATCGAATTAAATAAATATCTACATATTTCGGTGGTGGGTTTTTTGACCTTTGTTCTTTGCACATAATTTGCACATAAGTAAAGCACAGTTCGCGTTTACATACATACATACAGCTGTTGGATTTGGCTTGCGGTAGTTAACTTGTATAGTTAGCTTGTTAGTGCTTTATTTTGCTTCTGCTTTGCTTTGTTTGTGTCGCGCTAGCAAACATACAAACGTACGCTGATTAACTGCAAGCCCTTTTGTTGTTGTTGGTAGATCGCATCATTGCCTACGCAAGCGCTGTTGTTGTTGGTAGATCGCATCGTTTGTCTACCTGCACATGCGCTGTTGTTGTTTTTACGCAGTGTGCAGTCGAATAGTCGAAATATCGCTAATCAGCTCGTTATTGCGTAATCAGCTGGTGCGTTTGCGTAGATTGTTATTTTGTTTTTGTTGTCAGCGCTTATCTGCATACGCTTGGTTTGATTAGTTGTTGTTAACTCTGCTATTCGAGAAGTGTAGTTAGCCAGCGGATTGTCATTACTCTTCGATTCGTTTTCACATTTTAAATTATATTGAACAGCTACTGTCTTTGTGACAGTACACTTACGTGCATTTGAATAGAGTCGAACTTGTGTTTAATATGGCGCACAAGGTAGATCAGAATGAGACTGTTGTGGATGTCGACGAGAGCTGCCTTAGTGTGCGTTTAACCCAATTGTTCGCACAATTAGAGAGAGTTGAGGCTGACATTGAGCGTCAAAGAATGTCACTAGCCAATGAAATGGTGAATCCTAGTAAATTCGAGATACAGTGTCGAATCGATTTACTTAATACATACATTGCTAAGGCTATGGAGTTACAGTCGCAAATCGATGTGATAGACCCAGAAAATAATAGCCGCTCAATGCTTGAGGAAACTTGCATTCTTGTACGGTCATCATATATGGCTGCTCTTAGCAAATTTGAAGTTGTTGACCGTACCCCAGTGTCTCATCATTCGCACTTGCCCAAACTTAAGTTGCCTAGGTTCAGCGGTAAACATTCGGAGTATAAACAGTTTATTGGTGTGTTTGAAAGTATGGTAGACTCTGATCGTTCGTTATCAAATATTGAAAAATTCAATCACATTGAGCCGATGTCCAAGCCATCGGCAGTTGGAATTCGAACAATAGTTGACTCGGTATCGGCAATTTTTGGTTCACTAATGCCCGTTGGAGATGAGCAAGATTTCGCAAATGCAATCTTGATTCATATAGTTATGTCGAAGGTAGATCCTCATACTCTGCTTAAACTGCTTGCATTCAGAGCACAGAGTGTCCAACTGCACTGCTTCGAAGTGTAGAGTTTGTTCTCGTCCTCACAACACTCTCCTTCACAAATTCACACCGGTAGAAACATCACAGGCTCATCCTGCCCATGTTGATCATAGTGCTAGCGAAACCGATCAGGTTATCCTGGCAACGGCTGTTGTTAAAGTTCAAGACAGTTTCGGTAAGAATCGAAACGCTAGAGTCTTGTTGGATTCAGGGTCACAGGTGAACTTCATGACGGAAGACCTCGCTGAAGCCTTACGCCTTCAACGCAAAAACAAATGTTTAACCGTCAAGTCGGTTGGACAGTCGAGATTAACTGCAAAAGGCAAAGCCTCGACAATAGTTTCGTCTCGTGTATCGAGACATCAGTTCAGCGCCGAGTTTTGGGTGCTAAAATCGATTTGTAGCAGGCAGCCAGATTGTGATCTTCCCATCAATAGGTGGAAGATCCCAGCAAATGTCGAACTGGCTGACCCTGAGTTCCACAAACCCCAGAAAATAGATATACTTCTGGGAGCTGACTCCTTTTTTGAAATGCTTCGCAACGGACAAATTCGATTGGCGAATGGTGGTCCGTTACTACAAAGGACGTTGTTTAATTGGGTGGCATCAGGGCGGTGCAAGAAAATGCTTACCAAAAGCCCAATATGTTGCTCAGTGATGCAACATAGAAAAGACGTTCGTTTTGAAGACAGTGTAGATCGACACTGTGAGGTCGAAGCTGTCCCGGAGTAAAGTGTTTCGGCAAATTATTCTGCGGAGCACATCGTTTGCAAACAAAGCTCTCGGGACAGCGCTCAAAAATTGACGACTGGACACGTTGGTGTCAATTTGTCAGTCACGACTGATCCCAAAGTGCTGGGGTCGTCACAAATTGTCAAAAGACATGTTGTTCCCATGATCTGGGAACTCGAGGATATATATGTGAGTTTCATGAACGTAAATCTTGGCCTTGGTCGCATGTTCATAGATACAGAAGTTCCACCAGGACCACGTAACACTTTTTTCACACCAGTGCGTCCTGAGACCTGAAAGCAATTCCACCAAACTTCGAGTAGTAGTGGACGTGTCGTGTAAGAAAACGTCGTCATACTCTCTCAAGGAATTACTGGTGGGACCTGCGATTCAGAGGGATCAAATTGATTCATTTTGTAGGTTCCGTCTGAACCGAACTGCCTTCACGGCAGATATCAAAACGGGCAATTTTCCATTGGCAAAATGGTCATTAAACCATTATAACGTATTAGAAGAAGGCGGAAATGAGAAACTTTGGATTTCCAATGATGCCGATTCCACAAAAACGCTTGGCTTAAGGTGGACACCAAGTTTGGATACTTTTCGGTATCAATTGGTTGATAGCTTCGCCAAAGTAAGTCCCACCAAGCGAAAAACGTTGCTAGAATCTTTCGCGTATATTTTAGCCCAAATATTCGCGTTGGACCGATGTCGAATCGAGAGTGCGAGTTTCTCGAATGATTCAGAAACCGTACTACATTGTACATATACTTCCCCTTCATTACTTGCAACATTTGTAGCCAATAGAGTTGCAGGCCTCCAAGAGATGGCCAATAATGTATCTTTGAGACATGAACTGACATCATCAAATCCAGCCGATTTGTCGTCAAGAGGGTTTGGCGTTCAGAAACTCGATCAGTTCGTTCGGCTTCGTTGCATGGTAAAAAGACATTGGCCTCAAGGGTTTAAAGAATACTCAGTTCTCGTTTGCCTATCTAGCTTAGTAAGATTGCAATCGCTGACTATATACAGTCAAAAGTCGGACGATTTTGAAAGACGAATCTCTTTGATGCATCTAGGTATAGAGTTGTGCGGTGCCACAGATGTGCTGGTAAAGATAAGAGGACGAGCCCCGCTAAAAGTGTATACAGCGGTGTTCGTGTGTTTTGCATCAAATGCTGTTCATATTGAGTTTACAGCAAGATCCACTAAACCTCTCATTTTAACAGCGTACAGCTTATTCGCTCGACGTGGCACGCCAGTCCGGCAATACTTGGAGAAGGAGCCACATTTTCGTGGTGAAGGAGTTCCAGGACTCATTTCGAAGGAAGCAAAGCAGGCTTCTGTTCTCCGCGGAAGGAAGATGGAGTGGAGGCTTATCTCAAAGCGGCTCTCTCGTCGGAGGACTGGACATGCGGCAGATCACCCGGCGGCCGGCGCTAATGCTGCCAGGGCTACCAAGGGATTGAAGGCGATCCCTTTAAGGTGGCCGGAATGTTGGATCATGATAACAGTTAGAACAAGGAGAAAAAATGAATTGTTAGGATAAGCTTTAATTACTGAGATTTTTGAATTGTCCAGTAATATACGCATTAAAACTCTTATACTTAAGCTAGCATGTAAGTTTGATTTGTATTCGGCAGTACAGCGGTCACGAGCTGGCGGTCAGTTGTTATCTTCGTTTCGCAATAGCCACACACACGCTGCCAAGCCTTTCCGCGATTGCTAAGTCTAACAATAAATTGTAAAGTTTAAGAACTGGCAATTTGTTCTTTTTTAAAGTAGTTTCGATTTTTCAGTTATGATATAATGTGCCCAGTGGGCCACTTTTGGTAAGCAGAACTGGCGCTGTGGGATGAACCAAACGTAATGTTACGGTGCCAAAATTAACAACTCATTCAGAAACCATGAAAGGCGTTGGTTGCTTAAAACAGCAGGACGGTGATCATGGAAGTCGAAATCCGCTAAGGAGTGTATAACAACTCACCTGCCGAAGCAACTAGCCCTTAAAATAAATGGCACTTTAGTTGTATACCTATACATTACCGCTAAAGTAGATGATTTATATTACTTGTAATATAAATTTTGAAACTTTAGTGTGTAGGAAGGTACAATGGTGTGCATAGAAGTGTTTGGCGTAAGCCTGCATGGAGCCGCCATTAGTACAGATCTTGGTGGTAGTAGCAAATAATCGAATGAGACCTTGGAGGACTGTTCGTGTGAACAGTGGTTGATCACGAGTTAGTTGGTCCTAAGTTCAAGGCGAAAGCCGAAAACTTTTAAGAACAAATTTGTAAAATTTTAAAACTGTAACTAAATTAATAACGAAATGGAATACGGTTCCAATTCCGTAAAACGTTGAGTATCCGTTTGTTAATCTTGGCAACAGGAACGACCATTAAGAATCCTTCGAGAGATATCGGAAGAGTTTTTTTTTTCTGTTTTATACCCGTACTACCATGGAAGTCTTTCGCAGAGAGATATGGTAGATGGGCTAGAAGCGCATGACATATACTGTTGTGTCCATATTTTTTCCTCGGTCCTTGAAAATTTATGGTGGGAACACGCAAACTTCTCAACAGGCCGTACCGCCGAATCCGCAGCTGGTCTCCAAGGTGAAGGGTCTCTAGTCGATAGAATAATGTAGGTAAGGGAGTCGGCAAATTAGATCCGTAACTTCGGAATAAGGATTGGCTTTGAAGATTGAGATAGTCGGGCTTGATTGGGAAACAATAACATGGTTTATGTGCTCGTTCTGGGTAAATAGAGTTTCTATCATTTATGGTAGTTTCTTGTTCCCCGGATAGTTTAGTTACGTAGACAATTGTTGAATTTTCTTGCTAAAATTTTTAAGAATACTAACTGGGTAACGAGTTAGATCTTTTAAATTATAACAATTAAAAATTAATAATCAATTCAGAACTGGCACGGACTTGGGGAATCCGACTGTCTAATTAAAACAAAGTATTGTGATGGCCCTAGCGGGCAATGTGATTTCTGCGCAGTGCTCTGAATGTCAAAGTGAAGAAATTTAAGTAAGCTCGGTTCAACGTCGGGAGTAACTATTACTCTCTTATATCGCCGAGTTTGCTCTTAACCCGATTATCTGGAATAAAATGGCCTCACCTCGAGCAATCAGGGGTGGCAAGTGATTTCCTAGTTATCGAGCAACGCAATGCCCGAGATAGATTAAAGGTTGGGGTTAATGAGCTGTTATCAGGTTCATACTGGGCGAACAGATTGCACATGTCTGTTGATGGCAGCGGTCTCCGTGAAGCAGGGCGTTTTGCCACGCAACACGGGTGGGTTGTTCAGCCCACGCGTTTGCTTACCGGTAAAGCTTATCTGATTGGAATCAAGCTGCGGATAAATGACCTACCTACAGATTACAAGGGGAAGGCACGAATTAAGGGGGCAGAGTCGTGCAGGTTGTCATGCTCCCGAATCACTAAACCACATCTTGCAAAAATGTCATCGTACGCATGGGAGGCGGGTAGCTAGACCCAACAGAGTCGTTAATTATCTCAAGAAGGGGCTTGAGGTAAGAGGATTCTCCGTCATTGCTGAACCAAGTCTGCAGAGAGAGACCGGGATGTTTAAGCCGGACCTGCTGGCTATCCGACGGAACAGGACAATCGTACTGGACGCACAGATTGTGACTGCTGGACTGCATCTTGACTCTGCCTACCATAGCAAGGTCTCGATATTTGACAGGACGGACGTACGGACCTCATTTAGGAGGAGTTTTCAAACACATGCGGACATAGAAGTCGTTTCTTCTACACTAAACTGGCGTGGCATTTGGAGTTTTCAGGCCGTAACAAGTAAGAAAGGCTACAGTCGACCGAGCCGACTATAAAAGACCCCGTACTCTCATAGTAGTGCACATTTGTATTCAATTTGAATTGAAATTTAAAAAAAATAATTTAACAATTCGCATTGCCAGCATTCGAACCTAAAACCTCAGACAAACTCTATCAGTTGCACCACGCGCCACTTTCAAGAATTCTCCGAATATCAGAATTTACATATTATTCATACAAACACACATTCGTTTGAAATTATATGCATGCATGTATGTATGTATGTGTGTATTCGGCGCGGCCAGCGTCTGCCGGCACCGCTGTCGCCACACAAGCATCGAAAACGTTCGAACATGTGTATGTATGTTTCTGTCTCGCTCTCACGCGTAAGTGATATTGCAGTTAAATAACAAACTTTCTAACGCAGTAGCTCTTTTGATAAAGGTAGTATTTTGATGCCACTTTCAGAATAGTTTGATATTATATGTCTCTATACTTATGTTGAATTACAACACTCCACTATATGAATAAATGCCTTAAACATGGCAATAAAGCGTAAACGTATGGTTAACTCTAATGAGAAATGGGGGCGTGGCAGCTCAAAATTTTTAATGGCATTGCATTAAGGCTGTCTCTAGCAACCTGTTTACCAGAAATGGTGTTCCTAAGTGCCATAGTTACTGAGTTATTGGTCTAAAACTACATTTTTTTTTTCGAGGTGTGTCTGGTTTTTTGCTCATTGCGTGGGCGGTAAGGGGCGTGGCAAAAATTTGAAATAAACTTAACCTGCCTGACTTAATAACGGACTTTCATTATAAATTTGGTGCCTCTAGCTTTTGTAGTTTAAAAGATCCAGGTGTTCATACGGACGGACGGACAGACAGACTGACAGACGGACATTGCTATATCGACTCGGCTGTTGATGCTGATCAAGAATATATATACTTTAATGTCATCAGTGCCAGGGTGGTGTCTAGTGGAGTTTTTGGCTTTAAGACCATCATGTATCACACTGGGTTTCGTGGCGGAACACATTGACTATCTAAATACTATGGATCCTCTTCTTAAAGCCTGCTACCTTGGCATAACATCTTAAAAAGGTACAAAGTAACGCATGTGATCACATTACGCTTAGACTATTCTGAGTGGTGGGTATAACGCTGGCTTGCCAGAGAAATGCGACAGAAAAAAAAAAAAATGGCCAAATGCCTCGTCATATAATTAGTGACGCGCATTAGTTAATGGATTAACGAGATTCCTACTGTCCCTATCTACTGGAGGATCAAAGGACCGAGATGCAGAAGAGGATAAAACCGTAATTCATAAGTCATCAAAGTCAAGTCGGCTCTTAGACAAATTTTGTCCACTGTAGATGTGGCCTCCCCGAGGTATCCTCCGGGTGCTTAACTCAGAGTAACTCTGTATTAGCAGCAAATTCGAGCTGCGAATGGGTGCCCAGCCAGTGCCCGGTTGTCGGAAACCAGTATGGGAAGCAGTATTTGATTGCGCACAGCCGATCCAAAGCTCTCAATTTAGTACCACGGGATGGGCTAGTGGTGAAGGACAGCCCAAATGAGGTTGGCCCCCTTTGTGGGAGTATCGTGGGGGCTGTTGGTTGTACCCAAGTGCGTGAAGAGTGTTCGGCTCGGCGTGGAATTGCGTTATACAACCGAGTGTTGTACCCATAGACCAACAGAGGTTTTAGATAGGCCTCGCTCCTTACCAAGGATGAATGTTATGCCCTGCATTCGATTGGCACCTGAAAGGTTAAACTTTTGGGGGCGGTGATTTACGCTTAATTCAATTAGTGCTTGCACGGTGAGATTAAGCCATAACGGCAGGAGCTCACGTAAAACCCTCATGTCCCTATCTACTATCTAGCGAAACCGAAATTAGCGGGGAAAGAAGACCCTTTTGAGTTTCACTCTAATCTGGCAGTGTAAGGAGACATAAGAGATGTAGAATAAGTGGGGGATACTAGATTTCGGTTTAGTATAGGTAGCAAATGGGTTCGCCGTATTATTAGTGGCGTTAAAATGTATGTATGTATTGACATTAATATAGACAAAACTGTCATAATTTTAAATTAAGAGAATATAACCCTAATAATAATATGCCGTACATATTTGCTAACATCAATTTATAACAACAATAAGTTGAAATTATTTATTTATGCCTCGTATATCATATTTTATTCTACTTTCCACATTAAGCCAATCTGACATATTTGCTACCACCAATTTATAACAACAATAAGTTGAAATTATTTATATCAGGAATATTTCATAATCGTGCTATGTTTCATTCTATTTGCCACTCTAAGCCAATCTGACATATATTAACCTCCCCTGCTATAACATGCCGTGCATATTTACTACCAACAATTTATTAAAACAATAAGTTGAAATTATTTGTATCAGGAATATTGGATAATTGTGTTATATTTTATTCTATTTGCCAAATTAAGCCAACCTCCACTGTTATAATATACCGTGCATATTTGCTACCACCAATTATTTATAACAACAATAAGTTGAAATTATTTATATCAGGAATATTTTATAATTGTGTTATGTTTTATTTTATTTGCCGCATTAAGCCTACATAAAACTAATGTAAACACTATCGAAAAATCAAATGGTGACAATAACAATTCTGGCTTCCCACGAATGTATTAAATATCATAATCAATTCACCAGAATCGTTATTCCCATCATTGGGGTTAAAACTGCTGACTTTTCACAAATCCTGGCCAAACTCTCTCAATTTCTTCAAGATCGAGATCTTTCTCTATTTACATAAGAGCCAAAAGCTCAATGATTCCAAAGTCCAATTAATAAAAGCTCAAAACCGAGGTTTGCTTAACGTCTCCAGAACATAGGATAAGCAGACTAGATTTGTACTACGTAACTTCGTGTTTTATTGAATAAAGTTTTATATTTTTTTGATAAACCAAGTGTCGAACTACGTTATTGGCGCATCCGGTAGGATATCATTAATATGCTCGTAATAGCAATCGTCCTTTTTTCAATCCATTGAAATGAAATCGTTGTACGACCAAGGAATATTTAGGATTTGAGCACGCAAATTTGCTGCAGAAAGGGAATCGGTTAAAGAACATTACAATTTTTAAAAAATTATTGTCTTGATTTCCGCCAAAAGCGTGTGTGACTTACAACCCAATTATCAGTCGTGGCCAATATTTTAAATGTGCGACCGCCACCAAACAAAATTGCTATTACCAAGAAAACCGCCCAAAACACCAAACACCAATAAGTATTTATATTTACGCTGCCAAGCCTTTCCGCGATTACTAAGTCCAACAAATAAATTTTAATGTTTAAGAACTTGCAATTTGTTTTAATTTAATTAGTTTTCGATTTTTCATTGGCGCCCGAGCAGGGACTTTCAATCGCGTTCGTTGGTCTATTAGACATTTCAAGGCTTTGGTTTGCTGTGTGTGTGGGTTCTGATTGTTGTTGTTGGATTTCCCCTGGAGCTGTTGACCGTATTGGAATTCTGGATTTGAACAGCCAGGAGTTGAAGGCTCCCATCTTGGAGATAAAACCCAGAATTGAGCCCAAGATTGACTCTTCTGTTGATCAGGTAACAGTGCCCAAACGAGTCAGTGCAGGAGAATATAAAAAGTGCAAGCATAGAAGCGGCACAATACACATTTGAAAGTACATAGAAAATTACTGCTCCATTTATTGCACATTAGAGACGTTGCGTTTCGGCACTGATATAATGTGATTAATTTAAATCGAAAACGTACAAGCTAGCAAACATACAAACGTACTCTGATAAACGGCAAGCTTTTTAGTTGTTGTTGGTAGATCACATCATTGAATAAGCATGGGCTGTTGTTGTTGGTAGATCGCATCGTTTGTCTACCTTCGCATGCGCTGTTGTTGTTGGTAGATCGCATCGTTTGTCTACCTGCGCATGCGCTGTTGTTGTTTTTACGCAGTGTGCAGTCGAATAGTCGGAATATCGCTAATCAGCTGGTTATTGTTTGCGCTGGTGCGTTTGGGTAGATTGATATTTTGTTTTTGTTGTCAGCGCTTATCTGCATACGCTTGGTTTGATTAGTTGTTGTTAACTCTGCTATTCGAGAAGTGTAGTTAGCCAGCGGATTGTCATTACTCTTCGATTCGTTTTTACATTTTAAATTATATTGAACAGCTACTGTCTTTGTTCCAGTACATTTACGTGCATTTGAATAGAGTCGAACTTGTGTTTAATATGGCGCACAAGGTAGATCAGAATGAGACTGTTGTGGATGTCGACGAGAGCTGCCTTAGTGTGCGTTTAACCCAATTGTTCGCACAATTAGAGAGAGTTGAGGCTGACATTGAGCGTCAAAGAATGTCAATAGCCAATGAAATGGTGAATCCTAGTAAATTAGAGATACAGTGTCGACTCGATTTACTTAATACATACATTGCTAAGGCTATGGAGTTACAGTCGCAAATCGATGTGATAGACCCAGAAAATGATAGCCGCTCAATGCTTGAGGAAACTTGCATTCTTGCACGGTCATCATATATGGCTGCTCTTAGCAAATTTGAAGTTGTTGACCGTGCCTAGGTTGCCTAGGTTCAGCGGTAAACATTCGGAGTATAAACAGTTTATTGGTCTGTTTGAAAGTATGGTAGACTCTGATCGTTCGTTATCAAATATTGAAAAATTCAATCACTTGATATCATGTCTATCAGACGAGGCTTTGGGAACAATAAATGCTTATCAGGTATCTGATGCGAATTACCCGAAGGCATTAGAAAGTCTGAGTCGAGTTTACGATAACAAATGCCTCATCTTTTTTGACACTCTCGCCCAGCTGTTTGACATTGAGCCGATGTCCAAGCCATCGGCAGTTGGAATTCGAACAATAGTTGACTCGGTATCGGCAATTTTTGGTTCACTAATGTCCGTTGGAGATGAGCAAGATTTCGCAAATACAATCTTGATTCATATAGTTATGTCGAAGGTTGATCCTCATACGAAGTCGAAGTATGAGGAACAGCTGGATTACAACACATTGCCGAAATGGGCCGACTGTGCTGCGGCTTTGAACAGGCGATATCAGCATTTGTCTGCTGAAGAAAGTTCAAAGTCTAGGATGAAGCAAACATTTGAAATGAAACACGCTAAAAATCGTCGTTTGCGTGTACAAATGTTGAAAAGGAAGTGGAACCCACATGCCAGTTTTGCAGTGCAGACCATATGATTAAAAATTGTCAAGGGTTTGCAGCACTGCCGGTTGACGATAGATTTAATTTCGTAAAATCTAGTTAACTCTGCATAAACTGCTTCCATTCAGAGCACAGAGTGTTCAACTGCACTGCGTCGAAGTGTAGAGTTTGTTCTCGTCCTCACAACACTCTCCTAGAGTCACACAAACACACACAAACGCTAGAGTCTTGTTGGATTCAGGGTCACAGGTGAACTTCATGACGGAAGACCTCGCTGAAGCCTTGCACCTTCCACGAAAACAAGCAAAGTAGCCACTATAGTTTCATCTGGTGTATCGAGGCATCAGTTCAGCGCCGAGTTTTGGGTGCTGAAGTCAATATGTAGCAGGCAGCCAGATGGTGATCTTCCCATCAACAGGTGGAAGATCCCAGCCAATGACGAACTGGCTGATCCTGAGTTCCACACTCTCGGAAGGAATTACTGGTGCGACCTGCTATTCAGAGGGATCTAATTAATTCATTTTGTAGGTTCGATTCGATTCGATTCGAGAGTGCGATTTTCTGGAATGGTTTAGAAACCGCACTACATTGTATAAAAACTTCCCCTTCATTAGTAACTACATTTGTAGCCAATGGAGTTGCAGGCATCCGAGTGATGCCCCATAATGTATCTTGGAGACATGAACCAACATCATCAAAGCCGATTTGTTATCAATAGGGTGTGACGTTCAGAACTCGATCAGTTTTTTTTGTCGTTGTTGCAAGCCTAAAAGACATTGTCCTCAAGGTTCAAAAGAACACTCGTTGCTCGTTTGCTTAGTAGGTTTGCCATCGCTATATATTGGAAAGTCAGACGAATTTGGAAGACGAATCACGTTGATTTGTGAAGGTGTCTCTTTGATTGGCTTCATATGGATAAGAGGACGATCCCTGCTAAAAGTGTATATTGCGGTGTTCGTGTGTTTTTCATCAAAGGCTGTTCCTCTTGAATGTATAGCAAACGTGCCTAGTAATGCTCCTTTCACATTGAACACCTTATTCGCTCGACGTGGAATACCAGTCCGGCGCTACCCGAAGAAGGCGTTAATGCTGCCAGGGCTACCAAGGGATTGAAGGCGATCCCTTCAAGGTGGCCGGAATGTTGGATCATGAATAGAAGTAGTTAGCATAAGCAAAGAAAATTAAGTATTAGCCTAAGTAATGAATTGAACCTAATGTAGTAGCCTATAATGTAAGCATAGAATCTCTTATATTTAAGCTAGCATGTAAGTTTGATTTGTATTCGGCAGTACAGCGGTCACGAGCGGGCGGTCAGTTCGTATTTTCATCTCGCATTAGCAACACACACACTGACAAGCCCTTTCCGCGATTGCTAAGTCAAACAAATAAATTGTAATGCTTAAAAACTTGCAATTTGTTTTAATTTAATTAGGTTTCGATTTTTCACCATTATGCAGATGATCTCAATTAAACTGGACGAAACTTGTTATTTTTTTTTTTTTTTTATTTTTTTTATTTATTAACGCAGACTAAGAACAGTCGCGAGTATTGACCAAAAATAAGTTTATAAATATAATTAAAATTAATATTAATAATTTTTGGGGTTTAAAATATAAAAAGAAAAAATTTTATTATAAACTGAAAAAATTTAGTAATTTAGATTGATAAATTAATTAATAGTTAATAGTTAATCTGGGGATAAAAAGAATTGAAATTGATCCAACATATGTTGCGAGGATTGGGAAAACCCAGAAAAACCCAACCAGATCAATAAAAATGTGTGCCAAAACTAACATGAATGGAAGGGATTCCAAACATACTGCCCATGGAAATCAGAGATTTAACGGAGTTGGCTGAAAAGTGAAGCTTTAAGTTGGAAAAGAGAGAGAGAGATGTATCAATTATTCTATAGAATTGATTATAATTAGCGCATAGTACCCGAAAACGATTGTGCAAAGCGTAGTCAGTAGTGCATGTAGGAAGAAATAAAGGGATGTAGTACCTGGTTGCCCTGGCTGGAATGTTAAAATTAAGACGTTCTAAGAGGGATGGGGAGCAGATATCGCCAATTATAAGTTTATGAAGAAAAATAACTCCAAGAACTCTCCTGCGATTAATAAGGGACGGAAGATCGAGGAGTAAGAGCCTGTTGGTGTAGGATGGAAGACGAAGGTTAGGGTCCCGCGTCCGCGAAGTGCAAAGAGTAAAAACTGCTTTTGCACCGACTCAATTAAATCTTGAGTATGTGCATGTTGAGGAGACCAGACACATGAACAATATTCAAGAATGGGCCGGACAAGGGATGTATAAAGAAGTTTAGTGACGAAGAGATCATTAAATTCCTTAGACCAGCGTTTAATAAATCCAAGAGTGCCCTTGGCTATATTAACAATTGTGGAGAGATGATGTGTGAAACTTAATTTATTATCAAAGAGAACACCAAGATCTTCAACTAATAGTATGCGTTTTAAGGGTACATTGTCGATATAGTAATTGGCTTTGTAAGGAGTAACCCTGTTAAAAGTCATAAACAGGCATTTAGAGAAATTGAGGTGCAAGTGATTGGTTATACACCAGTTATGCATTGTGTTTAAATCATCTTGCAATAATGCATGATCCGAAGGGTTCTTATAAGATAATAATAATTTCACATATTTATATTCAATTAATTCACATATTTCACAATTTTATATTCAAATAATAACAATAACTACGTTATTACATTTAATTTAGTTGATAATGAATTGAAATTTCAACGACGTGTATTTGTATGGCATGCGATAGATATATTTGCAAACCAAAACTGCGATAACAAATAACGTCGCTTAATGTTTAAAAGAAATATTTTCATCGACCATTACATATTATATTATTTCATATAACATTATCATATCGCACCGCTATAATATCACACTGCTTTACTTTATTATTATACCCTTGCAGAGGGTATATTGTTTTTGTCACGAAGTTTGTAACGCATTGAAGGAGGCGTTTCCGACCACATAAAGTATATGTATTCTTGATCAGCATTAACAGCCGAGTCGATATAGCCTTGTCCGTCTGTCTGTCCGTCTGTTTCTATGCGAACTAGTCTCTCAGTTTTAAAGCTATCTTAATGAAATTTGGTACAGATCTGTATTCTCTCTGCACGCACTTCATATATTAAAATCGGCCAGATCGGACCACTAAATCATATAGCTCCCATAGAAACAATCGGTTCAAAATGCTTAGTATGAACAATTTCGATGTCTATTGACCGATTTCAACGAAATTCACGCAGAATGAATTTCTAATACTGTCCCATCTGTTGACCAAATTTTAAATCGGACTACTATATCATATAACTACCATAGAAATAACTGGTTATTAAAACCAAATTAATGCAATATTCATGACTGCAAGGGTATTTAATCTTCGGCGAGCCGAAGATAACCGTTTTTTCTTGTTTTCAGACCCCGTACTCTAAAAAAGAGTAGAGGGGTCTATTAGGTTTGTCAGAAGCGAAATGTGCGTAACAGGCAGAAGTAGGCGTGGCCGACCTCATAAAGTATATATATTCTTGATCAGCATTAACAGCCGAGTCGATATAGCAATGTCCGTCTGCCTGTCCGTCCGTCCGTATGAGCACCTGGATCTTTTAAACTAAAAAAGCTAGAGCCACCAAATTTATAATGAAAGTCCGTTATTAAGTCAGGCAGGTTAAGTTTATTTCAAATTTTTGCCACGCCCCTTACCGCCCCCGCCATAACCAAAAAACCAGAAACACCTCGAAAAAAAATGTAGTTTTAGGCCAACAATTCAGTAACTATGGCACTTAGGAATACCATTTCTGGTAAGCAGGTTTGCTAGAGACAGCCTTAATGCAATGCCATTATAAATTTTGAGCTGCCACGCCCCATTTAATGCCGTTTTTAAGGCATTTATTCATATAGTGGAGAGTTGTAATTCAACATTCGTATAGAGACATATCAAATCAAACTATTCTGAAAGTGGAATAAAAATACTACCTTTAACAAAGAGCAAGCATGTTCTAAATTTTGTTTTTTAACTGCAATATCACTTACGCGTGAGAGCGAGACAGAAGCATACAAACACATGTTCGAACGTTCACGATGCTTGTGTGGCGACAGCGCTGCCGGCAGACGCTGGCCCCGCCGAATACACACATACATACATACATGCATACATATGAATACATATAATTTCAAACGAATGTGTGTTTGTATTAATAATATGTAAATGCTGATAATCGGGGTTCGTTGGTCTGAGGTTGTAGGTTCGAATGCTGGCAATGCAAATTGTTAATTTAATTTTATTTAAATTTCAATTCAAATTGAATACAAATGTTCACTACTATGGAAGTACGGGGTCTTTTACAGTCGGCTCGATCGACTTTAGCCTTTTTTACTTGTTTTATTTCATATCGCACCGCTATATTATCGCACTACTATACTTTTTTCAACTTATAATATTTCATATGACATTATCATATCGCACCGCTATAATGTCGCACTGATATACTTTTCCAATTTATTACACCCGTTACTCGTAGAGTAAAAGGGTATATTGTAATCGTTAGAATGTATGTAACAGGGAGAAGGTGGCGTGTGGCAGACCCCATAAAGTATATATATTCTTGATCAGCATCAATAGCCGAGTCGACATAGCCATGTCCGTCGGTCCGTCCGTCCGTCCGTCTGTATGAACAAAAGGATCTTAGAGACTATAAGAACTAGAAAGATGATAGGGGTCGCAAATGAAAGGTACAATACCCAAATTTGTTCTTGTTTTTTGACACGCCCACTTTAGGGTGTTCTATCTTCATATAATAGTAAATGTACAGGTAAAACTAGAATGTTTTAGTATAGAAAACTTTTTTGTTATGCTATCTGATCCAAATTTACACGGAAAGTACATGTCTAGGAAATACATGTATTGACCAAGTTTTATCCAAATCGGAGAACTATATCGTATAGCTCCCATTGGTCCGATCGGTCAAAAATACGCTCCAAATATGAATTAGTGTGAAAAACTTTTGCGATAACTAAGCTATATTAATCAAACACACACAGAATATATATGCCAATAATATATATATACTGACCAAGTTTGATCCAAATCGGACAACTATATCGTATAGCTCCCATAGGTACGATCCGTCGAAAATATGCTCTAAACATGAATTTGTATGAAAATGTTCTGTGTTTGCCAAGCTATTATATATCCATCACCATTGTTAATAGCAAATTGAAACTGAGTGACGGGTATCCTAAAGTCGCGAGGCGACTATAGCATTCTTTCTTGTTTTTCTATTCATATTATATTATTTAATATAACATTATCATATCGCACCGCTATAATATTGCACTGCTATACTTTTTCCAACTTATAATATTTCATATGATATTTTCATATCGCACCGCTATAATATCGCACTGCTATACTTTTTCCAACTTATAATATTTAATATGAAATTATAATATCGTACTGCCATACTTTATTAACTTTTCTAGCTTACTTTTCTATTCATGTTTTACATTATTTCGTATCGCTTGTTAATGTTTTTTTTTACTTTGTTCATTTGATTTTTAATTTTTATTAAGTTCATTTTAGGGGATAAACTCATATTAAGGTTGGTACTCCGAGTGATTTAAAATTGGTTTTATTTCATTTCGTCACAAATTATTTTATTGAAAAAAATAAAAGTACACCATTTTAATGGTATGTATTAATTTCTACAATAAATGTTTTCATCTAAAAAATGTTGTGAAATGTCTTGGTTTTAAATAATCAGTTATAATGCAATATTTGACAATAAATTTATAATTTTACAAGCTTATGCATTATATTCTATATATATATAGTGACATATGTAGATACATACAGTGGGGTGCAAAAGTGAGTACATGTTTTCATATTTCACATATTTGAGCGAATAATGAAGAAAACAGTAAGGCAATTGAAAAAAATGTTTATACTCTTTATTCAATATATATTAAACTATACATTAACAAAAAAAAAATCAACGAAGAGGTGCACAAAGAAGAAAAGAAAACACAAAAACAAAAACAACTCGCATGTACTCATTTATGCACCTTTGACATTTTCATGTGCTAATCTGCAAAAGTAACAGTAATTTACCGTTAATTCTCATCTTGTTGCTTTATTTCTTAGACTTATTTTAATGTGCTTATTATGATTTAAAGTGTTGACGTGGTTACATCGAAAGTTAAAAGCAATTTATATTATTATTTCAAAATTATGCGAAAATTAAGTCAGGATATAGAAAATTCTATAGTAACTCTTACTAAGGAAGGCTGTTCGTCCCGCGTTATAGCTAACAGGCTTGGAATAAGTCAATCAGTGGTATGGAATAATGTCGTTTAGTGCAGTATTTATAATTTCGCGTGGAATATGGGAAATAATTAGAATTTCGTTAGTAGTTGTTTTTAGCCAAGTTTATGTTTTAATATTTATTTTTTTAAGAGTGTTATAATTATAGTTGTTAAATTATGAGGAGTTATCATCTTGATTCGGGTTACTAGTTGATCTGGAATTATCATATTTACTTTCATTAGTTACTTTCTTTCTTTTATATTTTGATTTATGGTGTGTTATTTTTCTACCTCTGTTTACTTCTTCATAATGTTTTTCATCTATTTGTGTTATATTTCCTGTTTGTTTAAATGGGTTTGTGGACTTGGACTTTACTAAAGATTATTCCCTATAATAATTCCCGGAAATAATTGGTTGCCCAAACGATGGCTAAAAGTTCCTTTTCGATTGCTGCATTAATTAATTAATTTCATGTTCGTTTAGGGTTCTACTTGCGAAACAAATTGGTTTTTGATTTTGAGACAGAACAGCTCCAATAGCTATGTTACTGGCATCAGTTGTAAGACAAAATGGTTTTTCGAAATTCGGATAAACTAATATTGCATCGTTTGTTATAAGTACTTTTAATTTTTCAAAAGCAGAAATGTAATTTGGTTCTTTTATATTTATAGTTGCACCTTTCTTTAATTTTAAAGTCATTGGCTTTACAACGTGTGCAAAATTAGGAATGAATTTTCTGTAATAACCACAAAGACCTAAAAACGATTTTATTTCTTTGGGTGTTTTTGGTGTTGGAAAATGTTGTATGGCAGAGATTTTAGTTGGGTTTGGTTATATTCCTTCTGTTGTTATTATGTGCCCTAGGAATTCAGTTTCCTTTTTCATGAATTCGCATTTATCTAATTGCAATTTTAGATTGGCTTCGCGCAGTTTTGTAAATACCCTTTTTAATGATAATAAATGTTCTTCCAATGAAGTGGAATACACTATTATATCATCCATGTATACTAAACAATCTTTGTAAATTAGATCTTCTAATAGATTGTTCATACAACGTTGAAATGTTGCTGGGGCGTTTTTCAATCCAAAAGGCATTCGAGTGTATTCGTAATATTGATTTTAGTTGAAAAAGCTGTTTTTGGTATACTTTATGGGTCCATTTGTATCTGATGAAATCCTTTCGCTAAGTCATTTGTGATAAAATACTGACATTTTCCAAATATGCCTAGTATATCATCCATGACTGGAATAGGATATTTATCATCGATTGTTATTTCATTTAAGTTTCGATAGTCAATAACTATACGGAATTTTTCTTTACCTGATGCGTCACGTTTCTTTGGCACAATCCAAATTGGTGAGCAAGAAGGTGATTTTGATTTACGTATTATACCTTGTTCAATCATTTCTTTGATTTGTTTTTCGACTTCTTCGTCGAATGTTTGCGCATACTTGTATGGACGCTTTTGAATTGGGTCTTCGTGTTTAGTTTGGATGACATGCTTAATTGTACTGGTAAAGTCAAATATTCAGTTTCTTTGTACTGAATGTCACTAAACTCGAAAAGAATTTTGGTCAGTTTGCATTTTTCTTCATCGTTTAGATGTTCCAATCGGAATTGATTTGTTTCATTTAATTCATTATTGATAGCGTAATTTACTGTTTGGGGCGGATCAAGGCATTGAACTGCGGTCTTGTCTTTGACAGAATTCTCACGGTCATAGGTCATTGAAAATAGATGATCGTTTAGAATAACTGTTTTTTGTTTGTAGTCAATTTTTGCTTCACAGGATTCTAGATATTCTCTACCTAGTAAGATATCGTAATTGTCAGAAAAGTTGTGTAAGTAAAATATTTGATGGGTATGGAAGAGTTTACTAGGGGAAAAAGATACACAATTCTTTAATTGAACAATACCATTTATTGTTTGTACGTTCAATTGGCAAGGTTTTATAGGAAATTTGAAAAAATTTTGTTTTATTAGATTTATGGATGAACCTGTGTCAATTACACAGTTAAAATTTTGTTCATTCATAACTAATCTGATGAAGGGATTGGTTCTTCGTTGTCCGAGGCTCCTTGATGAAAATTTTCAGATGTTTCCATCTTAGAGTGGCCACTGGTACTTTCTCTCTGTCCTTTAAAAGGGGAATTTCGGGGTCTTTGACTTTGAGTTTGGTAATTCATTGGGTTTTGTGATCTGGCTTGATCAAGATTTTGTTTGAATTCTTTTTGTAATGCTTGATTATTTTCAGCATTTTCTTTTGGTTTATGATTTGGATTAGAGTTATTTGAGTAATTTGGACTGGGGTAATAATTCTGACTATTTCCCTTTCCACGGTTTTCATTGCTTGAATTGCTTTGGGTTTTATTAGTTTTGGAATTGTCATTGTTTTGGTTATTTCGTTCGTTATAACCATTTTCGTTGAGCTACTTGTTTTAATTTTGAAATCGTTGTAATGTCATATCGAGCTAATGTCATAAATATTCTGTCGGGTAATTTTTTTGTAATAACGTCTTTAATTGTGTTATTCATGGCATTAGTATACAATATGGTGTTATGGGCCTGATTTTCAAACATTAATTTATTGGAAATTAAGAAAGGCCTTCAACAAACTTACGGATACTCTTATTATAGTTGGTATTGTAGAGACGTCGTAGAAGTTCTTCATACGGAGTTTTGTTTTAAATTCGTCGATGAGGGCGCTCCTTAATTCTCCCCAGGTTGTGGCTGCTGTCAGCTGCGACACCCGTTGTGCGGATCCGGAGGCCTGCATCTCGATTGCTCCAAATAAGACACTATGTTGTCACACATCCTGTGTTGGGTATAACTGCATTATGAAATCGATCCTCCTTATGAACACAGTTAGTTCCACGGTTTTTCCGTCGAATACTGGCACTTGTCGAATTTGTCCAAGCGCTTGCTTTAGATGCATTTCGGATAGTTCCATTGGTGAGTTGGTTGCCATGGTGTTGTTATAGATTTTATTTTTATTTTGTTGGCAGTTGTCACTTCAGGTTTTTGTTTTAATTGTCACTTTTGTTGAATTGTAAGAGACTTACGTTTACAGGGATCAATTAAATGATTTGTAAAGCCCAGAAATAAGCTCTTTATTTACAGGTGTTCAAATAGTCCAGAGGATCTATTTTTTGGTTGAACACTGTTTGGTGTTTTGCGCGGCTGCGCCAATAATGTAGTTCACAACTTTGTTAATCAAAAAAATATAAAACTTTATTTTATAAAATTACAAAGCTATGGAGTACGAGATACAAATCTAGACTAACTTATGCTATGTTCTGGAGACGTTAAGCAAACCTCGGTTTTGAGCTTTTATCAATTGGACTTTGGATTCATTGAGATTTTGGCTCTTATGTAAATAGAGAGAGATCTCGATCTTGAAGAGATTGAGAGAGTTCGGCCAGGATTTGTGTAACGTCAGAAGTTTTAACCCCAATGATGGGAATAGCGATTCTGGCGAATTGTTTATGATATTTAATACGTTCGTGGGAAGCCAGAATTGTTATTGTCACCATTGGATTTTTTGATAATGTTTACATAGTTTTGTGGGAAAGAAATCTTTAACATAAACGATAAGTGTGGAGTTAGGCGTAATGTATGGGTACGTATGTATCTACATATGTTACTATATATATAATAATGTAGTTCCACACTTGGTTTATCAAAAAAATATAAAACTTTATTCAATAAACACGAAGCTACGGAGTACAAATCTAGACAACTTATACTATGTTCTGATGACGTTAAGCAAACCTCGGTTTTGTAACGTCAACAGTTTTAACCCCAATAATGAAAGCTATCATAACCAAATTTACACAGTAGGTGTATGGTACAACTATAACTGTCCTCACCAAGTTTCATCAAGATCGGACAAGTATAGCTTATAGGACAAATCGGTCAAAAACAAAAAATTTGTATTAAGACATGTAGTATTTGCTAAGTGATCGCAACCAAACTCACACAGAATGTGTACATAATTATAAAAAGTAACTTCACCAAATTTGGTCCAAATCGGAAAACTACAACATGTGAAACAAATTGGTCAAAAATTTTAAAAATTGTAATTAATGTACGTGTTCGAAGAAAAGTGGTAAATCAATGTTTATCAACTTTAGCCGTCCTGATTGTCAACAGTGCTGTGGTCCAAGTGATGTGACATGCATTAGAGAAACATGAGGTCTGCGGTTCGAACCCCATCATAGACAGGCATTTGTTTTCTTTTTCTTTTTCTATAACAAAACATTATTATATGCAAATACAGATAATCCGCAGTACCTGAAAATTGAGGTGTGGTGCATATGGTAGAGTGGCGACATGTGAGAATCCTGTGTCTGATACCGCGGGTTATTATAAACTGTTATCTTTTTTTAAATTTGCATTTTAAAATATGAATCAGTCTACTGCTTCTTCTTTTAAGTTTGTAAGTATTTTTGTATGCACACTATAAGCAGTACGGGGTCTTATACAATCGGCACGTCGACTGTAGCCTTTCTTACTTGTTTAAATTTGTATTTTAAATATGAATCAGTCTACTGCTTCTTCTTTTAAATTTGTAAGTATTTTTGTATGCGCACTACAAGGAGTACGGGGTCTCATACAGTCGGCACGTCGACTGTAGCCCTTTTTACTTTTTCTACCTCTGTTTACTTCTTCATAACGCTTTTCATCTATTTGTGTTATATTTCCTGTTTGTTTAAATGGGTTTGTGGACTTGGACTTTACTAAAGGTGATTCCCTATATTTAGTATCTATTTCAAATTCGGTTCTTTTTTCATTAAGTCTTTCTATTTATCTTTTCTTATTTAGCTGTGTATCATACTCAGGTGTTCCTACATAAATGAAAATATTTGCTGGGTTTCTACCAGTTGAATTATGTTTTGTTTTATGATTATAAGTGTGAAGTGTTACTTCAAATCTTGTTAATTTATTTTCATGATTAGTGTCAGAATTAACAATTCTTAATTTTTCGATTACTATTTTATGGAATCTTTCTATGTATTAAATACCGTTTTTTGCTAGTCGTGATGGATATATTTACGTCTTCTGATTTTAACCACATTTGTAGTGCGGAGCACAAGAAAGCTGAGTCTTTATCTGCTTTTATTTCTATTGGAATATGTTGCATATTTGGAATATAAGTCTATACAGGATAGAAATTGTTTATTGTCTACCATATAAAAATCAATGACATATTTTTCTCTTGGATTATGAGTTTCTGGAGTTAATTCGAAGGCTAATTTAGTGTTTCTATGTTCTGTTTTCGCTATATTACAAACTTTGCATTCGTTAATTATATATTGTATTAAGTTTTGGTAGTCTGGATAATAATATTTTTCTTTGAATAATAATGTCATTTTCTCTATACCTGACTGTAATAACTTTTCGTGTGTTTTAATAATAAATTCTTTGAATTCGGCATATGTTTGGAGGTCTATTAGTTTTTTGTTTGATCTCATTACTTTTGTAATGTTATTGGGACTAATTATTTCAACGAAAGCATTCTGGAATGTTAGAAAATCGGCTTCGTTGCTGAAGTATATAACACTTTTCTTTGAACATAAATATTGTTAAATTAATTCTTTTGCGTGGTTGAGAGTCATTATTTATTATAATTTTTGTTTTATGAAAGTAATTAGTAAAGTTTACGTTATTTGAGTTACCTTTTACAAATTCTATTTGTCTTTTAAAATAATTAATGGGTCTTTCTGTGAGTGAAATGTAATATTGGTTATCTTCTTGAGCCCTCTGGATTGTTGTTGCTGTTACTTCGGAAGTTTCTCCTAACAAGTTTTCTTCAATTTTAATTCTAGATAAAGCATCTGCAACATAGTTTTCTTTACCTGGTACATATTTAATGTGATAATCAAATTCATTTAATTTTATTTTCCAGCGTTGTAGTTTCATATTTGGTTCTTTCATATTATGAAGCCAAACTAGTGGTTTGTGGTTACTGAGAATCTCGAATTTTCGACCGTAGATATAAGATCGCAAATATTTGGTTGCCCAAACGATGGCTAAAAGTTCTTTTTTGGTTTTTGATTTTGAGACAGAACAGCTCCAATAGCTTTGTTGCTGGAATCAGTTGAAAGACAAAAGGTTTTTCGAAATTCGGATAAACTAATATTTTATCGAATGGTATAAGTACTTTTAATTTTTCAAAAGCAGAAATTTAATTTGGTTCTTTTATATTTACAGTTGCACCTTTTTTTAATTTTAAAGTCGTTGGCTTTACAACGTGTGCAAAATTAGGAATGAATTTTCTGTAATAACCACATATCACCCATGTATACTAAACAATCTTTGTAAATTAGATCTTCTAATAGATTGTTCATACAACGCTGAAATGTTTCTGGGACGTTTTTCAATCCAAAAGGCATTCGAGTGTATTCGTAATGTCCATTTTTAGTTGAAAAAGCTGTTTTTGGTATACTTTATGGGTCCATTTGTATCTGATGAAATCGTTTCGCTAAGTCAATTGTGGTAAAATTAATTTTTTTTAATTTTGTCTAGTATATCATCCATGACTGGAATAGGATATTTATCAACGATTGTTATTTCGTTTAAGTTTCGATAGTCAATAACTATACGGAATTTTTCTTTACCCGATGCATCACGTTTCTTTGTCAAAATCCAAATTGGTGATCAATAAGGCGATTTTGATTTACGTATTATACCATGTTCAATCAGTTCTTTGATTTGTTTTTCGACTTCTTCGTCGAATGTTTGAGCATACTTATATGGACGCTTTTGGATTGGGTCTTCGTGTTTAGTTTGGATGACATGCTTAATTGTACTGGTAAAAGTCAATGTCACTAAACTCGAAAAGAATTTTGGTCCACTTGCATTTTTCTTCATCGTTTAGATGTTCTAATCGGAATTGATTTGTTTCATTTAATTCGTTGTGAATAGCGTAATTTACTGCAATGTCATTGAAATGCGGTCTTGTCCTTGACAGAATTCTCACGGTCATATCTCATTGAAAATAGATGATCGTTTAGAATAACTGTCTTTTGTTTGTAGTCGATTTTAGCTTTACAAGACTCTAGATATTCTCAACCTAATAAAATATCGTAATTGTCGGAAAAGTTGTGTTAGTAAAATATTTGATTGGTAGGAAAGAGTTCAGTAGGGCCAAAAGATACACAATTCTTTAGTTGAACAATACCATTTATTGTTTGTACGTTTAATTGGCAAGGTTTTTTAGGAAAGTTTAGAAAGTTTTGTTTCATTAGATTAATGAATGAATCTGTGTCAATTACACAGTTAAAATTTTATCCATTCATAACTAATTTGATGAAGGGATTGGTTCTTCCATCTTAGTGTGGCCACTGGTACTTTCTCTCTGTCTCTTATGCTTGATCAAGATTTTGTTTAAATCCTTTTTGTAATGCTTCAGCATTTTCTTTTGGTTTATGATTAGGATTAGCGTTATTTGAGTAATTTGGGTTAGCGTAATAGTTCTGACTATTTCCCTTTCCGCGTTTTTCATTGCTTGAATTGCTTTGGTTTTGTTCGTTTTGGAGTTGTCATTGTTTTGGTTATTACGTTCGTTATAACCATTTTTGTACAATCCTTCGCGTTGAGCTACTTGTTATACCCGTTACTCGTAGAGTAAAAGGGTATATTGTAATCGTTGGAATGTATGTAACAGGCAGAAGGAAGCGTGGAAAACCCCATAAATTATATATATTCTTGATCAGCATCAATAGCCGAGTCGATATAGCCATGTCCGTCTGTCCGTCCGTCCGTCCGTCTGTATGAACAAAAGGATCTCAGAGACTATAAGAGCTAGAAAAATGATAGTGGTCGCAAATGAAAGGTACAATACCCAAGCAGTACAAGTTTATTTTTGTTTTATGACACGCCCACTTTAGGGCGTTTTATTTGCATATAAAGGTAAATGTACAGGTAAACGTTAAATGTTTTAGTATAGAAAATTTTTTTGTTAGCTATGCTATCTGAACCAAATTTACACGGAAAGTGCATGTGTAGGAAGTACATGTATTGACAAAGTTTAATCCAAATCGGACTACTACATCGTATAGCTACTATAGGGCCGATCGGTCAAAAAACGCTCTAAATAGGAGTTAGTATGGAAAACTTTTGCGTTAACCAAGCTATATTAATCAAATTCACACAGAATACATCTGCCAATAATATATATATACTGACCAAGTTTAATCCAAATCGGACTACTATATCATATAGCTTCCATAGGTACGATCGGTCGAAAATATGCTCCAAACATGAATTTGTATGAAAATGTTTTCATACTAACTCATATTTTGAGCGTATTTTTCACCGATCGCATATTATTACCGGACAGAATATTTATGACATTAGCACGATATGACATTACAACAGTTTCAAAACTAAAACAAGAAAGAATGCTACAGTCGCCTCGCGACTTTAGGATACCCGTTACCCAGTTTCAATTTGTTATTGATAATGGTGATGGATACACCATTTTGTTTGAAACATTTTGAAACTGTTGTAATGTCATATCGTGCTAATGTCATAAATATTCTGTTTCAGTTAATTTTTTTATACTCTCTGCAAGAGTATATTGGGTTTGTGCAAAAGTATGTAACAGGCAGAAGGAGGCGTGGCAGACCCCTTAAAGTATATATATTCTTGATCAGCATCACAAGCCGAGTCGATATAGCATGTCCGTCTGTCCGTCTGTCTGTCTGTCCGTCTGTCCGTCTGTCTGTCTGTCCGTATGAACAAACAGATTTCAGAGATGGTAAGAGCTACTAGTTCGAAATTGGTGTCAAACGATCAGATATTTAGTCAGTCAATACAAGAATCTTTTTTTTTTCGATGCCACGCCCCATTCGCCCACAATAAGCAAAAAACTGGACACACCTCGTGGAAAATTTGTGTTTTCGGCAAATATCTCAGTAACTATGGCACCTAGGATCACCAATTCTGGTACGGATGTTCCTTGCGAGAGAATAGTTATATTGCCATTTAAAATTTTGGACTGCCACGCCCACTTTTCCCACAATTTATAAAATAGTTTTCAAGCTTCAATGTCGTTTTTTCCGTATCGTACAGTATTGTAGTTTATAACTGGTGTGGAGACTAACTATATTAAACTATCCTGAAAGGCCCATTAAAATCGGATTATAAACAAGAAAACTAGAAGCGTTACAATATTGATAATTGAACGCAATATCAACCCATAGGTGCAAGCGAGATAGAAACACACAAGCACATGTTCGAACGTTTTCGCTGCCTGTGTGTCGGCAGCGCTGCCCGCGGTCGCTGGCTGCGCCGAATACACACATACACACATACATATTTGCATCATATACATATTGCCAAACGTATGTGTATTCGCATGCAAACAAACAGATGTGTGTTTGATTATGCTTAGATTGTTTTTGTTTCAACGTGTTTTAATGCAAGTAAAACATATAGTAATATGTGGATACCGATTTTAATAATTTAATCGGGACAAATGCAGAGAGTATTATACGGTCGGGCGTGCTCGACTGTACATTTCTTTCTTGTTTTGTAATAACGTTTTTAATAGTGTTATTTATAGCATTAGTATACAATATAGTGTTATGGTTCTGATTTTCCAACATTAATTTATTTTAAATTATGAAAGACTTATACTCTAGGTCTTCAACAAAATTACGGATACTATTATTAAAGATAGTTTAGTAGAGACGTCGTAGAAGTTCTTCATACGGAGTTTGCGTTTTAAATTCATCGATGAGGGCACTCCTTAACTCTCCTCAGGTTGTGGCTGCTGTCAGCTGCAAGGGAGGTCTGCATCTCGATTGCTCCAAATAAGACACTGTGTTGTCTCACATCCTGTGTTGGGTATAGCTGCAATATAAAATCGTTCCTCCTTATAAATGCAGTTAGTTCCACGGTTTTTCCGTCGAGTACTGGCACTTGTCGAATTTGTCCAAGGGCTTGCTTTAAATGCATTTCGGATAATTCCATTGGTGTGTTTGTTGCCATGATGTTGTTGTTGTTAATGGTTTGTGTAGTTGTAGATTGTTTTATTTTGTTCCCAGTTGATTATTTTCACAAAATAATTGTTTTTAGTCACTTCACGTTTTATTGTCACTTCTGTTGAATTGTAAGAGACTTACGTTTACAGGGATCAATTAAATGATTTGTAAAGCCCGGAAATAAGCTCTTTATTACAGGTGTTCAAATAGTCCAGAGTATAAATTTTTTTGTTGAACATTGTTTGGTGTTTTGGGCGATTTTCTTGGTAATAGCAATTATGTTTGGTGGCGGTCGCACATTTAAAATATGGGCCACGACTGATAGTTGGGTTTTAAGTCACACACGCTTAGGTTCTTTGGCGGATATCAACATAGTAATTTTTTCGCAAAATTTTAATATTCTTTAACCGATTTCCTTTCAGTCGAAAATCCGCTTGCTCAAATTCTATAAATTCCTTGGTCGTACAAGGATTTCTTTTCAATGGATTGAAAAATAACGATTTCTATTAAGAGGATATTTATTACTGATATCCTACCGGCTGCGCTAATAACGTAGTTCGACACTTGGTTTATCAGAAAAAACTATAAAACTTTATTCAATAAAACACGAAGCTACGGACAAACTTATGCTATGTTCTGGAGACGTTAAGCCAACCTGAGCTTTAATTAATTGGACTTTGGACTCATTGAGCTTTTGGCTCTTATGTAAATAGAGAGAGATCTCGATCTTGAAGAAATTGAGAGAGTTTATCCAGGATTTGTGTAACGTCAGCAGTTTTAACCCCAATGATGGGAATAACGATTCTGGCGAATTTTTTATGATATTTAATTGTTATTGTCACCATTTGATTTTTCGATAATGTTTACATTAGTTTTGTGGGAAAGAAATCTTTAACATAAATATTAAGTCTGGCGTAATTTGTTGGTACATATGTATCTACATATGTTACTATATATATATTGCGTGTGTATAAAAGTTGTCAATTTTTTATAAATTACGAACGTGATTCCTATTTAAATATGGCTATATTCAATTTTATATGCATATCATATTTATTCAAAAGTATTTATTAGTTGTCATGTATTTTACAAATAATAAAATAATACTTATGTGAATATATATTATTCACATAAAAAAATAACATTATACTGGTTGATCCTGCCAGTAGCTATATGCGTGTCTCAAAGATTAAGCCATGCAAGTTTAAGCACACACGAATTAAAAGTGAAGCTGGAAAAGGGTCATTATATTAGTTATGGTTCCTTAGATCGTTAACAGTTACTTGGATAACCGTGGTAATTCTAGAGTTAATACTTGCAATTAAAACACGGACCATTTGGAACGTGTGGTTTTATTAGGCTAAAACCAAGCGATCGCAAGATCGTTACATTGGTTGAACTCCAGATAACATGCAGACCGTATGGTCTTGTACGGACGACAGATCTTTCAAATGTCTGCTCTATCAACTTTTAATGGTAGTATCTAGGACTACAATGGTTGCAACTAGTAACGGGGAATCTGGGTTCGATTCTGGAGAGGGAGCCTAAGAAACGGCTACCACATCTAAGGAAGGCAGCAGGCGCGTAAATTACCCACTCCCAGCTCTTGGAGGTAGTGACGAAAAATAACAATACAGGACTCATATCTGAGGCCCTATATTTGGAATGAGTACACTTTAAATCCATTAACAAGAACCTATTGGAGGGCAAGTCTGGTGCCAGCAGCCGCGGCAATAGCGTATATTAAAGTTGTTGCGGTTAAAACCTCGTAGTTGAACTTGTGCTTCATACAGGTAGTGAAACTTACAATTGTAGTTAGTACTATACCTTTATGTATATAAGCGTACCGGTGGAGTTTTTATATATATTTAAATACTTGTATTTTTTATATATTCTTCCTATTTAAAAACCTGCATTAGTTCTCTTCATCGAGTGTTACTGTCGGCCGACACAATTACTTTGAACAAATTATAGTGCTTAAAGCAGGCTTCAAATGCCTGAATATTCCGTGCATGGGATAATGAAATAAGAGCTCTGTTCAGTTTTCATTGGTTTTCAGATCAAGAGGTAATGATTAATAGAAGCAGTTTGGGAGCATTAGTAATACGACGCGAGACGTGAAATTCTTGGACCGTCGTAAGACTAAATTATGCGAAAGCATTTGCCAAAGATGTTTTCATTAATAAAGAACGAAAGTTACAGGTTTGAAGGCGATCAGAAGGCAATTGGGTGTAGCTACTTTTATGGCTCTCTCAGTCGCTTCCCGGAAAACCAAAGCTTTTGGGCTCCGGGGAAAGTATGGTTGCAAAGCTGAAACTTAAAGGAATTGACGGAAGGGCACCAGCATGACTGGAGCCTGCGCTTTAATTTGACTCAACACGGGAAAACTTAGTAGGTCCGAAAATAAGTGTGTAAGACAGATTGATAGCTCTTTCTCGAATCTATGGGTAGTGGTGCATTGGCGTTCTTAGTTCGTGGGGTGATTTGTCTGGTTAATTCCGATAACGAACGAGACTCAAATATATTAAATAGATAGGATTATGGTGTTGAAGCTTATATAGCTTTCATTCGTGGTGGCAGTAAAATGTTTATTGTGTTTGAATGTATTTATATAAGTGGAGCCGTACCTGTTGGTTTGTCCCATTATAAAGACACTAGCTTCTTAAATGGACAAATTGCGTCTAACAATAATGAGATTGAGCAATAATAGGTCTGTGATGCCCTTAGATGTCCTGGGCTGCCCCCGAGCTAAAATGAAAGTATCAACGTGTATTTCCTAGACCGAGAAGTCCGGGTAAACCGCTGAATCAATTTCATGCTTGGGATTGTGAACTGAAACTGTTTACATGAACTTGGAATTCTCGCATTGATTACGTCCCTGCCCTTTGTACACACCGCCCGTCGCTACTACCGATTGAATTATTTAGTGAGGTCTCCGGACGTGATCACTGTGACGCCTTGTGTGTTGCGGCAGTTTCCCAAAAGTTGACCGAACTTGAATATTTTGAGGAAATAAAAGTCGTAACAAGGTTTCCGTTAAATATATAAAATTGTATACTCCTTTTAATAAAGAATTATAAAATTCATAATGTCAATTTAAATATATAATAAGATGTTTCGACGATTAGCTTATTAAAAAAAATATAAACTTTATTTAACAAACTCGAAACTTCGGAGTACAAAACTAGACTGCTTATCCTATGTTCTGATGACGTTAAGCAAACCTCGGTTTGCAGCTTTCATTTATTGGACTTTGGACTCTTTGAGCTTTTAGCTCTTATATAAACAGAGAAAGATCTCGATCTTGAAGAGATTGAGAGTGTTCGGCTAGGATTTGTTTAACGTCAGCAGTTTTAACCCCAATGATGGGAATAACGATTCTGGCAATTGTTTATGATATTTAATGCATTCGTGGGAAGCCAGAATTGTTATTGTCACCATTTGATTTTTTCAAAAGTGTTTACATTAAGTTTTTGTGGTGTTATTGTCACCATTTGATTTTCTGAGAGTGTTTACATTAATCTTTGGTGCGAAAGAAATCTTTGACATAAATAATAAGTGTTGTGTATGTGGTGTATGTGGTGTATGTGGTGTATGGGTTTAGGTACGTATGTATCTACATATGTCACTTCCCCATCCTTAAGAAATGAGCCTGTCCTCAGGCGGTTAATTTTGGATATAGTGTTGGATCTATTACAATTTCTTCGATATCGTTTTCAATTACATTTGGATATATTTCTGTATCATTTTGAATATTTGATTGTATGTTTGGGGTTAATTCTTTTTATTCTTATAATTAACAATAATTTTTCTTGGGATATTTTTATATTTAAAGATAATGTATAATATAAGTATGATTAAAATAATTGTTAAAGTTGTTATAGTTATAATTTGGAACGTGTTGTACAATTTTGTTTGTTGTTGGATAATTTCTTTGGTTTGGACATATGACAATGGTTCTAGTTTGGTTATATTATTATTTATGTAGACTGTTTGTGTGTAATCTAACATAGTATTAGTTATTTGAATTTCATCTAATTGGATTGAACAGTTTATAGCTTTTATCATATTGTTTCCTTCAATAATAATTTCTCGGTTGATACAATTTTGGTTTAATACAATTTTTGGTAAGTTCCATGTTAACATAATGTTTGGTTCTACATACTTGATTTCATAATTTTTATGGGATTTTGAATATCTACATTCTGTTTTATCTTGCTTTAATATTCCAGTAATACATTTGTTCATAACTATATTTTTATTGGTTGCTGTGAATGCTTTGTTGTTTTGTAAGTAGTAAGTGTCATGTATAGTTTCGGTCAAAATGTCTTTGTTTTCGTCAGGGTATGGAATAATGTCGTATAGTGCAGTATTTATAATTTCGCGTGGAATATGGGAAATAATTAAAATTTCGTTAGTAGTTGTTTTTAGCCAAGTTGATGTTTTAATATTTATTATTTTTTCAACGTTTAAATGTTTTAGTGATTCATATTTTAGTAATTTAGGGTTGAATATACCAAGCCTGGTTAATTGCATACCTAACTCAATGTCTTCGACATATTCTGTGAATTCTTGTAAGTTAAAAATTAGTAATTCGAGTCGTTGCTCTGCCTTATGTGTCATACTTAGTTTGTTCATTACTTCTATTCCTTTGTTAACAGCTTTTATTACTTCATTTAGTTCATTGACTTGAACACTATTTTCTGAAAGATTATCTATTTTTGATTGTAATTCTTCTTTGTCTTCTTTATATAAAGTTCAAAAAAAGTATTTTTAAAATATGACAAAAAAAAAAAAAAAATTTTTTTTTTTTTTTTTTTTTTTATATTTTAAATTTTTTTTTTTTCTTTTTTTTTTTTTTTTTATATTTTTTTTTTTTTAATATAAGTTCAAATTTTTTTGTTTGTTCCATTAAATTATTATAAGTTTCTTCAGTTTTTGTTATATTAATAGTTAAATAGTGGTATTCGTATTTTTAAAGGTAAATTGATTGTTCCTGTTTGAAATATAAGATATCCGTTTTTGGAGTTAATTGGGTTGATTTCCAAATTTTGACCTTTTATTGGGCATACAAAGTTGAGTAGCATGAGTAATACATTTGTTCATAACTAGATTTTTATTGGTTGCTGTGAATGCTTTATTGTTCTGTAAGTAGTAAGTGTCATGTATAGTTTCGGTCAAAATGTCTTTGTTTTCGTCAATCTATGGAATAATGTCGTATAGTGCAGTATTTATAATTTCGCGTGGAATATGGGAAATAATTAAAATTTCGTTAGTAGTTGTTTTTAGTTGCATACATTTAAGTACAAGTGATTGTTTATTCAAAGCTGCATGGTGGTAAGTGTAAATGTTGTGAATATAGGTTTTGTAGAGAACGAAATTATACCAATGAGAAACTTTACAATCATTCTTAGCTTTGCAATATAATAATCCTTCATATGAACTTCCATAGCCCAGAAAATATTTAATTCTTTCATATTAGTTTGTCATTATTAGCACTACATTTAGTTAAGTCTCCATAAAAGGTCTATAATCAGAAAAATTTAGTTAATGAAATATGTCAGTACAACCCAGTCCATTAAATCATCCTTTCTCATCTAGAATGCTTCAGGATATATGTCGTATCTGCATGGATACAATGACTGACACGCAGTCATGCTATGTAACAGCATGCACGCACATTTTTCACAAGTTATGTATCGACAATCGGGGAGCATCTCAGACAGAGTGTCCTGTTTGTAATCGATTATTAGAGCCCGAATTATTCAAAGTAGTAGTAGGTAACTGCTCGCCTGAACGTTATCGCGAAACTATTTCTACAGTAGTTGCTCAAAGGCCGATAACCAGAAACTTGGCCAAATCTCTTGAGCAATCCTCTGCTATGCCTTCATTGGCTCGTCAAGAGCCTGAGGCGACGCTAGAATTCCACAAGCAGCTCCTAATAGAAGAAGAGGTCGTCCAGCACATCCTGCTAATCCTCGTAGAAACCATGAGCCCGATTATGTCCGGATTCAAAACATGATCGAACAGAGTATGTCTCGTATACTTGCAACCATGAATATTCCTTCTGCCCCTAGTCCGGAAGAGGTTTCTGTGCCTGTAGCACCAAGTCAACCTGTTTCCTCATCGCTTAATTCGTTTGCCTACCCTCGGAAAACTGCAGATATTATGCAGAAGTTGAATCTGACGTTCAGTGGATCGGCAGAAAATCTGGGTGTAGAAGAGTTTGTTTATCGCTTAAAATCTCTCACGGATGAAACATTAGACAGCGATTTCATTGACAGATCGGCTGTAAAAATTGTTGAAGAAGAGTTGTTAGAGATTTTGAAAAATAATTTTTCCAGAACATAGGCATAAATTGTTATTCGAGCCTGTTCACTCGGTTGGGCATTTACGAAGATTAGTTCAGATGAACGAAAATCTGATGGAGGAAGTGCGATCATCCACTGAGCAATCCTCGAACCAAAATCCTCACACCGCTCGTCAGCAAGTGTATGCCCTGGAAGATGATAATTCTGACACTGATTCGAATGCTTCTGTTCGCACGCAAAAGGAGATTGCTGCCATACGACAAGCCGATCCCAATGTTAAATGTTGGAACTGCGAAGAATTGGGTCATTTTTGGGAAGACTGCCTTTCAGATCGTCGTATTTTCTGTTATGGTTGTAGTGCACCGCAAGTTTATAAGCCACAGTGTGCCCATTGTCAACGTCGCCTAGCGGAAAACCGACAGACGGGTGCAACCCACAAAACTCGGTTGCCCCCGAAAAAGTAATTGCAATGGAAATAAACACAAGCAGTAAGCCTTCTAATAACGACTATTCAACTGCCAACTGCTGCCAAAATTTCTAACTTTCCATCTTACGAGGAAAGATAATAAACTTATTTTATACCTAAAGAGAGAATTTTTAATAAAAGATATCTACTTCCTAAAAAAAGTTCTATTAGAATTAGAAACTATTATAAAGACATTATCTTTGGTAAAAATATTGATTGGCGTAGCTACGCCACAGTTCAATTTTTGGATTTTGAAGACCGAGGTTTACTGGATACTGGAGCTATCGTGAGTTGCATTGGATCTACATTTGCAGCGCAAGAATTTTCTAATTACTCGCAACTAAAAGTAATATCATCCTCGGTTAAAACTGCCGATGGCAAGCCG